>JARJLF010001290.1:0-86690 GCA_029378395.1 Mycena leptocephala | reverse complement strand
CCACTCCTGTACGAATAATCGCCCCACCCTCGACTCTAGAATCCAACATATCATGCGAGTCTACGCCCGCGTTCCGCTACTTGACTCACCCAGTTGGAATGCAGCCGCCGATGGACGTTTCTGACATGGAAGTTGTCGGCACCAGCGCAGCCGATGGAGATCGCGTTCTGCGATACGAAGTACGGGCAGGTCAGCAAGGTATTCGTCGCCCCGACACGCCCAACTTACCTTGCAAGCTGCTAGAGAAACAGCCTACACTCGTCGTCACGGGTGAAAATAGCAGCCTTTCTCCTCTTCCGGAAATTCCGCTTTTCCCACTTCCCGACCTGCCATCGCTACCACAGCTGTGGGACAGAAAAACATCGCAGCCTGAATGGGAGAAACCATCGGGCAACGCCATAAACGCACCATTGGAACGTTTACGACACAGCGATCCGCGCTTCCTGAAGAGCTTGAGCTCGAGTGCTCCGTTCGTGTTCAGTATGTTTGAAGATACCGCGGCTGCTGAAGAACCAGCGCGAAAGGTTTTGAAGAGCGAATTCATGGTGAGAAAACATCGGGAAGGGATAACGAGGGAAACGAGGACGGAGACGAGAACAAAGAAGAAGCGAAGGCCGCACAGCCTTCTATCAGACAGATTAACCCGAGCTCCGAAGACCCCGAACGGTCCGAATTACCCGTGTACGGCTCGGGAAAGCGCGGGCCGATTGTGACTCGTGACCGTTTCTCTTCAAGCCCGTCCCTTGCTACGTCTGATAGTTCCGACGACTCCTCCGACGTTTATAGTCCGACGCCGCCATTTCGTATCACGGCCCCCGCCTTTGTATCCTCGCGGGATCCTCGTCCACCGCCCCGCCAAATCTTATGGAAATCACAGGAACGATCCGAGGTATGCGAAACTGCTACCTTCTTCAACAAGCTACTTACGACGGATGATCAAAAGCACAAAGGCTCGGTCGGTTCTAGCTCCATTGGATCTCCACCACCCTTAGTACCTGCTTCCTGCAGTGAAAGTGGTGAGGATGATTCTCCCCAAGAACATTCAGTTGCTGAAACACGTCCTTCAGAAGCTGTGAAATTTGGGAACGGCCACGAGATTGAAGTGGAGACTCGAGACGTTCATCAAATCCTTTCATCGTTACGCCATCGCCCACCTACCCCATTTACCGACGACAATTGCAAGGACGGTATTGGGCTAAAATCTATAGGGAATTAAAAGATACTCAAGCCGCACTCCAGACCGAATCAGGCCAGGAAGACGGCGCTGTTCTTCGACCTCTGTGGGACGCGCTGCACATCATGGACGACTTGGAGAATATTCTGGACAACGTGAGCCCTGGCTGTAATATTTAGACTAAATACCCTGGCTCTAGCCAGGAGGTTGCGAGCCTAATGTCTGAACACAGCCAGGGCCTGGCTGGCTTCACACACACAGCTCCCCCGCTTGCGGGGCGGAAAAAAATGGGTTTTTTGGGCCTCGGGTAGCCCTTTATTTGCCCCTTATTTACGCCTTTATTATTCCCCTTGGATCCGGCAGAAAAACAGCGTGATGGCTACATTTCCTCGACTTCGGCTATGCAACCCATATCGGGGATCCCTTCCGCATATCCGGTTCGCCCCGCCCTTTAATCCATTCCGAATCTACCCTTCGCCTGATGTGGGTGCCATTTTGACACCGCTGCTCCTATTCTTTGGGGCGCATCAGTGATTTGTCAGCGGCGGTCTTTCTTTCCTCTTCCACCAAATGCTCCTCACCTCCCCGCCCATCCCGCTCTCCCATCACGCTCCTCGCTGTTCCCGCCCATCCGCTCTCCCATCACGCTCCTCGCTGTTCCCGCCCATTACGCTCCTCGCTCCCTCCCGCCACGTCACCGCCACTCGCCGCCCTCATCGCCGCCGGGCGTCACGTTTGGCACACCCTTTCCGATGACAGTTTGGAGGCCTCTAGTAGCCTCGCTGTTAACTCTGACGGTGCGACTTCTTGATATTGCTCTCCATGATCTTTTTTGATTTCCCCCTCCCTACACTCCTTTGCAACAACTTACTGCGTCTTTTCCTCACCCGCGCTCCCCACTTCCTCCGTCCTGGTTCCTCCCTCGCTTATTAATACCACGGCTACGTCCGCCGTCATCACACGCTATCCGCGCGCATCCGCTGCATTTACCCCTGTCGTTTCAGTCTTTTCGACTCTTCGGCGCTTCAGTTTTTCTGGTAGTCTCTCGCGATGTATTCTGTCGACGTCTTAAATTAAATGATTTATTTTTTTCTCCGCCAAATTTGTGATCAATTTACGCCCAGTAAGTAAGTCAAAGTAAGCTGCACACTACGAATTTAGTACGAAACAATAGCAAGATTGAAAAGATTGTTCGGCGCTTCAGTTTTTCTGGTAGTCTCTCGCGATGTATTCTGTCGATGTCTTAAATTAAATGATTTATTTTTTTCTCCGCCAAATTTGTGATCAAATTCAAGAAATACCAAGTCACGCCAATAAGTAAGTTAAAGTAAGCTGCACACTACGAATTTAGTACGAAACAATAGCAAGATTGAAAAAATTGTTAGCGGTATAATACTCTAAGTATGAGGCTTAGTCTTCTTCATCGACTCCGCAAGGCCTTCGAGCATCCATCCGACATCCTGCACGGCGCGTGCCCACTGCTCCCTCCCGTCATCCGTTTGTGGTTTGTGTACTCCCCAGAAATATAGTCCCGCGACGATACTGAGACAACCATTGGGCCCCGGGTTGTCGAGTCGGCCCCACGCGTCATCTTCGCCATACGTCGCATCCCCGCCCGCGAGCCAATTCCCCTCCGGTCTCGACGCCGCCACTCCGGCTGCAGGTAGTCCCACCACCGATACCATTGATCCGCATATTTTTGAGAGTTCTTTATTGCGGGATCTTGGTCGTCTTCGTGGTGCGCCCACCCTTGATCCACTGATTGATTTGGATGGGTCGGTGCTCTGCAGCCATCACGCTGTACGCCTTCTCGTCGAAGCCAAACGCCGTTTCCAGCCTGACCAGGGCTGCCAGCACCGAAGTGAAGTGGCAACCTAGATCTTCTGTGCGAAACAGGGCCACAGAGTCCCGTAACCAGGAGGGCGCGTGTTCCGGCATGACGATCTCCACAGCGGGAAGAGGTGGGGTCGGGTGGGCGCCACCTCCTGCGTCACAGGCGGCGTGGCGGGGTCGAGGGCGGGTGCGGTGCCGCCTCCTGTGTCGCAGGCGGCGTGGTCGGAGTCGGTGGGAGCGGCGGCGTCTCCTGCGTCACATGCGGCGTGGGTATGACTTCCTGCGTCACAGGCGGCGTGGGCGGGGTCCAGGGCGGGAGCGGCGCCGCCTCTTGCGTCACAGGCGGCATGGGTGCCGCCTCCTGTGTCGCAGGCGGCGTGGTCGGGGTCGGTGGGTGCGGCGGCGTCTCCTGCGTCACATGCGGCGCGGGTATGACTTCCTGCGTCACAGGCGGCATGGGTGGGGTCGAGGGCGGGAGCGGCGCCGCCTCCTGCGTCACAGGCGGTGTGGGCGGGGTCGAGGGCGGGTGCGGTGCGCCTCCTGTGTCGCAGGCGGCGTGGTCGGGGTCGGTGGGGTGCGGCGGCGTCTCCTGCGTCACAGGCGGCGTGGGTGGGGTCGAGGGCGGGTGTGGCGCCGCCTCCTGCGTCACAGGCGGCGTGGGTGTGACTTCCTGCGTCACAGGAGGTGTGGGCGGGGTCGAGGATGGGTGGGGCGGCAGTTCCTGCGGGGGAGCAGCAGGGGGCTGCTTTGGGTTGAGGCGGCGGACTTGCGCGGCGCTGCGGCGGGCTCAGCATCGCCTGCAGGCGCGCTACGCTTCTTCGGGTCCTTCTTCTGCGGTACCCCTATATCGCGAGTGTCCCTCGTATGTCGTCCCGAAGCGGCTGTAGGAGTATTTTGTTTCGAGCTATGTTCCAGTCGCGCATGTGGGTGTACGAGAGACCCGCCGGTGCGGTCATCTGCGCTGTAACCGTCTTCCCGGTGAGGGTCTTCTCGATTATCTCTTGAATGGTGAGCCCCCTGATATCGATGTCATTGTTGGTGGATGGGGTAGGGAGGGAAGGGGAGGGAGCGCCCGCGTCGCCTTCGGCTACGGTCTGGACAGTAGTTAACTTAGTTGGGGGAGTCTTCTTCGGGGTTTTCTTGACGACCTTCTTCTTCACCGGTGCGGATGTCTTCTTCTTCGCCTCACGCTTTCTTTTCTTCATCGCCGGGGCGTCGAATCGTCAGAATCGTCGTTTGAGTCAGAAGACGATGAGACTCCGAGTCGTCGCTCCCGAAGTCGTCATCCTCGTCGTCGTCATCGTTGTCGTCTATCTGATACTTTGCGCCCGCCAACACGTCCGGCAGCGCCGCCTCCACTATATCCTGCTGAGCTGAAGAGAAATAAGATGCCAAACTAAATCCCGCGGTCAAATACTAACTGAAAGCCGTTCCCAGGTATTCCTTCATCAGAGCGGTTACTTGGTCCCAACGCTCTCCCGCCCATTGCGGCATGTGTTGCCCACTGTGCGTCTTATTACGCCCGTACGAAACACTTAAACCGCCCGTCAGCGGCTAGACTATCGTTTGAGCAAATGTACTTACAAGACGGTCCTCAAATCGCCGCCGTATTTTGGAATCGGTCCCCCGAGTAGCACAACTGCATGGAGTCCTGTGCGTTCGAGAATACCCTGTAGGATGGGCCCGAGGAAGTTCCCTACTCCGTCGATACACCTTGCTCGACTCAGTACATGTTAAATCAATCGTATTTGCCACTCACTTTTGCCGTGCCTCGGGGGATCTCGAGGGCGGGTTCGTGAGCGCTTCTTCGTACGCTTTCCGCGCCTCCTCAGCCTCCTGTTTTGCTCGCTCGCGATATCCTTCGCGCTCCTCCTCCGAAAGCTCGGCAAACATGGCTCGAGCTACCTCGGCGCGGAACGGGCCAGTGGGATCCTTGGTAGTCTGTACGTTGCTTCCGTCCGATATTTTTGCCGCCCAACGCTCGGCCACCTCAGGTGCGATGTGTGATGTATACGCTTCCTTCATGTATTGCTGATACGCCTGGCGCGCCTTGGGCGGGGCCTTCATCCCACAGAGCTTAGTGAGCAGAATAGCCCAAGGATCTTTGCGAGCATCGAGTTTTGGACGCAGTTGTTTGCGCAGCCGTCGAGCACGATACTTGAGCCATCTTCGGATGCGCTGCGAGAGGAAATGTGTCAGTGTCACGACCACGTGCTCCGTGTCACTCATCACTTACCGCGTTGAGCATTGCAACTCGCTCACGTTTGAGTTTCGTCTCTTCCTCGTCGAGCGTCTCGACCACCAATGGCGCCTTTGGATCGTATTCGGGTAAGGGTAAATCTGGCTCCACGTGGTCCTCGAGGCGCCAACTGAAGCGGGCGTGAAATTCATTGCAGACCGCCTGCAGGTAGTTCCGTTCCTCACGCCAAGAGCGCTCAAGTGCGTCTGTGTATGGCTCGATGTGCGGGGTCAAGACAGTCTCGCGTATGCCGTCTGCCCACAACCGCAGGTTCCTTCGCTTTTCTTTCGCAACACGCTTTCGAGACTTTTTCGTCATCTACCCGCACCGCTCAGCGTCCGGTGTACAATAAAAATTTTGCACCTACTGGTCACGAAAACTTTCACCTTTATCGATCTAGTTCCTAGAAGACCACAAGAGGAGGAGGAATCCAAGAAACCGGTGCGTTGATGGTCAAACAAACCAAACACGCCTCTGATTTAATTGCCCCCTCAGGACTTGCACGACTTCTACTTGCGGATACAGTATCCGCATTCACTTGCTTCTCACC
Source organism: Mycena leptocephala (assembly GCA_029378395.1). NCBI lineage: Eukaryota > Fungi > Basidiomycota > Agaricomycetes > Agaricales > Mycenaceae > Mycena > Mycena leptocephala. The sequence continues at coordinate 80,894 of JARJLF010001290.1, read as the reverse complement.
GCGTGGTCGCATCGGCTCCAAGAAAGGACTTCGCGGCCTCACGCCCTACTTATAAAGATGAGCGACAATTCGCCCTCCTCACCCCCAGTTTCCCCTCTTTGTATTCCAAACCTCCATTCCAAACCTCCTACTCCTCCCCAGTTTTTACCATGACCAACTACGGATACTCCGCTCCCGCAGCTTCTGTTGCGGGAGCGGGCGTTCCTGCCGCCATCGTCCAGCAGAGTATGTCGCGCATCTCCGTATATTTTTCCTTCACTCACCTAGTGCGCGCAGTCAACGCAGCTCTCGCTGCGCTGACCACAGCGGTCGATGCATTGAATCTTAGCGCCTCCACCCTCGTCACGACCTCCATGAATGACAGTATGTAAATAACTCGAGCGGCCCTACTTTCGTACTAATTCTCCTTCAGTGGCCACCGCCCTTGATGGGGTCTCCGTCTCCGCCGATGCCGTGCAGCAAGCGCATGCTGATGTCCACACTTCGTTCAATGCGCTTCTTTCCATGGCGCCCTCGGTGTCGTTCGTCGCCGCTGGTATGTCCCTTGCCATTTACCTATTTATTCACTTCACTCACACCCTCGCAGTGCAAGCTGCAGCGTCCGCCCCCACCAACGCCCCTGCGCAGCAGTTCATTCGCACTGGGGCCCCCTGGACCGCTGGGCTCCTCTACAGCGTCATCCCCGCTGCTCCTCTCAACGCTGTTCCCGACAACGGAGGGAAGTGGTTCGCGATCACTCGCGGAAAATACATTGGCCTCACCCAGAACTCGGCGATCTCGCTCAACGCCGTGACCGGGGTCTCCACTGGATTGTCCGAGAAGTTTGGGAGCCAGGCCGACGCGCTCAGCCACTTCAACGGGGCGCGCCTTACCGGCTCTTTGGCGGTCGTCCTTTGAGAGCGCTTGGCAAGTCCTTTCCCTATTCTGTCGATGTATCATTATTAATTAAATGTCCTAGTTCCCGCGCCCCCCCCCCCTCCGCAATATTTTCCGGCTCGCGTAGTGTTTCGTATGTAGTTGTCGCGTAGCTCAGTTCAATGCATCGTTGTTCCATTGACCATAAAAGTCCCATAACGTAACGAACTCGGCTATCGGATCGAGATTCCACTAAATCTTCCTCCATTCGACGATGATCTGCTTTCGCCTCTTTGATAATTTCTGTGCGACCACCTGGGACCACTCGAGCCTTCGATAAGTAACCAGGTTTCTCCCACCTCTGGGCAACGTCCCCCATGCCTCGAAATCACGATTCATCTTCGCCCCCCCGTATGAAGTCAATGACCTGGACCAACTACTCGCCGGTCTAAGCATCGCTGAATCGACTCCCCCGCCAACCGACATTACAACTCTGCCCCATCAAAGTGCCGCGTCGGCGCCGTCCACTCCTGCCGCCTCCCACTATACAGCTACTCTACCCCCACTCGAACTGGTTTTACTTCATCGTGGTGCTGTAGCTCATCGTCGTGCATTCACCCGCTCCTCACATCACGTCTCAGGTCAGAAGCTTCTGCCTTGACTCAAGGTGTTTCGGGCGCCACTCCGCGCCGCCTCACCCCGAAAGGCAAAAAAAAAAACAATTTCCAAGCCTATGCTGTGTTTTGTGGTCGTCAGATCGGCGCATTTCGTGATTGGTACTGTATAATATACCTTCTTCGATTTCTACTCATTTTTTTTTTGGCGCAGGCACACTGAAGTCGAACCACTTGTGTTTCGTTTGTCCAACGGTATCTATAAAGGCTACAGCACCTTAGAGCTCGCGCAGGCTGCCTTCGAATACGCCCGGGAACGAGGTTGGACTCGCACTATTTCGTCTACAGCCACACAATCGCCCCCGTTGTCGACACCCACGCCCCTCACTCGCCAACAACTCCCTACCCCCGTCGGGGTCGACGACGGTATCAATCCTCTCCACGGGGACGCGCTAGACGCTAGCTGGCATGTGGTATATATCGGCATCACTCCCGGGGTGTACCAATCCAGGTACGAATTCCCTTACCTTCTCTCACAACTGAATCATTAATTAATTTCTATAGCTTGGAGTGTACGCTCAATACCCGCGGATTGAGCTGCGCCGCGTATGACTCGTGTACAAGCAAAGAGGAGGCAATCACGCGTTTCGAAAACGCAGTTGCCCGCGGACGCATCAAAAATGTCTATCACACCTACTCTTAGCCAGTTCACTGTCCGTATGATATATTATTGTTAATTTTTGTGCTCATTCTATGCAATCAAATTTTTTCGTCAGTCAAATCGAAATATACTACAAGACAACAATACTATAACACAGCCACACATACATTGCCTGAGTGGTCTTTCCACTGCGAGCATAAAAGTAATTAAGGAAAGGTCCAGTTTTGTTTTTCTGAGCTCGAAGTTGCCGCTCTCCGCCGTTGCCATCATCTCACGCGTCACTCCCTCGCCACATTCCATATCCGCTCTTTTGATGTCCTCAACCACCTCAAGCCCCGACTCGCCCCCAGCACTCCCACTACTGGTTACTCAGTACGAGCTCTTGTACGTTCCCAATGCTCTACTCCCACGGCGTTGCTCAGGATCCCTTAGACAGCTAAAGCGGGAGGAGGCACGGGCCAAAACGCGAGCGCGAATGGCCGAGTGCGTCCCCATTTCATCCTAATCCTGTCGCTCGCTCACCCATCGCAGCTTTCGTTGTCGCTTAAAGCAGCTGCCTGCCGAGCAGCAGGAACCGTTCAAGGCTCGTGCGCGCCACGCGCGCGCACGGTACCGAGCCACGTAACTTGACTCTTCACCTCTTCCCGAACGCACTAAAACTCGTGTCTTTTTGCACAGACAACGTCTGCAGAACACCCACAACAATAAGATGTACGCCAAACGCCGCCTCCTCGTGTATCTCGCGCTAATTCCCCACGATTGAAGGGAGTATCATAATATGACCCCTCAAGATTATACTTTCTGCGATATAACGATGTGTTTGACTGTCAGGAGGAAGTCCAAGAAGCGACAAGATGCGGGGCGATCCCATACCGTTCCCCAGGTCTGACGTAGACACGTCATTTGTGCTTTAGTCGTTGCTTTGCTACTTGCTGTGTTTCGGGTCGATATGTCGCGAAATGTATTCATTCTTTTCAAAAATCGCTACACCTACATACACTCAGAAACCCGCCTCGATCTCTTTGGCGTACTTGAGATGAAATGTTTTCCAATCCTTCCTATCTTTGGTCTCATTCTTGTGCATACGCTGACATTCGGTTTGCTCGCATCCGCATATCCCAGGGGGAAGATCCGCGTCCGAGTCTTCCCCGTTGTCTTCTTCAAAGCCGCACCGACGTAGAGCCCGACATCGCTTCTGGTTCTCCGTGAGTACCTCGTGCGGATTGAAACGCGGCTTCCGGGGGAGGGAAGAGAGCCCTGGTCTGCGCGGGGGCGGGCGTCCTTCGTGGCGCCTCTGGGTTTTGACGAGGTGAGGACGGTCTTGCTTCTCATCAAAGGCTTCGGTTCCATGGGCGTTGATGTACAACCTGAGGGACAGCGGATGAGGGAAACGGTGAAGTGGAGAGGCGAGATGATCACGCACTTTGCTCGCCGTAGCTTATCTGCTTCACGAATCTTATCCCTATGCCTGTCGAGGGGCGAACCATAGGTTGCTTGCGAGGGACAGCGAATGACACAGAGACCTACGTCTCTCGGTATTTAGCGGCACTGGCGCGGCGCGCAGACGCGACTCGGATACACCGCCGGCGGAGGTCGTCGCGTCAGACTTGCGAGATCTATGCCTGCCAGGATATGGTTAATGAGCAATATGTAGTAGCTGAGATTTGTATATTTGCCACGCACAATTTCATCCGCGCCTGCGCGGCCAAACGGAGTGAATCGCGATTCCTGTAATAGACGATGATGAGAATTAAGATTACTGAACGGATGGGCTTCAGAGCCTACTTGGCGGCGTATCGCTGCAGCGACTCTTTGCGGTTGCTGGCTTTAGTCTCGGCATCAAGCGGAGGTCGGCCGGGGGGCATAATGGTGTACCAAAGTACGGGTCAGAGTAGAAAGATGCTAAAGAGGTTTCTCGATCTGGATAGAATTAGCTTCCTGGCGGCGAGTTCACGATCGATTTACCCAACATATTCCTTCACTCACCACAAAGATCTCAAAATTCATAAGAATATTAAGGCGCACTTATACGCATCCTGTTAGTCTCCCTTATTTTTCTTTCAATTTTAGAGCCCCGGAAACAGGGCATATACGCCTTTCTCGGATTTCTTAAAAAAAAAGAATCGTTGGATCGTCGTTATATGCTCACAAGACACCATTCCCAAAATTTGAGGTGGAGCGGCAGCTTGTGTCAGTGTGTATGAAAAGTCGACGGTGAAAACGAGTTCACGACTAATATCCCAAAACACCCGATTCAGTCACCTCAATTTTGTCCGGCGGGCGTACGTTTCTGTTCGCACACAGATGATATTGCATTGGTAGAATATATACGAACAAAGACATTCCACTTCTAGTAATAACAAGTATGCAAGTGAGAAGTAGTAGTCAAGACCTAAGGAGAGTCGAGAACGTCGGGATACTGACGGCGACGAGGATGGTTAGGGAAACGGAGACCATCCCAACTAAAGTTAACAATGCTCGGGTCGACAAAGTCGGGGTGGTCCAAGGCGATGGCGAGCTCGCGGTCCGGGTTCTCTTTCGGCGCGGCGGTTATGAGGGCTTCGCAAGTCGGGCACTTCCAGTTCTGCTCGAGCCACCTGCGAATGCACACATAACAATGCTCATGACCCACCTGGATCTAGGGAGTCGTTAGGCTCAGGGTATCCGATACGGATACAATACTCACAAAACGGGGTGAGACTGGATATGAGAGCAGAGGCCGCATTGGTGGTCCGGATGTTCAGTGGTCGCGGCGTCCGGCGGACGTGCTTCCGTCGCATAGAGATCAGCCTCCGTGAGCGGGGTCTCGCGTTGGGTGCGGAATCCCCTAAGCCACCTCACTCTGGTTAGTGCCGACGACACCATGGGCGGACGCTGAGGACGACGGTTCCGATTTCCTGCGCTGCGTTGGACAGCTGCCGGAGGCGCCAAAGGCCGCTGATAAGGAGGAGCATTGGCTGCATCCCGAGCGGCACGCGAGAACCGCTCTGAAGGCTGCCCACCATAGATGAGGAGCGCGCGGCCTGTTTCCAAATCAGGGTGCGACGGTATAGAGATATAAGAGCTATATTTACCAGAGGGTGATCTTTTCAGCTGAGGGCGATTAGGTGAGGCTAGGTCAAAAGAATCAGCTGAATTATCAGCATGGTCGGCACTTGCTCACCGAGAATACGGACGAAACGGCCCATCTCGTCAACGAGATAGGGATTTTGAAGCGAATTGGGCGGAGTAGGCGGAGTGTTCTCGTCAACGAGGCGCGGATTGTGAAGTAAATTGGGTGGAGTCGCAGGTGGACCCCGTGCGGCGTTGGTGTTCGCACCGCTGGAAGCACGTTCATTGGCGACAAATATAGGAAGCGGCTGAGAAGGTCGGCGGCATGAGTTTGTAATGCGAAAAAAGGGAAGACGTACGCGATTGCAGAGTATGGAGACTTTTTTCTTGAAGTGTGATGGGGATCAGACTGAGACGACCTGGGAGACGGGCTACTTATAGCCTCGGCTGCGAGATTGTCACATTGAATTTCAGACCCAGCCAGGCGACGCGACGGCCGAGGTAAACAAGGAAAGTAAAGGGAGGGAGAGAGAGAGTACGGGCAAGCACAGCCACATCGATTGCCTTATTGAGATCTACGTAATTTAGGCGCTTGTCATTTCGTACAAGTCGTTTTCGAATTCAGTGTCAAACTCCGCCAACGTTGCATACAGTCCTGCTCCTTCCATCGCCTCCCGTCTCCTCGCTTCCGTGGTCGCGCCTTGTTCTTGCTGAGCGATGTCAAACTTGGAGGAAAATCCGTTCGCCACGTACTCGCACAGTGCGTTTTCGCAAGTCTGTGAGAGAATCATCTGGGACCCGGGGGATTCGACAGAGGTGAAAGAGTACGGCAACCACTTGGGCATAAGAAAGGTCGCGCCAACCGGGAAATTAATAACTTTTTTCTCAGTCCACAAAATGAGCTCGCCCTCCGTCGTGGGGTCGTAATGTCCGAGTGAGGTCAACGCAGACATGCTGGGGATATACGCTGGCCCTTCTCTGCGAACGAATCCTTCGGTGGAAAACTGGTAGTCGACTCGAGAAAACGCAGTTGGCTGTGGGGGCCCGTTCGCATTGGGGAAATGAAATGGTAGGTGCAATCGGGGGTCGTGCGCTAGGAGGGCGTCGATCATGGTGTTGGCTGTCGTCCATGCACGAGGGGCAATCTTCCGTAACATGGCTATGCATTACCGCCCGCGTAAGCGTTTCTTCTGCTTCGGAAAAAAAAGTGACTGACCATTCTGAAAGGATGTGATGGCTTGGATGGCCGGAGAGTGTCGCAGTGCAGCCAGCACAACATGCTCGGCGCATATCGGCTGATTCGTCCGCATGTTCTGTGGGCGCTAATGTGCAAGCTGTAGGATATGGACCCAACATGAATGCCCACTTACTGAACTCGCCGCGCCGGTGCACTGCAGTCCGGCCGCAATCGCATCGGCCTTCGGATTTGCATCGTAGATTCGAAGGTACTCGCTCGCCTTCACCATATCCTGACCGGCCTCAATGATGAAGCTTCCCAGATGTGGCTTTCCACTGGGCCACCGATTACATGGCGCCTAAGCGGTCTCGCAGGTCCACTAATGGTCCCGGTTGACTGTATTGTCAGGTACAAGTAAGTCGGTGGTCCACTGTGTGCGCTAATCCACTTACTCGTGCCATTTAATAAAGTCGAAATCTAAGGCTCTGAGGTGACCACGGCTGAACGAGTCGGAAAACGGCGTAAGATCCATTTCTACCGTGGGGGGGCGAGTAAGTCTCGGACGCAGAATAGGTTGGTTGAGTTCCATCGGAGGCGCAGTGGAAGTTTCGACGCAGCAGGCATTTCGGAGTCAGCGGAGTCCGGCTCAGCAGGCAAGTAATCAGGCAGGTAATCGGTGTCTGCGAGTCTGTGTCTTCGGAGTCTGTGTCCGAGAACGATGTCGGCAAGCTGCATGAGGAGAAGCCGGAAGAATGAGAAGACCCGTCGTCGTCGTCGTCGGCACTGTCGTCCGAGCCACCGCCGTCGCTATCCGTGTCCCAGAGGGCGATCCCGGCGACATTGCGAGCCCGCCTCGCCATCTGATACTCGGTCGCCAATACATCAGCTATGTCAAGTTCCAGATCGCAGACCCTGCCTCGTCGGGGGAGGCTGAAGCCGCTCCAGCTTGGGACGAAGGTCATTTTTTCAGGAAGGAGTGGTCAGTGTCTGCTTGTCTCAGTTTTGACGACGATAATATATTTTAGCTATGCAGGTTAAAGTCTACATTACTTAATTGACATGCGATAGTCTAAACACGGCAAGCCAGCAGATGCGAATATCTGGGGATTTCCGCTTAATTCCGCCACACCAACGCCGAAGCCAGGGGCAAGATTTTCCGATCGGTAGGCATGGAAGGCAATGGAAGGGTATAAAAGATGGTTAGTTTACTTGGATTGCTAGGCGCTGTCCGGCAGTAGTTTTTCGGTTCCTTCCAAAATGTCAGGCACCAATACGTGTGAGTGGTTGGATTATAATTTTCAAAGAAAAAAACTCACCTCGTGGATTCAGGTCGCGCCGTTGTGATATTCATGCCTGTCTGGCGTCGGCCTTTACCCCAACTCCATCTACTCTATGCGACATGCCCCTCTGATTTCGTGGAACGAGGCCGATGGAGACGATTCGGACGAAGTTCCCGACTTAGTTCAGACTATCCGGAGGTGGACTTCAGCCCCACATGTGAGTGGAACCGGATCTTTTTCACCGTCGCTTACTTGGCGTCTATGTAATAGGTGTCCTATGACTCCTATCAAATTATTGGCAATCACGCGAGTTTCAAGACGAAGCCTAAGAGCGCTGAAGGGATTGCGGATTTCCAACGTGGGGAACGATTCGTTGATATCGACTTCACTTTTTTCAACGCCGATGTGGAATATTCTCCAAGCTACTCAGTGGAATATTCTTCAAGCTGCACGGAGGTGTGCCGGTGCCAGTGCCACACGATACGCATCGTCTTCCCGCGTCTGATCGCACCAACTTGACTTATGATTGTACTTAACAGGGTGTTCGGGCGAAATTGTGAACTAGGGTCACTCGTGTATGTAGAAACAATTCACGATTCTGTGTACGCGAAACGGGAGCGAATCGGAAAATGAGAATTGCATTCAGTTGATCGTGAATCCATAAGTTGCTTGTGCCGAGGTTGAACAGAGAGTACCGGTCTTCCTAAAAGAGTAACCATATGCGAGTGCATCCGAATCAGAAAGAAGTTACCGCATCATTCACGTCCGCTCGAGGCCGACGGGCGTAGAAAAAAAAAGCCGTTTGCGCCGGAGCTAGTAGCGAGTCGGCCAGCCGCAATTCAATCCATATCTTCTATGGACATTCTAAGGAGTCCTCGACATTCAGTGCTGAAAAGAAAAGTGCACGCTGTCATGTCCAAAGAGGGAAACCATGTGGAGGAGTGTTGCCTGACCGGATAGAACCGGATAGAACCATGATCATCTCAGATGTACAGTGCCATGCCAAACTGAGAAGTTGATGGAGGAGTTCCTACGACTCGGGAAGCCAGAAGCTGATAGGAATCAGTGTTGATCCCATCAAGGATGACCGCCACACAAAGCTTCCATGGAAACAAGTGCTTCCGTGGACACAGGTGGTTCCGTGGAAGCAAAAAAAGTAATTAATGATCCTCAATGAAAAACTGTAGTGTTCGATGGGTAAGTAGCAAAAGAGGGGGAGTAATGCTAGAAAGAAAGAGGAAGCATGAGTGAACCACGCGACGGACGGAGATAAAGAAGAAGACCTAGACTCACCAAGAGGATCCCTGATGATCCATCGGCTCGAGGAGAATCAGATCGCGCTGTCAGGTCCAAAAAGAGAAACATATGCAGGAGTTCTTACGATTGACGGCAGTTGACGGCATCCGGGCTTGACGGGTAGAAGCTGATTTCTACACACTGTGAATGAACTGTTGAGAGTAAGAATGTGGTTCAGCAAGGACGGTGATGTATATTTCATTGAAAAGGAGAGACAAGCATTGAAAAGGAGGGACAAGCATTTAAAAGGAGGGACAACAGCGTTCCTCGATGAAAAGCTGTCCGACGCGCAGCAACTGAGCAAAAAAAAACAGAGCCATGGGGCTAGAAAGAACCATGTGGAGAATCAGACGGCGCTGGTAAATTATGTCCAGAAAGAGAAATATGCGTAGGAGTTCGTTCCTACGATCAACGGCATTGCCGGGTGGAATCACATTTGAGACACATTCGACAAAGCAAAGAGTGGTTCAGCAATGAGGATGGCGAGCAGACGCACCCTACGAAAGGTGTCCTTAATTCCATTTCAAAAGGTGGGCTGGGAGACATAAATGCGGGATGAGCGCGAAGGGATAATTGTGGACATCTGCAAAAGAACCGAGAATTAGCGAGGAGTGATAGGAAATGGCCAGAAATATTACGGGATGGTCCCGAAGTTACGCACCACGCCCAACCCATGACAACCCTGGCAAGTATTATTGTACGCACCCGAACTGCGCCGAATCAGACGAGCGATATTAAGCAAGGGGGTGGTACATACGGCATAATCAAATAGGCTTTGCAGTATTGGACGCACATCTAAGTAGAAGAAACAGAATTTGCTTGGGATTCAAAATTGACGCTCACATTTGTGAAATTTGTCTTGTCTCTTCCACCTGCTCACCTCGCACCACCACCACACAATGGATATTGATAACGCCAGCGACGACGACCAGCCGCAGTGCGATTGCTCGAGCGACGACGAGAATAAACCTCCCCTCCCGATCAGTCAAATCGACGCTGAGACAGACGAGCTCGCTCACTGTGATATGTGCCGTACTCAACTCGGACCGCGGGCAGCTGATATCGATACTCGCGCCTTCCGATGCTTCAATTGTGAGCTCAGTGTTCAGTGTGAGACGTGTTGCTCGCAGGCGCACCTTAATTTCGCCGGTCACACGGTCCAGGTATGTGAAAGAGTCGTATTGTCTGGCGGCATTTGTTTTAATGTTGATTAGGAGTGGAGCAATATTTCGCGCGAATGGGGGGAGAAGCACGAGATGTGCGAGGTGCTTTCACCGCTCACGAAGATGTGCAGCGGATGCAACATCGAGTTGGCCGCGCAGGGCATGAAGTAGCTTGAAGTACGGATAGTTGTCGTTAGGATACAAGTCCAACTTGAAGCGTGATCAAGCACGTGAGCGTGTTTCTTATGTAAGGCCAAACAGCAAACTCACAGCTCCATTCAATTCGGTTGGCTGGGACCACCCTGGTTGGGCTCGATAGCTCGACATCAATTTGGTCAGCTTGGACCACCCCCCTGGTTGGGCTCGATATCTCGACATCACCCGGGTGATGTGCGCATGCGTGCACATTCACCTAGGTAATGTCTCCTTCTCCTTCTCCTTATATACGCCTTTTATTCTTTCACTGGCCGCCAACTTTTTTCTGCTTCTGCATCAAAAATGGATCCTCCTACGCTATCTTTTCGAGGGTGCCGCATTGTCGACTCGTTCATGGGAATGGACGGCGAGGGCATTGAAGACTCCACTCGCACCGGAGATTGTGGAATCTTTGTTTCCGACGATGGTGAGAGGCGCTCCGAAACTTTGCGGAACGTTATTTACAAGAAACGTCGCATTCGTCTTCGACCAGAAGCTTTGAATGACTCCCTAGCCCAATGGATTCCGGTTCTGGATGACGCCGAGCTAAGCGAGGATTTGCGCGCCACTTTGGACTCGATTTCCGCAGACGCTGGGACTGGGGGCTCGGGTAAACGCAAGCCATACGATAGTTCGGTCAGTACCGCATAGATATTGGGTCAGGACGGAGCTAACCATGAGCAGGACAACCCTATCGCAGAATTTGCGACGGTGCAACAAGATTTCCTCGACGAAATGCTCCGTCTGGCTGGCCTCGCGGATTCAATGGACGAGCCCAAGTGCGCGCTCTGCGATTGCAAGCTAGATGCGCAGGGTACCGAACTCGACGAGGCTGCCTCCGGCACGGGCATCGACGTTCCTCTACCCAGCCAGCGGATCTTCCGCTGCCGCGATTGTGGCGAGTTCCTGCAGTGCAAGGACTGCTGCCTCGAGAGGCATTCAATGATGCCCCTCCATTTTCTCAAGGTACGGCGTAACTTCTCAATAGTTTCAAAATTGTTGCTGACTGCGCGGCAGGAATGGACAGGTAACTTCTGGGCCGACCAGACACTCAACGGCCTGGGGCTCATTTATCAGCTCGGTCACCAAGGGGGTCGATGTGTGGTACCGGATCCCACCATTCGTTCTATGGTCGTTTTGGATTCTACCGGTGTGCATCAGATCAAGTACAGGCGTTGCGGATGTGACCGGTCGGATACGTCGAATCCTGTGCGCGAGCTGCTCCGCAATGCCTGGTTCCCGGCCACCGCAACTGATCCAGACACATGCGCGACCTTCAAGTGTCTGGATACCTTTCGATACCTCAACGTCGTCGCCAACGTTAATGGGCAAGATTACGTCGCCGCCCTGGAGCACATGACTAACGCGGTGGGATCCACAGGGATGAAGAAGATACCGGTATGTCCTGCGCACCAGAGCCTCAGCCTGATTAATTCATTTCCGCTGACGATCATTAGGACCGTTACAAAGCCTTCTTACGAATGTCGCGCGAGTACGCATGGCTGCTGAGAGCCAAGCGTGCTGGCAGAGGGCATGATCCAGCGGGGCTCGCGGCAACCAAACAGGGTGAATGCGCCGTCGTCTGCTGGGCGTGCCCATATGATGGACGCAATTTACCTGCCAACTGGCGCGAAGTCGATGCTAAATATGGGTGAGTGCTTAGATCCTGTGGATCGGCGATATACTAACGAGAAGATTCAGTTACCTGTACCGGCTCATACTGGCCATAGATGCGAACTTCAAGCTGAAGAACCGCATGCGGACGAACGAACGCGACGACCCTTCTCTGGGTCCCGGCTGGGGGGCTTTCGTGGAGCCATCAAAGTACAAAGAACATCTTAAAAATTATATTGCGGAGAACGACGTGAGTTCCAAGTATTCTGTTGGTGTATTGTCGTCTCATAAGTTTCTAGGTTAGCACCTGTATCGCGTTCGCTGCTTTGACCCAAAAGGAAACTAGAAACACGTCCGGATTGCGTGTGTCGGGCGTTGGGGGGTGTGTGTGCGCACGCCATGAGTGTGTGCGGCTGAACGGATTGGGGGACCTGCAGAAAGGAGAAAGGTTCGTGTATGGCCTTGATTCAATGCTTGGCTGACGTCACCAACAGATACGCGAATATGGACTTCATTTTGATGTCGTCGCTGGCGGGCTTCGACTTGGAGCAACTCACGATCTCCTATGACATCGCGTGTCAATGGCAGAAGAACCTCGCCAGCCGCATACGCAAATTACCGGCCGACATGCAACTCGACTTCGAATCATTTCTTTTCCAGTGCGGCCTACCGGTCTGGCACGCATCTTCTCACGAGACAGAGTGCACAAACTGTTATAGCTTGAGCTTCATACCGGGAGTGGGGAAGACTGACGGGGAGGGTATCGAGCGACTCTGGGCGGAGCTCAATGCATTTGCGTTGCACACCAAGAACATGGGCATCGGCCACTGCGCAGATACACTCGACGACAAGATCAATTATCACAATTTCATGAAAAACTTGGGTCAAGGTGAGTACGATCATTGGTACAGAGGATCTGCACTGACTCTTTGACATAGCCAGCATTCTTCAGCGCAAGCTCATGGTAGCGATTGCGGAGCGCGAGAGGCAGATCGCCGCCTGGAAGGAAGTCAACAAAAGCATCCCTAGCAAAGTATGGACGACGTGGCAGGAGCGAATCGACGCGTTCCACAAGGACCAGACTAAGTCCAACCCGTACTTGCTCAGCGCCAAAGGTATGCCTGTTTCATGTGTAAACCGAGTAGGATACTGAATAATTCTCAGATGGGCCGACGGAGGCGGAGATCCGAGTCAGCTTGAAGAAAGACGAGGAGGACGCAGCAGCGAAGGGCGTCGCGCCTTTGCATGGAACGAGCGCGACAGCGTTCCTGACGGCGGGCCTTCAACTCGAGGATACACAGTGAGTGGTCTTCATTTTCTCCTGCAACGGAGGGATATTAACGGGCCCAAGGCGTCGAATCAAAGCCCAGATCTCGGGCTTGACTATCGTGATGGCGGATCGTGAGAGTAAGTTGCAGGAGCAGCGGTTGGCGCTGCAGGCCAAGCTTCGCCCGTTCCGCGTCCTGCAGCAGATTTATACACCTGCAGCAGTCCGTGCAGTAGAGAGGGAGGAACGCTCTCGGGTTCCCGAGGCGTCGCCGGTCAAGGCCGAGAACATCGGTTATTCCTTCCCTCGGAGCTGACGGGTATGGAGCGCGCGGCGGGGTGCCAGGAAGGGCTGGCGGAGATGGAAGCGAAGCTGCGCAAGGCGCAGTGCAACGACGCGCTCGTGAAACTGCGCGCGGGCCTTCACGCGAAACGCCATGTTATGTATTGGAAATCTAGCAACATCACTGGGCAAAACGGGGCGACACGATCACAGACGTTGGTGGGGCAGATCAACGACCGCATCAGTGCGACGGCGACGAAGTATCGAGAGGCGCGGCGGGCTCTCCTCAGTCTGAAGGGAGCTGACTACGCGCCGCATCTCCAGCCTCTCAAGGACGCCGATCTCACTCTCGACGGCGACATCAAGGACGACGAATCGGCGGCAAAGAAGAAATTGGCAATGATTTCCGCGGGGAAGGGCGCTCGGACCCCTCATCATCTTGCGGGGACGTCCAGGACTGTCATGTCTTGGATTTGGTCGCGAGCGGGGCGCTCGACCTACCGAGGACGGGTTGCACGAATGTGAGTCAGCTAAACCTGAAGCTACTTCTTTAACTGACAGAGAATGTCGTAGCATTGTCCGTGGAGTGGGCGCAGCGAAGTCGGCAAGAATAGGTGGGATGAAGAGGTTAATGTTCTGCGCGAGGAGATGCGGCGGGTGATGCGATATCTGGAGTGGGAGACTTGGACTTGGAACTCGCGGGCGAAAATCACCCGAGATGACCTTTCGCCGGCGACGCAAGCTGGACTCAAAGCCTACGCGCTGCAGCAAGCACATCTCCACGAGTCTCTCCGTACGTTCTACTTCAATGAACTCAGCGTACCCCTGGGAAAGGCGGCCGTCGCGTTGGCACTGGACGACGGCGACTTGCCGTCGTTGTTTGCGGACGCGACTGAAGGTGTGTCTTTTCACTTCTTTGAAAGGGTTAGTCTGATAGGATGTTCCAGCTTAATGTGATAGACGGAGGCTACAGATATGATAACGTTGATTCGATTACATGTGCATTCTAGGTTTATAAATGTCGTTATTTGAAAAGAAATGGAGGAGACCTTGGGGAGACCTCTCAAGAAGACGAAAACGGGCGAGATGGCAAAAAGAGAATGTTACGATGTTGCGTAGATGGGGTGAGTGATAAATTAACTGTGCATCAATGATTGGGGTTGGTGCAACTCGGTGCAAGATGGTTTAAGATAATAGTGCGCCACCACCAAGAGCGCGCTCTGCGGAGGCAGGATGGCAGAGCACTACGCGTGTGGTTGTGCCGGAGCCACGGTGTACGCCAAGCAGCGAAGGAGGAGGAGAAGGCTGGAAGAATGATTAATCAGACGTTGTGTAGCCGGACGTGTGATATCAAATGATCAGCGCAACCGCCAAGGCGACCGCACTCATCTGCCCGCTCAGCCCGCTGCTCGTGCTGTGGCAGCGGGCAGAGAGTAGAATGCTGTCGCTCCTGGTGTGTTTGCGGCGGTAGGAACAGAGCCGGAGGGAGCATCGGAGAGGAGGGGGTGCGTTGGCGGAACGTAAATGGAAATGTTGAGATGTCGAATAGACAGTTACCATCAGAGGAGGCGGGAGCGGGCGCGCGAGACCAGTGGGCGGTGTGAGCGCAGGGGAAGGTTGGGTTGGAAGGAGCTCGAGCTAGATAGGTAACAGATTGTTTGGAATATCGGGGAAAAGAGAGCGACCGACCACACGAGGATTGGCATCAAAAATAGAGAGGGCAGGGGACTGGCGGGGGTTGGGGCCGGGACAGGGCGGGTAGCAGATTACGGACAGATAATAAAGATATCAGATGTGGCAGATTGTGCATACGAGGACTTCTCCTAATTAAGGTGTTTTCTGCCGAAAGACAACCGAAAGAAATGAATAAACCGAATCGGGACAAATGGCCTGGAGCCTCAATAATATTATTAGGCAAAGCCTGAATAGGGTAGGACGGCAAAGGCCGAGATACGCTGGAAGAGCAGAAAAAGAGGGAATATTGGCAGGGGAAAAGGCCCAGCCAGGGCCTGGCTACGTCCAGTGAAAGAGGCAAAGGACCTCCTGGCTGTGTTCAGGCCTATAGGCTAAATAGTACAGCGAGGATTGAGACCTCAAACGTCCATCGAGGATCCGCAGGAGTTAACGCCATTGCGGCAGATCGCCATAGCGAGAGCGCATGCTTCTCCTGATGCGGAGGTCGGAGCGCATGGGGCGCTGATGCGTTAGGATTTCACCTATAAAAGAAGGTGAAATCTGAAACGAGAGCTTCTAATACTACTACCACGAATGCCTCCTAAAGGGCGAGAGGTAGTAGACCCGGACGCGCCGCCACCGATTATCGATCGCGCCACGTCCACGAGAGCTCAAACCAAGAACATAGCTCCTGTGGCTCTTAGTGCCCGAGCCTCTCCTGCGCCTTCCTCGTCGTCTAAGGTGGAGACCAAACGACAGGCCTCGACCTCAAAAACGGGACCGAAGCGTCCCCTCACTTCTTCCCGTACGAGTGCTCCCACCGCCTCTTCGTCAAAATTGAGTACTCCTACCGCTGCGTCTTCCGCTCGGAGTATACACGCGCCGTCCCCTACCGCGATCCCGTTTGGAACCAGCGCGCCACGACTCCCTTCTCATATGAAGCACCAAGGAACTCGTGCTCCGCAGCTCATACACTCAGGATAATACATTATATGGTGGGCCTTGCCCAAGGGTTTAATGTATTATCTCTGGAGGCTTGCCGCACTGCCTTGTGCATGTGTCAGCGCCCCATTTGCGCGTTGATGCGTCCATAAGCGACGCCGGCGGACCTCGAATTTCTCTGCTGATGGTTGTTGCCGAACCGCCGAGGAGCAAAAACAACACGTGACATTATTATTACAAATACAGGGGCTGAAAAACAATAGCTGAATACCCGCCCTGGGCGGTGGGTGGGCATCGCAGCAGCACGTCCAGATGACCCATTCACTACGCTATCATGTCCTCATCCAAATCCAGCCGTTCCCCCGCCCCTGCGCCGCCGCCGTCATCGTCCACGTCCATATCCGCCTCGGCATCATCCTCCATTTCCTTCAGTTCTTCTTCTGAAAACCCACCCTCTGGAACGCCGCTGGGTGGTCTACGTTGATCGGCCGCCGTGGGTGCGGTCCCAGCGTTATGGGGGCTCAGGGCACTGCCAGGGGCGGGATTACACGCCGCCGCGGCGCGCGTGTCGGGGGCAGGGCGCGCATCGTGGGGGGGCATGGGAACATCGTCGGCGCCATCCCCTGCCTGCATGGGGTCTATGGCAATACCCATGGGTACAGCCAGAAAGCCGCCGCCGTTGCCAAGAGGCCCAGGAACCCCCGCACCGGCACTGCGGATATTACCGGCCCCCGTGCTCGCGGGCGCTGGGACCTGGTTGTGCAGCGCGTCGGAGGGGGTTCCCTTCCTATTGTGCCGCTCGTCTCCGGTGGCGGCAGCTTCGGCGGCAGCGGTTCGGGGCGAAACGGGGATTCCCCTTGTTTCGGCAGCAGCGGCGGCGGCAGCAGCGGGTTCTGGCGCGGCCGTTGGCGCGGCGGCGGCGTTGGAATGGGATTCTGGGGATATCCCGGTGGGACCGACAATGGCGGCGCCCGGCGTCGCGACGTCGCCCGTAGTCGCGGTCAAATGCACCGGTTTCCTAAAATGGTAATCAGCACATCTTCAGTTTCTTCAGCGCGTTGACGGCCTACCCATTTAGCCTGTCCAGGGCCCATGTTACATCTGTCACCGCCTCCATCCACTCCTTTGATTTCTCCGCCTCCTCAGGCCCCAGCATGTCGCCCCACCACTTCAAGCACATCAGGACATTCAGAAAGCCATTCCATCCCGGAACGTCGAGCGTATCCCATGCGCCATCCGTAAACCTCCCCATTGGGAGATCTGTCTGGCGCCACGCGGGGTTGATCTCGATCCACCACGCCTCCCATTGGCGCCCGAATTGGGCCGCGTCCGCGATGTAAGGCGTATAGGATGCCTTGCGCGCCCTACCCACCCACTCTTTAACCTGTGTCGGCCGCTTCTTGCCGCCCATGGCTTTCCCCTGTTCGCGGAGCATATATTCATGAATCAGTAACTCCAGATTGAGGCCCGAAAGGCACGTACCTGGGCAACAAAGCCTTTCCCACTCTCGTAATCCCACCAACTGTTTACTAGCCCCTTGAATGCATCTCCCAAATCTGTCGTCTCGAGTTGCGCGCGATCTTCCTTCCAGGTTTTCGAAGGCGTTGCTGAGGCAGCAGCACTCGTCTTCTGCGTCACGGCACGGACTGGACGCGGTGCACGAGGTGCAGGCTGGCTGTCGGATTCCTCCTCCTCCTCCTCGCTATTTTCTTCGTCCTCCCCGCTGTCTTTCTCCTGCGCCCGCGCTCCCCTTTTTTTCTGCCCTCCCCCGCTGCCTTGCGCTTCTTCCCGGTTCCCATCATCTCGTCGAAGCTCTTGTGGCATTCATGCGCATGAGCTCGCGGCGCCGTCTACCGCGTTCCTCGGGGTCCTCAATTGCAGCGACCTGGCGCTCCAGCAACGGATCAAGGATGCGCGTGGGCTGGGTGGCTTGGGTCGCTGGCAGCGCATTGGAATCCGCGCAGTCCCCATTGTTTTCAGGAGGGTCGCGTTCTGCGGTCGACAGCAGGGGGATTAAAGCTTGCGGGAGGTCGTCGACGTTGGGGCCAAGGTCGGGGGGAGGGTCGGTTGTATTAGTCGTAGTCGTGGCGCCTGTCGTAGTTGCTCCCTCCTCCCCCCGGTTGTTGGAGTTGTCATATAGCGCAGACTGATCTGCGAGATGCTTAGACGTCAAAGTCCTCGTTTTACAAATTGATTTGCTTACCTGCAGCCCACACAAACTTAGTGAACAGGCTGAGCGTCGCCTCGTACACTTTGGGGTCCCACACAGGGAATATCACGTCTTTGCCGTCCTTAGGTGCCGTCCCGGCATGCAACCTACATCCTGTCAGTTTTGGCGTCCCGCGGGATTATTCTCACAGACGTACCCTGTGACTTGGAACTCTGGCTTTGAACCAGTTCGGTCGACGCGACCAGCAAGCAAAGTGAAGGAGTACCCGGTGTACTCGTGCAACGACGAGAGCAGCGGCGTTATGACGGAGGTGAGGCGTTCGCGTGCGCTGGCAAATCAAAATTAGCGCTGTTCTATTCTCAGCGACACAGACGGTCTTACAGCGCTTGATCCTCCTCTTTCACGGACGGCAATCCCTCCTCGGCCGCATTGTGCTCCGCTAGCAGCTCTCGGTGCTCTTCTGCCCCCTCCTCTTTAATTCTGGCCTTCACCTCCGCACTTTCGTCAGCAAGCATATCTTGCGCCACCTTGCAGTGGAGGCTGATGTGAAGCGACGCTGCCCGCTCCCCATATCCCCGCGCCAGGAATTCTTCTTGCACCTGGGTTCTGAACTCCGGGTGCTGCATGTAGAACTGGTAGTCTGGTATGCGCCTTGGAGGTGCCAAATCGGGCAGACAGAGACTCTTCAGCAGCGTCGCAAACGGATTTCCCGCCAGACCGGTCGAGGTACGTCTGTAATTGTACCAACTCTTGATCTTCTGCAAACGCAAACGGTCCATTAGCGCGTGAACTTTTTTGAAATGAGACGCAAAGGACACAACTCGACGTCCCAGACCACGACTCAGCACGAGTTCGCGCGACGGACACCAAAATAACGCGTGACTTACCCTCTCGATCGCCTGCACGACTTTCTTTTTGGCCTCTGTGTCCGAATCGCTCAGAGGCTCTCGGACCCCCGCGACCTCCACCTCAGGCTCCTCGAGGGGCGCTATTGCTTTGATGGGTTCTGCATCTTCCCCCCTCCTCGGGTCCTCAGAGAGGGGCAGGCGCCAGTGGAAATGTCGCCAGTACACTTTGAATAGCCTCTGCCAAAACTCCGGGGTCTTCGACTTCTTCGACGCCTCGCCGTACCGTTCCTGATTCACCGTCAAGAACTCGAGGCGAAGTCCTTGGAAATCACCCCGCTTGCCGCATTTTTTCGGCATTTTGTCATTGGCGTTGGCTGACATTTTTCAGGTCGGTCGTGAATTCGCAGCAAAGAAATTGGAGAAATTTGGACTATGCCCGGTAACAAATGGTCACATCGCAGTGTGATTGATCGTCTGCCTCCACAATATTTTGACCACAAGGTACAGAATTTTCTTTTGCCAAAAAGGTACGGGAACCTTGGTCGAAAACGAACGTCACTTATAAATAATGAAGAAAGCCGCCTCCAAGTTTTGACGTTCTATTCTATGGTGCGTCCATTTTACTCTGCTCAACGACCACTCACTCATCTCATCATTATCTCAGTATATCCATCATGCCAGCGCTACACGTGGGTGGAAGTGCATTCGTCGATTTCGCTTATTCAAAGTTCTCTTAAATTTCTTGCTTTGTATTTATTGCTCTCGCGCTGCAGGCCAAACGACTCATTGTAATTGTGCACCAAAAATTTACTCGGGATTGCCCCCGCCCTCACCCTCCAAACCTGTTGCAGAGAAATCGTCCACCAAATTTAAGCGAGCCATCGTTTCATCCAGATCGCGACCATCATCACGCGCGCGGTGGCCTTGCGTCCGGGGAGAAATCGTTCTGGTCGTTCCGCTGGTAAGGCTCGATGTGCTGGTCACGGTACGTGAACGGGGCATCGTCGGAGGGACTGCTGAGGATCGGCGGACGAGGCGAACAGAAGTTGATACATTAATCGTGATCCCGAGCGTGCGCGGTCGCGCACTGGAAGTGGAAGAAGGCAGGGTTGCAGCAGCGCAGGGCAAAGTGGGAGTCGAGGGAGCGCAGCGCCGTGGTGGGGAATCAGGAGGGCTCGGTATCTCGACAACCGGACAGCCGTCTCCGTGATGTCGGGCGCAGAGCTCGTCCCATATCGCGAGCGCATCATCCCACGTTCTCGCCTTTCGCCAGGTGCCGTTGGACACCCCATTGACCTGCAGACGAGCTTCATGCCTTTATTCATTTTGTATCAGCTCGTTCTTCCCCAAAGCTTATCGCTACTGACTCTTCCGTGAAAATTCCTCGCAGGTGGCCTTCGAAGACGACGTAAAACTTCAAGGCGGCCCTCCGGGAGTGTGCATTCAAGTCAATATTGCCGGGGGTGAAAAGAGCCGGCAAGCAAGGTGGGCGAGTGTGAGGTCGCGGTGGGAGCATGAAGAGAAACAAGATGTCACATAGGTGTGACTCGTGTGTGTATACCGTGCGTTCCCGCATGCACGGCCCCCCAAAAAAATATTTTCTCGTGTATTAATCTTTTCCCGTTCACAGCTTTAAATACCTCGGTGCAACACAATTTTCACGTCGCTCAAGTTGGCGTATTTCGAGCAATATATAGATTTCATAAACAAATGAGCACACAAACAAGGTAAGTATTCAATTGAGAGATTGCAGGTCCTAGATTTTGGGGGCCACGACGGCGGGACCTCTCCCGGCATATGCAAGCCTCACCTCGCGGCGCCACACAATCTCTCGGGCCAATATTTCGGCCTCTTCTTGCATGCGCTGCCGTTGCAAGTGGTGGCGCTGCCTGGCAGTGAGGACGACCGCGCGCTCACCGGCCGCAGGTTGTTGAGGGTCGCCATGTTGCGCCTCCGTGGCAGCCCGCCCTCGATGTTTGGCAGCGCGAACAATCCAGGCCTTCGTTCCATGCTTATCGCAATAAGCTCTGTGCAGCTGGATGAGTCAGTTGTTGACAGAATTGAAAGGGTACGCACTCCTGATGCCTGTCGCGTTGATCCTGCGCCAGCTGGTGGGCTTTGCTGTAAGAACCAGACAGAAGTCACGGAGAAAGAGAGAAAGAGACCAAATTCCGGTTAGTGAAAAGGTGCAAGCAGAATGCGAAAAGAAGACGTACCGGGCGCAATACCCAGCGCCGGATTCCCGAGCACGCTTAGCATGCATTTCCTTAATCCGGTCGTCGTTCAAGATGCGCACGCGAAGTCTACAAAATGGAGGCGACTTTAGGAGACCGACGGGTATCTGCGGCGGGGGGGGACATATGCTGCCATCCTGACACCCGCCCTTTCCCGTTCCAATTCCAAGTTCCTGTGGGGCCGGGAGGGGGTGGTGAGCGGCGGAGCGTGCCGAAGCGGTGTTAGAATTCACCTATCGCGATAATTGGAGGAAGCTCTGCGGCGAGCCTCCAAATTTGCTGCAGAACGTGCGGGCGCTTGTCTGCCGGTTCTCTGGCTAAAAGCAGGCACGCTCAGCCTGGGACTGTGTGCAGAGCGTACCAGGGGCAACTTACTGAGTGACGGGTTCGAGAGGAGGAGGAATTTCAGAAGTGGCGTCTGACATGATGAGGGGATGAAGCAAGAATTGGTCGAGTACACAAGTGTCAATTGGGTCTCGTTTGAGATCGAGTATATTACTATATTATATATCTACTCCTGCTCCCAAAAAAAAGAGAAAACATAGGTAGGACAAAGAATACATCTAGAACAAGCTGGTCGACTTTAATTTTCCTGATACTGCGAGAACAGGCCATGTAAAAATATTCTTAACTCAAGTCCCGTACGAAGTTCGTGATAAACCCGTAGCGCGTTCGTGATACACCCGTAACGATTTCGTGATACACACATGTTTTCGACCTAACGTCAAGGAAATGCGGGGAATTCAGCGGTTTGCTCAAATATATGCAAGGGAATGGAGCCAGGACACACGTTAGATTTCAATAATATAAAAACAAACAAAAGAGATACGGCGCAGACTAAAACAACAAGTATTTAACTCGAGAGAGAGTCCTCGTCTGTCTCGCCCTGCGTCGACCCATGGTCTTCACTCAACCCATCGTGCTGTGCCCAGGCCCAGGCCGCGAGTGGCGCCACCACCCTGCGCTGGGGAAGCATGGGGCGGGAGTATGTAAGCGTAGGGTCGACGAACTCGGTGCCCCATGTTCCGACACCATCCCAGCCCGTGCCGGAACCCCAGCCACCGCTGTTCGTGCTTTCATCGTCGTCGGCGGCGGCCGCTTCCGTGTCGGGCACTGGCGCGGTATCGGCTGGCATGGGTGCGGGCTCCCAGCCACCATACCCTCCGTTAGCCCAGCCTCCATCGGCCCACATCGCGGGATTCGGGGCACGGCGCTCAGACGGATTGACCCATTCCGTGCGACCAATGAGTCGGTTGCACTCAAAGCGGAAAGATCTGCCGACGCGGACCCCAGCGTCCGAAAGAACTAAGGCCAAGTGAGTGAAAATCAAAGGATGGCAAGGGTAAATGTTACCTCTAGTTAACGTCCGGGGTTCAAAGCTGAACTCGCCGGGGCGTTCAGCGAAGAGCATACGGAAGCGCTTGTGGAAGAGTTTTGCGACATGATACTCCGCGAGCCGGATTGGTTGCGCGCGAGTGGGGCCGGGGACATGATTTCGCGAATTCTCTTGCATCTCCCGAGTCGATGCCAGGGCGATTAACGCGTCGATTTCATCGAGCGTTTTGGGAACACGGAGCATTCTCCTTTGACGATATTGGAGGCGGCGCTTCTCCTCGCCGAGGGGCATTGGGGAAAAGCTGGGGCGCCGTGCTCCGGTATGTCGCGGAACCCATCAGCAGTAGATCAGCGCGTGATGATCAAGATCCATGGCAACTGATGCGCCAGCGCAGACTGCGGCCAAGCACCAGCGCGAGCACGAAGAGGCCAGCCCGACGCCAGAGGAATGGAAAGACAGAGATTCTGTGAGACAGGTTAGTAAAGGCAGAAACTAAGATCAGAAAAGGGAGCACCAAAATAATTTTTTTTAAAAACGGAAAAGCAATCAGCACAAGTTATCGCTTCGGCTAGCCGAGGTCACAGTGCTTGGGGGGATCGTTCCAGAGGAAAAAAAGGCAGAGGATGGACAAAGAAAGGGAAGGAAAAGAGACTGAGGGACCAGCAAAACGGGGCCAGATGGTGGGGAAGAGGAAGAGGAGAGTGCCGCTTTACTTGCGCATTACGGCCTTGTCGAAATTGCACCGCATCTAAATCGGGATTGTCCCAATTTGGATTTGGGCGCCTGCGCGTTCTCCTCTTTGGCGCCTGCGCCTCCTCCCCGCCAATGGCAACCAAACCCCACACCAACCGCGCCACACGTCGCAAGGCAGCCACTTCGAATGCAACAATGCATGCCAGCGGGAGCTCAGGGCACAGTTACTACAGTTTCGAGATTGATGCCTTAATGTGACCACCCGAGGACGAACCGATTTTGACGTCCATCGAACGTACTTCGACAGATCGGCGACGTGTTTACCGTGACGTGGTCCCCGTGGCTCCTCCTTCCCCTGTAAAACGGGCTCGACTCCACCAAATGGCAGACAGGGCAGCAACGGGCATGGAGCCTGTCAGTCTTGAGCTAGGCGATGACCGCTACGACCTCGACGTACGGGATGAAGACGATGAAGATTCGCCTCTCCCTAGCCTGCCCTCGGTACCGCGTGCTCCTCGACCTGTAAAATATTCGGTGAGTGACGAGCAGCTCTCGTCTTTGGCTTTTCTTATGAAATGTGTCCACAAAGGACAAGAGCCTGCGCTATTGGGAGCGTCTGTGGCGCGACCGGACTCTCCACGAGCTCGTGCGTTGGGACGGATGCGGCAACGCCGGCGAGGACATATGCCCTCGTTGCCTACGGGAGGGGGCCAAACCGGAGTATCGGTGCCAGGAATGCGCGGGGGGTCTCCTACTCTGTAGTGATTGCTGCCTGCATAGACATGTGGACCTCCCTCTGCATGTTATTTACGTGCGTCTTTTTATTCTCTTACGACTACTCGTCTAACGATGGGAACAGTATTGGAATGGAATTTATTTTCAGAAAAGCTCACTCGCGAACCTTGGCCTGAGAATTCAGATGGGGCATGTCCCCGGAGAAGCGTGCACGAATCCGCGAGCGGCCGACAAACATTTCGTCGTTCTGCATGAGAATGGAATCCACGAAGTAAACATCGATTTTTGCGGGTGCGAGAACAACGTCGACCATTACATTCAACTGTTACGCATGGGCTGGTTCCCCGCCACGCCAGAGAAACCGAAGATGTGCGCCACCTTCATTTTACTCGACAGATTCTTGATCGAGACATCGCAAGCAAAAACGACAATGTATGATTTTTACGGCGCATTGGAGAAGCTCACCAACAACGAGGGAGTCAAACCTTCCAACCGTATCAATCCTTCATCCGTATGTGCCGCCAATGGCGGCACTTGATGATGCTGAAAAGGGCTGGACGAGCCCACGACCCGGGGGGCTCAGCGGCGACTAAGTCAGGGGAGCTGGCGGTAACTTGTCCGGCGTGTCCTGATCCTGCGGTGAATTTGCCGTCAGACTGGGAAAACGCGCCGCCTGAAAAAAAGTGAGTGCTCTTCTTCCATGATCGAACGTACAGCTGATGCTCATAGGTTTCTTTATATCCTTTTTTTGGCGCTCGACGCGTGCTTCCGCTTGAAGCGTGGGATGGTCTCCAGTGAGTTGAAAGATGCGGGCCTCAGTACGGGCTGGTCTTATATGGTGGAGAACGGACCGTACCGCGAGTATTTGCTCACGGTCACGGATCAGAAAGAGGTATGTGAAAAGACAAGTCGAAAAAAATTAATTCTAATGGCCTACCCCATAGATGAGCACTTGTAGTGGTCTCGCTGCCTTGGACTACGCCAACACCAAATTTTCTCGTGGATATACGACAACGGGTGTAGGAATGGGGGTTTGCGCGAGGCATGAGTTCATACAGGCGAACGGTGTCGGAGACCTTCAGAAAGGCGAACGGTATGTGCTTAGTCCTTGGTGTGGAATACTTTCTCATTCTTTCCTACAGTTATGCGAATATGGATTACATTTTTGGGTCGATACTCCGTCACCACCATCACAAGTTGCCAAAGACGATATCATATGATATCATTTGCCAGTGGTGGAAGAATTTGCTCGAGCGCATGAAGGAACTCCCGCCGCTGGTACGCTGCCATCTCATCCTGGCTTTGCTGCGGTTCGTAATCCCAAAGATGCACATTCATGCGCATACTTTGATGTGCCTACTGCTGTATTCCCTCAATCTCGTGCCGGGAAGCGGACAGACCAACGGCGAGGGAATTGAGAGGCCGTGGTCGAATATTGGGGGGATCGCGAGCAGCACGCGCGTAATGGGGCCTGGCGCACGACACGACACGATTGATTGTCATTGGGGTCACTGGAACTGGCAGAAATTGGTACATCTCGGTACGTCTCGAGCGGCAAACAATTATTTCAGATTCTGATGATATCGTGATGGTAGCCACGACATTGCGCCGACGGCTCGACATTGCGCGGCAAGAACTGCAGCTGCAAAAGGAGGGCTTCGAGCTTTTTTCCCAGCAGCAGGCTGATCGCGTGCCTGAGTGGAAGAAAATGGTGGAGGAATTCGAGGCTGATGGTACGAAGAGAAACCCGTATCAGGGAGCAGCTGTCAAAGGTATTCTTCTTCACATGGGCGCAAACTGATTTGGGCTCACCTCAATATGAATATAGGGCTGATGGAAAGCGAGGTACGCCTGCGCTTCACTACCGAGGAGGCGGAGGAGGCAAAGAGAGGGGTCCCTCCGCACCACCAGGTCAGCGCGAGCTTGTTTGTGGCAACCGCGCTAGACTTGGAAGACGAGCAGTGAGTTCCAATTTTCGCGGTGGGTATCGCGCTGATTTGGCATTGTAGACGGCGCGTGCGGATTCAGGCCGAGCTCAAGCGGACAGGAACGACCGAGCAGCAGATAGACATGGGGGTGCTGCGAACGAAGCTCAACCGCGGAATCCAGCGCCCGCGGAAACTACAGGCAACGTACACGCCCGCGGCATTGCTGGCGCTAGCACGGCATAATTCTCTGCCCGAAGAGCAGGCGGAGAATGTCCCCTTGTTTTTGCCTTCGGTGCTGACGCGGCCAGAGCGGGAGTCGGGCTGTGTGACCGGTGTGGATGTTATTGAGGATTTGTTCCGCGACGCGCAGTGTGGGACATCTCTGGTGCAACTACGAAGCCAGCTCCACGTCAAGGCTCGGCTGCTGAATTACAAGAAATTGCACGCACGACATCAAGGAGCCAACACACGCGCGCGGACCATCGTGTTCCGAAACGAAAGCAAGATTCGGTTGCAGTCGGAGAAGTACCAAATGGCTTGGAAGGCGAAGGTCGCATTGGGAGGCGGGGATGAGGGGAGCGTGGGGTGGCGCAAACTGCGCAAGGAAGACATTTGTTTAATGGAGGATGCGGAGGAGCTAACAAGAAAGGCCGAGAAGCAGAAGAAAGCGACAGCGCGGAGAATGCGCAAGGAGGCTGAGCTGCGGGAGAGTGGGGAAATGCCACCGGAAAACGAGGACGAGGACGCGGAGCGGCGAGCACGAGGAGGGGAGAATATGAGACAAATCTCATGGATTTGGACGGAGGCAGGGATCTCGGGCACAGATTTGGAGTTGGAGGACGGTACGCTTGAAAGCTCCAGATTGTCATACACGCACTGACACATTGACAGCTCTGCGCATTGAATGGGCAAAGGCCTACGCAAGAATGTGCCGATGGGACGAGGAGGTGCAGCTTCTGCAGGAGGAGTTCCGGCGTCTGCCTATCTCTTTCGAGCACCGGGCCGCTGCGTGGATGGATCGCGCGAGGGCGGTCGAGCTGCAGACGATGCCGCGAGAGCTTGCGCAAGGCATGCGGGCCTATGCTGTGAGGCAGGCAAAGATGTATCGGGATTTGGCTGCATGCGCCAAGGTTATCGAGCTTGCACCGAAGTTGGCTCGCGGGATGTCAAGGAGGAGGGCCGAGGCGGAGTACGATGCATTGGCGCCGACAGGGGGAGAGGATGAGGAGGAAGACGCGGATGAGGGGGATGAAGATGTCAAGGGAGATGGTGTGGAGCTGGAGGAGCAGGGTGATATTCTGAGTGACGAAGAGGTAGTCATGGGAGGTGAGATGGACGACGAGTAGTACGCGTGGACATGTCTTTTGGGGTTTCCTTTTTTATCTTCAGGCGGTGATTTCCTAATTGGGTGATGGTGGCCTACAGGCACAATCGGGCTATGTCGGGGACTGCACTGTTGGCTGGGTGTGTTTCATAACCTCTGTAAAGGCTGCTTTCTTTTGGGGCAGTTTCCCC
Source organism: Mycena leptocephala (assembly GCA_029378395.1). Classification (NCBI taxonomy): domain Eukaryota; kingdom Fungi; phylum Basidiomycota; class Agaricomycetes; order Agaricales; family Mycenaceae; genus Mycena; species Mycena leptocephala. Next base: position 53,364 of record JARJLF010001290.1, on the reverse strand, counting down.
CGACTGTTTTAGATACATATTTGTTGTTGTTATGTTAACAGGATGATTAACCGGGTTTATTCGGGCTTCGACCCGGTTTGATGTGAGTCGGGAAACACCAGGAAATGATGGCCCTCTACGGTGCCGTTGTCGCCGCAGAGCCGTAGGTGCCGTAGCTGATGGATTGCGGGTAGGAAATACCCGGTATATACCCGGGATTACCCTGTATGGTTACCCAGAAGATAATGTATTACACTCTTGGGCAAGGGCCGGGATATAATACATTATCTTGGGCTTATGTGGTGAAGACCCCTGCTATTCTGACCGAGCGACGCTACAACGGCCATGCAGGCAAACACGATTGCCTACATTTCCCGCAGTACTTACACTCGTGTGGCACATTGGCCTTTCATGCGTCGCGCGATGGAAGTGAAGAAGGACGATCTCGCAGCGGCAGCATTCGTGCCTCTCATGGACCACTGGGTCTGTGATGATAACGATTTGCGCCGAGGAAGTTTCGATGGTGAATTTATCGATCGCCTTCGAGCCCTTCTCTGGGCCCTCAACCGTCGCATGGATAAGCTGCGCCCTAAGCTTAGTCCGGAATCCAAGACCTGGGAATCCCGTCCTCAAGAAGCCAACGAAGCCGCCATCGCGCGTCTCTTAGGGGTACGACGGTGGGAAGAAGCCGTGGACCTGGGAGTGGCGCTGCAACGCGGACTGAGGGAAAAGGAGGGATGGACCGCGTACCTGGAAGCCCGACTGGGGCAGAAGAGAATGGATTTGAGCGCTCTAAGAGCTGCCTCCATGCCTCTCGCGCAGGAGCAGTTCATCGGTTTCTGGGTCAATGGAGCTTCCGAAGAAGCAGTGCTGCACCATCTTTTCGCTGGGATTCCTTGCTTTATCACGCACGAGTACGCATCGGAGGTCGTCACCAGGGATATGATCGACTCAAGGACCCTCGTCTACTCCGACCTGGTTGAAGGGACCGACGTGATCAATCTTCTACACGATGGAGCCTATCAGCGCCTAGCTAGAACGGATGAAGTGCGTTGAGACGGCGCAACACCAAATGCACGTCCTCTAGCTATTTTTGCGCTTATAAACACATCATTAAGAAGTGCAGGATAGCTTCAGTGTTATACAAACATATCTGTATACCTGAACTCTGTTAGGTGATATAAAGGAGAGTCAGAGCGAGCTCCGACTACTGACTGTAGTATTCAGAGCATGACTGCGGTGACGCCGCGGCGTGTTGTACTCTGAATGCACTACCAAGGAGATATACCCATAATAGCCTATAACCTATTCAAGGGATTTATTCCTATAAAAGCGACCCAGAGACTGCATAGATGAAGTGGCGAGACTTGACATGTTGCGCGGTACATTAAACTGCGAAGGAGAGCTGCCGCGGTGCCACCGCGGCGCCTCTCTGCCAAAGACATAGTTGTGTTAACGGTTACATTATGGAGGAAAGCGGCCGCGGTCCTACCACGGCGTCCCATAACTGTGTATAACCTACCGCGGAGCCTACTAAAGGGCCGCGGTCGAGCATAGACCCATTGTTACCCTAAGACAGGGAACTGCCAAAGCGATCGGACGATCACGTGGCGCCGCGGCGCGACGCGACCTGTCAAATCAAAGACACACAAGTCCTAATTCGGATTCTAGCGATCGGATTCAGGCACTCCGGTACTTCGCGGGCCAAGCACTGCCCGCGGCCGGATCCACCAAAGACAAGCACGAGGAGGAATGTATTGAAAAGGCTGGGTTCAACCCCAGGCCGGCGCGGCATCATACTGCGGGTGCGGAAGGCACCGCGGTATTGCCAATATACCAAATATAGACCGCGGGGGTCAAAACCGACGATCTCCCGGCACCAAGAGCATGCGGGATCGACGAAGAACCACGAGGGAACGAACCTACATGACCAAGCACCACATCTCAGTTACCATATCTAGTTTATCTCCTTTCATTTGTACTATTACTATAAAAGCAGCCTGTAGAACCCGCATACAGCCAGTTCATCGCACCGTCTATCGGCGTGGGTGTCCTCAGGCATATTTCGCGGAGATTCGTTTACTATCTCTGTTTGTAAATTGTCTATAAATTGAAGTTGGTTGTTGGCTCGAATTGTCAAGCAAGGGGCTCATCAGTTAAGCTTCAAACGGTTAACCACCTGAGAATTGGTTGTGACTTGTCAGCTGCTTTGCCTTCACACTCGTCAGGGAGAGTCCTGTCATTAGCTGTTGGATCGATTAGTTGGACTTTGCAATCAACGCTTAAGCTGTTACTATAAAAGTGAAGGAAACATCCCTAAACGAGGACAAGTTTAGGTCTGCTGTACGGGAGAGTCCTGCAGTAAAGAGAATTGCCAAGGAAGAAACAGCTTGCCTCATTATAGCAATTGGAATTGGCCACTGCTGGGGATATTTTGTGAACACCAAGTACAAACTCTGCCCTGAAGTGATAGAACTATCTTTATAGTCACTACCTTCTTGTATCCGTCTCATACAAACATTCATCCAACGCCGTGGCGGAAAGATAACTGCTGTAACTTGCCAAGTGAAGTGCCGCGGGGACTTTGTTAGTGCCTCATAGTACTTGTTTCGTTGTTAACTATACAATCCAAACCTGCTGGCCGCATACTACGGTCCGGACCCGAACTCACTAAGGATTGCGCTAGTCTTTTGGGAGTGATAAGATATTGTTTGTGTGGTTTTAGTGTTGTTTCACAACACGCTATAACTTAGCATATTCAAGACGTATTGTAAGCGCACCATTTCACCGCAGTCGTGGAACCACCGAGAACGACGAAGAAAAGGAAGACATAAGGAAAATAAAAAGAAGACCAAAGAAACTTTGGACTTACCAGGTTTGGGACTGATGGACGAAAATATCCGAGCCTGAAACACTTCCCACGGCACACGTGTTGGCGCGCTTTCCACTACGACGCGTTATCCAAGGAGGGAGAAGGGAGGAGAAGGAATGGGACGCGTCAACAAGGGAAATCTGTTAAATAACAGCCCCTGTGCGATTTTGATGCGCGAAGCACGTGACCATCGTTGCCATCAAACGGACGCCAGGCCCGTCCACTGTTTCATCAAATATATCGGCTGTGCAACTCGTCAAAGCAACATATCTACGAAGGAATCTCGATCGACTAGCCGAAGGAACATTACGCGATAATCAGGACGCAGGAATCAGAAGGAAGCCGGACGCACCAGATTTACGACCAAGGGAATTTCAGCAGTGGAGCACCAGCAGTAAACCAGGACAAAGGAGCGCAAGGAGGTGATCACCAAAAACACGGGAATGCATGTGCACAGTGCATTCTCACCAGGATTTTCAGGGAGGTGGCCACCTCTTTGGGAGAAATTATGCGACGCGAAGGATAAACGGATGGGACGGACGCATGTTCCGTTCCGTCAAATTATGGAATAAAAAGACGAAGAAGACAGGCTGGATTCACGGAAAACAGTCATTACACGTGATCGGACGCGACATACGGACGAAGACAAATATTCGCAAACCAAGAAGAAAACCCCCTATTCCGATTTTGCATGCCGCTCGCATATTCCCAGAGGGCCTGCGAATGGAAGAAATAGGCACCATCAGCCATGGAACGAAATTAAAGGGAAAAGCAAGAACGGACGCACCATACGAGTGGTAACCTCAGGTTTCCGACCAATGGATTTCCCTCGAACTCGAGCTTTCGGAGTCAGAAGCCGAGGCCCTTCCATGCTCCTGCTTAATTATGCAGGCGAGGCCACCAATAAACCGATCCGCGTCAATTACTTCGCCGAATCGATTATAGGCGGAATAATCGTCTGCGGTCTTCAACAAAGCACAGGTCTCCCGTGCGCCCATGATTAAGGGCAGGAGAACGTGACGATCCAACGGGCAGAGGGAGTCGTCGCTGCACGGGAACCCAATCAAGAGACAGATCCGATACATGATCTCGAACATGGCCACCGCTTCGCCAGGAATGCCCCAGGTTGGAGGGCAGGAGATGCTGAAATCATCCTCGTACACCGGCTGGAGGGCTTTTCTGCACACCAGGAGGAGCCTCTAAAACCCAAGAAATCAGCCGCGGACCCAGCGCACGAAACGACACTCACGCAGTGGAGAAGAGCTTGGTGTACCCAATGTCTTATTTCTTCGAGTTTGCCAAGGGAATAAACCCCCTTGCGACCGATTAGGGAGAAATCTTGCGTCACTCCGGCATGAACAAGATAAACCATTGGCTGAAGGCGGAACTCGAAGAATTCAGACCAAGGCTCGTCTGGTGTGAAGCCGAGCGTGTCCAGTGTTTCCAAGGAAAGACACAATTCCTGTAGGATGTGGGCATTTCGAGAGATGGCGGACGGAGGACCTTCCGGACGACGAATAACGAGTTGGGGCATTCTTGAGGAGGTATTCCCTGAAGAGAAGACCAGTGCAACTTATATCTCTCCAAGAATACGATCACGTGGCGCGCAATTGATGGGAAACCTGCGACCGGACTAGGCGTACGATGGGCCACCAAGGGCAAAATACGCGAGGATTTTACGTTCCAGCCGTAATATAACTCCCCAACAACGACTCCAGTCCATTCTCTCATCAAAATCCGTCCCGTAGCAGCCCCAAGACCTGAACGGGTGCTGCGTCCGATCCAACTTTTTCGGATTCCTCCAGCGATTTGGGTGTGTTAGGACGTGTGGGCAGTCCCTCCAGCGAAATATCGGCGAACGAATACCTTCCTTCTTCCCCCAGCTCAGGGTTGTATCGAAGGAGCTCTCCTCCAAATTTCCGACAGCGGAAATGAGTCGCCGAAAGAAGGGCAATCTGGCGCGCCTTGTAAAACGGGAAGATCCCGTACCACTCCAACTCAGTCGAGGAAAGGTCGAAATTCGGGAAGTCAATGCCCAGCTCGAGGTAGCCGGGGTTTCTGATCATGGCCTCCTGCAACGTGCAGAGATTTTCGAAGAGGATGGCGCGGTTGAGGAGAGAGGAATCCTCGTGGAAACCATATAGGTCGACAAATCTTTCCGCCATCCCGAATAGAGTGGTCCCCTCAGACAGCACGAAAAATGCGGGTTCCTCTCCCTCCGCGTGTTTCCCATATGTTACGCTCGCCTTGCCCAGAGCCACCATGTTCTTCAACAATACGCTGACGGCGTCGCGAATGAGCCCCACGGTCGCTTCGGGAGTCTCAGCAACAGGGCAGCGCGGGTGGTCCGGTGAAGCTGCTGCACCAGGTGGCGTGAGCGGTGGATCCACAAGATGGCCAGCTCTTCCTTTGAAAAGCGTCTGGCGGTGGAATGGCGTCTAGGGCGATGAAGCATGCGCTAGGGAGGTGGATGAGGTTTGTGCGCTCCTACGCACGCAAAAGACGCTCTTTATAATCCAGGCTTGCGAGCGACCACGTGGACATCAGAGGAATCAATGCGGGCGTGGTACGCGTCCAAAATTATGAAGACTTATGTGGGAGCTACTCCCATTATGATGGAAGAAACGGCGATTACCGACTTAAACGAACCACGAAACGGACAAACGGGACATCGAAACATGCAGAAATTATGAACGCACGACACGCCCGTTCCACGGAAACACAGGATATGTAGGAAGAAAAGTTATGCCATGGCAGAGGAGCCACCTATGACGAAGAACATTGCTCATTTACACGAAAAACCGTCCGCTCGGATTCTGCCCGTAGCCCGCCTCGGCCTGAGCGACGGCCTTTTCCAGACCGTGGCCGATCCCCTGGCTAGCTTCGATCTCGTCTTGAAGAAGGGCGTTCTCGCAAGTCCAGGCGTCGTTCAGCTCTAAAATACAGAGGTGGTTAATCCTGTCGCGGGTCCACGAGGGAACGTGAGGGAGAGACGCGATCTCGACAGACAAGGGAACGTCTGTGTGCGAAGCCGAAGTGCGAGTTCGATCCGCGAACGAAAGGGCAGAAGAGATCCGACCAAGGAATGCGTCGCAGCACTCCCGCGAATAACCATACGTTGGCTGTCCAATCATGTAGTGGAAGGTTCGCGCCATGGTCAAGGACCAGATCACCGATGGGTCCAGAAACACCGCCTCGATGTTCGATTTGGCATATTCCAGTGCGGCGCTATAAAGAAACGCCTGGAGAAATCAGCATTCGTACGCTGCGCCCGACGCTTACTCACTGCCTTCTCAAGATATGCGCCAATGTAGGGACGAAGGAACTCAGCCCGACCATCAGGGAGATCATCAGGCACCGTGACCGCCGAAGGAATACATCCACGGATGAGTTCGCAGAAAGGGCGGAGGTGCTCCCGAACGTATTCAATGTGCGCAAACTTCGTGGAAGCCAACTGAAGGCCTGTAATATGGACAGAGCAATACGAGTCCATCCGTGCTATAACCAGCTGGTGGATAGGGATGACTTCGGCAAAGGTGCGAGGAGGAGGGAAGAGAAAATATGACATAGGGAATTCGACGCGGGGCAATGAATATTGGCTGGCGGACGCTACAAGATGGACAACCAATTTATACAGTCTCCATGGCCTCGACCTCTCCTTCCTCGATCACGCCCGGCAAACCATAGAACGGATTTTCGCTCTTGGGGTTGAACGCACGCTGGGTCCGGGTGCCTTCATCATCTCTTTCAACTATGCGATCCACCGCATGCTGGCGAAGGTGTTCGGAATACTGCAACAGAGAGGCGATCTTGCCCCTCAATATCACCCGAAGGAGTTGATTGTCGTCGCCTTCGAACCCGTAAACAGAGTCCGCTCGCATAACGACTTGCAGCCAAGCCACACGCGGCGTCGGGATGTGTTTTGCCTCCACAGGTCATGATGGCGAATCACATAATCGGACAAGCGGCCCTACGGACGCGCGAATGTTAAAGATCGCTTCGATTCAGGAACTCGGGACTTACAGCCATCTCCAAATAATCACGAACGCACTGCCGCATTACGTGCTTTTCTCCCTTCGTCTTGGTCTCCGGAGACCAAGTAAAATCCTCGCGGATGCGGAGGAAGAACTGGTAGAGAGGTTGAGGATTTCACGACTGACTCGCACCATGAAGGGGTGATGAGCGAAGTCCACCATCTGCCCGACGGTAGAAAAGTCGCAGTTGAGGAACTCGTCGCGGACGCGGACACCGGTTTTGGGAGTAGCAGGAGGCATGGGATTCAAACGGCGAAACTTCAAGGGTCACCCTTAGGCCAACACTCATACGCCTTATATACCGACGAACGGACACCACGAACGATCAAAGCTGAACTACCCGGCTACCATATGCGGACTTCCTCGCCTATCACATCAGATATCTCTTCCCGATCCGGACGATTCTACGATCGCTGTTCTAAAAATGGACTTACGATCAGAAGCAACGCGCGGACGGAACGTACGAACGTACCAAGAAGAAAAAGAACGGCTCACTCTTCCGGGACGAGATCGATCTCATAAAACAGCTCCCGCAACAGGCCATTCCGATGAAACTGTGGATATTCCGTGTCAGTATGATCGAGGCGAGCGGCCGCCATGGCTGTAGCGCGGAATTCTTGGAGAATGGGCGAGCAAATTGAAAAAGCTTGACGGTCGCGGTCCTCCACATCGCAGAGCCGGCCCAGGAGTACCATAATAATCGAGATCATATTGGCGGCGCAGCCAGGGACGCGGTAATTTTCGAGGCTGATGCCAGGAGCGTCCTGAAGCAGGAGAGGCAATGTCGGCGCGGTCTCTACGAGTCCACGGTACACGCGCACATGGGACAAGAAACGCTGCCAAGGGAATATCAATCAGAAAATTAAACGAAGAAGATCTATGCACAAGTTATGCCAGAACATATGAAATTCACGCACAACAGTACCCGCTAGGTGCAGGGCAAGGAGACGGAGTTCTTCCCTTTCCGAGGAAGGAATATCGACGGGAGGACCCTGAAGTCCGCCCTCGCCAACGGTGCATCGTTGAAGAAAATACACAGCAGGACGGACCCGAGCTTGGAGAAAGACATCGATGGAAGTATCGGGTTCCCAGTGTGGATCCGATAATTCCTCCACGGAGAGGAGAAGCCTTTCGAGGTAATGGCGATAATTCGCGAGCCACGCCCGCGGGGGCATAATTTGAAGGGACAGAAAAGGAGACAATCGGGGTGGCCGTAGGGGCCCCCATTTATGGACAACGGAGGAAAATCGACCATCAGGCCAGATCAAAACGAATTTCATCCCTCACGTCTGGTCGTATCCGCCGTCCGCTCCCTTATTTCGCCTGCCCCTCGCCAGAAACGCATTCCAGGACTCCTTGCGAGGCGGTGGACACCAAAAACGATATAATTGGGCGAAGGACGCAGGAGGAATACTCGTAGAAGATCGTTTGGCCAGATCGAGACGAATTCCCTACCTTGCGGTCGGCCGTATGCACCGTCCGCTCTCTTATCCCGCTTGCCCCTCACCAGAAACGTTTTCCTGGACTCCTTGCGAGGCGATAGACACCAAACACGATATAATTGGGCAGAGGACAGGGGAATAAACGAAGGAAATTACTCGGAGGCGCTGCTCGCAGGAGGAGTTACCAAGCCAGGCATCGACCCGTAGGAGGCCTCGCTCAACACCCTCTCCTCTTCCTTCACAAAGAAATCATCGACAGGACCTTGCGTCTCGCCCATCCTCGCCGCCAGGACGCGCATGCTGCGACGAGTCGCCGTTTTCTTTATCACGCTCTCGACGGCTTGAAGCGTAGCCTTGAACCCCGCCGCTCGCACTGCGTCTCCAGCAGCAAGAGAGTCCGACGACCGCGATGGTATTCCCGGGGGTGACGCCTCGCACGACACAGGAGTATGCACGGCGTGTCCACACGAATGCTTCCTCGCCGTTGCCCCTATTCCAATCTCGCGCCAGCGAGCGATAATCTCGTTGTACTTGAAGGTGTCGGCCAGCGAGTTGGCTGTGGCAATAGGACGGAAGTCGGTCGGACGGCCCCGATATGCGAAGTTGGCCGAGATCCAGTGGTTGGCGTCGTACTCGGGAAAATCTAGATGGGCTTCGTCTCCGCTCTCCTTCCTAGCGAGGAACGTCGACAGCGCAGCGCCGAGCAGGAAGCCTGCTTGCGCATGGGCGACACGACCGTCCGTGGTCTCTTCAGGACCCTCGCCAATATTCACGACCAGCTTGTCCTCTCCAACGAACCCCACGACGACCAGGAGCACTTGTATAATATGGAACATCCACGCGGCCTCCGAAGGAATCACGGGCGGCTCGTACGAAATACGGAACTCGTTCTGACGAATCTGCGCCGCGAAGAACTGGCCCATGTCAGTGAATGGATGCAGCTTACGATGGACGAAACTCACCATATGGCGGACGATATCCCGCACACGATAGCGTAGTTCATCGCACTGGGGAGTCGTCAAGGACCTCACGGTGTCCGTGGCGTATGCGTCGGGGAAAACGGCCATCATGACCAAGAAAACCTTAAAGCGCAGGTTAGATTGGAGGAAGGCTGGGAGTCCTCCATTGGGAATGAAGAAACGGTTCGACGGCCATTGCACATTGGTATCAAGGAAGCGCTGAGTCGCAGAGGCATCCATGGTAGGAGGAGAGAAAGGATTATTAGGACGAAGAAATTTGGCAGACGCCTTTTATGGATTCGTTGACCGGTACCCGGTCAACAGTAAAGCTATATGGGAGGTGTGAGGCTGGTGCTTGTGCTACGCCCTGCACACCGCCTCACGGCCCCTTCAACTGAGCCCTGGACGAGAACGTACGAGGCGCCCGTTCATCCAAATCGGGAATCAAAGTTACCAAATCCGGATTCTCATCAAACGCACGCAGCCTACGGTCCCCATCCAACCTCTCACATCGTTCGTACCACCCGCCCGGCTGCTCTCGAACGCTCCCATCGCCCGAACTCCGCCTTTACACGACTCGCACCTCACGTACGAACACGGCACCACGCGCTACGGCCCACGAGAATGGTACGGACCAACCAATAGCGGGCATCCTGGGCTTTGTATCCTCTTCCCACACCCGAGAAGTCACCAACACTCGAACGCAAGCCTCGTCTGATCCAGTTTCCATCCTTCCAAACCACTCGAAACCTACTCAGATGCGTCCGGACGCGTCTTCCGACCAATAACTGACCTTTTGTGGCTCAGAAATCCGCTCTGTTATGGAACGGGTCCTGCATCCGTACCAATTCGCATCGCACGCTCCGTCCATTTATGGAAATGAACCCCAAAATTCGAACGAAAGCCTCGTCCGTGGCCCCAAATACTGAACGCATGCCAGGTCCGCTCCTGCGAAAGCACCCTCAAACGCGAAGGGGATGGAACCGAATGAGCGGGCATCAAGGGGACGGTTGGGAGGTGAAAAGGTATAAAAGGATAGCAGAAAAGGGCATTGTAGTCAGTCAATTCCGAGTCAATTTTCGGAGCTTAGTTCTCCCCCACCACCTGTACCCCCACCTGTGCAACTAAAGCCTCGCTCACACCGAGTTGACCACACCCTCACTTGCCTCTAGCAGGGCATTTCACTCTCACACCTCCTTTTGCAAGGTCCCAACTCATCGGACCCCAAGTCATATCATCGGGCTTCCCCGTAATAGGATCACCAACTTCGCGAGCTTCACGCTTTGTAGAAGTCGGCCTGGGCGAAGCCATATTGGTTTAAATCGCCGTCTGCCACCCAGCGTCACGACCGGACGTCCCATACGTTCGACTGACCAGCACCAGCCAGCGTCGCTGTCGCTTGCTTTATAACCGTAAAACATTGTATTAAGCCTTCCACCTTCGTTGGGAACATCGGGGAAACACGAGGGAAGGATTGCAGCATAGGCATCGGATTTTACAGGAAACAACGCGTTGTTCGCTCGAGCTTGTGACCTAGGACAGGTAACTATCACCCCCACACCCGTTTACAGCTAACAGCAGGTACCCCCAACATGAAACCGCGGAACGGACACCTCGTGCGATCCCGTGCAACACTCTCATTCGGACAACGCACACGTCCCAATCCTACATCCCCACTATCCTCCAACGTTAATTAACCCCTAGAGGCCGAACGGGCTGTCTATTTGATAAAACATATTCTCATAGCGGCACCGCGGTCCTTATCACATCGCATTGCAGACGGGATACAACTATCTTACAGCCCGGATGCAATGGTAGACGAAGTAGCGCTCTACTCGAAGGACGTCTGGCTCCCAGAATCAACGACGAGCAGTGGTCTCGAGAGAGCGCGAGAAGTCTCCCCGACGTCGGCGCCAGTTGCAGTAACCGCCCCGCCTGTGGAACCGGCTCCTACAGCCCCAGAGCACGGAGTCCTCGAGATGCCAAACGAAGGAATGGACGATGTCCAAATGACTTGGCCTGGACCGGATGTCTGGAGCAGTGATACGCCGCACGGAGGCACATTGCCCCCTTCCGCTGAAAACGAGTTGCTTCCTACTGCAGAAGTCGAAATCGCCACCGTCGCTATGGAGTCTATCGAATCGGGGCCGAAGTCCTTGGAGGCCGCTCCAGCCGCCCCACCTATAGCTCCTACACCGGAACCGGCACGCCCTCCACCCGTCGCACCTAGAGCTATGCGCGGTCTTCCACTGGCGGGACGCCTACCACTAGCGGAACACTTCTCGGATCCACCGTCTCAGCCACTGCTGCGTCGTCTGTCTGGCGTGGTGGTTCCACTGGAGGAACGACTGTCCACCCCCCATATGCCGCTATCGCAACGCTTGTCGGACAGGGCGCCCGCTTCCTTAGTCGACCGCATACACGCGAGGAACGATGCTGCAGGCCCGTCCGATCTCTGTCTTCAAAGGCGCTACCCGCTGGCCGTACCGTCTCCGACGAACACCGAGGATGGAACAGAGGAGGGAGGACCGAAACGCAAGAAGAAAGTGCGGTGAGGAACGCGAGCGGGACGCATGGTGAAGGAGATGGCGCGTATCCATGCTGAGAGTAGCGCCAGAGCTTTGCAGAGCGAAGCTGAGGCTAGCTCCTCAGCGCCGGAGATTCCACCGGTGTCTGGTCTCACAGCGCTGGAGCTCACCCCGACGCTAGCGTTGCTCACCGCTGATGAGATCGAAGCGGAAGTGGAGGAGGGTGAACTGGTGGCGCCAGTCGATGAGGACGAGGAGATGCTGGATCCGCGATGGTCGAACGAGGACGATGAGGATCGTCCAGTGGCAGGATGAATGAAGATTTTTTTTCTCTATCTTCGAGCGTACGTGGCCACTTTCCGCGTGGGGGGCACTGTGACGCCTAGCTAATATACGCACTATATGGACGCGGCCTAGTGGCCTACTTTACCTTACTTAACATTACTTTGTAAATATTCGTCGGCGGAGCACGTGATTAGTCACGTGCTCCCTTACATAATCTTATCTTGCTTTACTTCAACTACCATGTCGTGAAGAGAGTTACTACGAGGGAACACCCCTACGCCCCCCTGTGAGCCTGAGCATGCCTATCAAAGGCTCCCTAGCCCCGGGGCATCGGGGCTCCTAACGAGGACGACACGTTCCCTCGCCGAAGGGTCACAACGGCAGTGAGCGCCTTAGCAGGCTGCTCCCGCTCCCTTTCAAGCATCGTGCTAGCAACGCAGCTTAAAGCACGATGTCCTATGTCTTGGAGAAGCTCCGAGACGACCCGTATCACAGAATGGCAAGAGATTTCGCATCATCTGCCCAGTCGAATGGTACAGTAGGTGACTGTGAAATAGCAACAGAAGTTTCTGAAGATAAGCTGGCAGGTAGCGGCAAGCCGTTGGTGGAATCGGGAGCATATAGGTGGAGATCGGACCAATTGGGAGGTTGTCTTGGCAGGGTCAAGGGAATATCAGTGTGGTGCGGAGTGGCCGGCAGCAGAGGAACGTGGATGGGTGCTGAGGATGGTGGTGGTGGTGGTACGAGTTCAGCCACGGGTGAATCCGTGCCAACATCAAAGAGTACACGTTCAGGAGCAGATGTTTTACTCAGCTTCAGAGCCTGCTTCTCGCCGAATTCTCTGCCCGCAACAAAGCCCTGTCGCTTCCCTTCCTTCAAACTGTCCTCTTGGCCTTTCGTAAATCCGATCGTCTCACCTTCCTTCAGTCCCTGGACTTTTCCTGCCTTCCGTCCGTCCTGTTTCCCGTCGCGTAAACCTGCAGTGCATCCCTCTTTCAATCCCGCTTCTCGTCCCTCCTTAAGTCCCGCCTCATGCCCCAATGATAAGGCGTGGTTTTGAACATGCCTAAATTCTTTGATTTTACAAAGTTACATTAGAGCAATCTAATTGAAGTAAGACACAGAGGGTACTAGTCTTGTCCCGAGACTGAGTATCAAACCAATGAAGCATTGAAAACTAGCTCTAAACAATATTGAATGAAGGGATTCTATCAGTATTCTTAACAGAGTGGCTAGTATTATTCTGGAGTTTAATCAGCTAGCTATAGGACTCACCCGACAAGCTGCAGGGAACCTATGTAGTAAGTTCGTTGTCAATATGGATGCCAGGTAACCAAGGGAGTTATTGAAGGAAGTTAAATTGCCATTGAAGTCTATTGAACCAACGGTTGAACTATGTACGCACTCGGAGGGAACAAACAAAGAACAACACACCTATAAATGGATGATTAAGGGGACTAATGGCACGATGTGCACTTAGTCTTCGTGTAGGAAAATGACAATACAGTCTGTAGGAAGGTTTGTAAGGTTGATCGGTCTGTTGTTGAGTACTTGCCACTTAATAATGGGCTTGGTAGGAAGAACTGGCTTAGAAATAGTGCTTTAAAGCTGCCCGGATGGTTAAATCCCAAGATCTGAGCAGGCTGAATGCTCTGTTCTCTAAAGCTGGGCAGTAGAAATGTTCTATTCTATTTATCTGGGTACTTACAAGTGTTCATTCTCTCTCCGCTAAATTATTATATTGTTTGTAACCCGCAGTAGCCAGTAACACTATAAAGCTCCTCCGAATGTACTAGATAGACAGTGAATTATCACCCCCCTTGTTGGCACAAAGCTCTTTTTGAGTCTTTAGCCTCACCAGCTATTTAGTTCAGCAAGACTTATCAGTCTTGTGGGTTCTATTCCATTGCCACTACAACTTGGGGGTTGTTTAAATCAACTACGGTTATTCCAACGGTTTGACAACCATAAAGTCAATTACAACCACTTGTTCTTAAGGTTGAAGGGTTTCTAAATCCTACCTCCCTGAACACACACACGTGCATATTATTGAGTAGTAGTCAGTGTTATATTTGGTGTTAAATTGAGCAGACGTTGTCTTGCTCTTTTTGATATTAGATTTCACTGTTGCACGCAAGTGCACTGTTTCACCAACAAAAACGCGTCCGTTGATTTCTGCAAGATGGAACGTCCTAGGCTAGTCCGTAATCCGATTTCGAGGGCATGCTGCCAAAGCCAAGCAACACGATTAGTCAGCGGTCGGGTCGATGTGCGGCGGAAGAGGCCGCCAAGGCGAGTTTGGCGGGGGATCGAAGCATGTGCGCAGGCCTGCGCGCGAACAAGGTGCGTGCCTTAGGCCCAATTCTTAGGGTGAGAAGGGCCAGGGCATCCCCATCTTTAAATCATTGGTTTCTTGCAGCTACTGGTGTTTTTTTTGGTTGGATGGAAGCGATACGTCGCGGTATTGGGAATTCATTTACACTGTACTTTGTACGCTTAACACTGATACCCCACATCTATATACGATCACACATCGCAACGGGGGTTTGCTCGAGGAGGTGCACCTGCAGTTGCACCCATGGGTACACCCTCGGGTGCACCCCAGGGTGTAACGGAAAGTTGACCTTTCCGCGCCGCTTTCCGAATTTGAGAATGTATTCCTTTCAGCGCGTCTGAAAGCGGCGCGGAAAGTTGAATATTAATTTAGCCTTTCCGCCTACCTGAAAGGTTTCCTTTCCATTGAGATGAAAGGAAGGTGGAAAGGTGTTCTTTAAGTACGCCTTTATCCACATTTGAAATTTTTTCTTTCAACTTCGGTGAAAGCACGGTTGAAAGATCTACTTTCAACTGTCCTTTCTTTTTTTGTTGAAAGTCTTTCTTTCTCTGGCAACTGAAAGGCGTACTAAAAATATAACTTTCCTCGTGGCATTCATCTCGGTTGAAAGACTAACTTTCCGCGGACCTTTCTCTTTCAAAATAATTTCTTTCTTTCCTTTTACTCCGAAAGGTAGGATTAAATATATACACTCTATCTGATAGGACCCTTGATTATTGGTTGGTAGGTCAGATACCAGGTTCGGACAAAATTTCAAATTGGCCGGTCAAGGTCAGATTGGAATTCGGACAAAACCTCTCGACAATGGTGGGAGCTCAGAGAAAAAATTCGGACACCAGATCCACCGCTACTAGAGGTCAGATCGACATTCGGACAATGCTGGGCACTTTGGCCATTACCTTATTCGACATCTTTCGTGATGCAAGCCATCGAACACCGAATTAAGCAATAGATTTCTGCGCTTGAGTTCACGGACAATGGAAAGGAAAAAATGTTGCGTCGAAAGTTCGAACTGTACGTACTATGATTTACATTCTTTTTGCTTCACTTTTCCCAATTACCATGGACTCTGCCACAGACTCAGACACCGTCAAGGAAGTGATGTTGAGGCTGTAAATGAGTTCTGAGACTATGTAGAGATCAGTCTACGGGCTCAGCGGATTTTCGAGGAGCTTCGTGCAGAGAAGGAAATTTTATAATTAGGGAAGGCAGTAGCAAGCCTGAGCACGATACGACGGAAAGGGAAAGCAAATGTGAGTATTTTAGAAATAGAGGAAGAGGAGGATTCACTGGAATAATATAAAAAGATTTTGCTGCAATTTTTTACACCTTCTGATGCATTTTTTCGAAAAAATTTGAGGTCAGATACAAAGTTCGGACAAAATTTCGACGAACGGCTCACTAGAGGCAGAATTCAGACAAAAATTTCGAGACGAGGTGATGTGAAAGTTCGGACAAAATTTTTTTGAAAGGCCAAAATCGGTATCTGACCTACCAACCGATAATCGAGGGTCCTTATCTGATTGACTGTCAATCTGAATGATGATCTCTCCGGCAATCTAAAAGTGCGGCGAACAGTGGTCCTGCGGGTGCAGGAAAATCTGCTATTATGCAAACCCTCGCGCGCGAACTCCAAGCCGAGCGCCGGCTTGGAGGTTCCTTCTTTTTCAAGCGAGGCCATGCCACGCGAGGCAACGCAAAGTTCTTGTTCGCAACGATCGCTTATCAGCTCGCAATCGGGGTGCGCTGGCTCAAGGTTCCCATTTCCCGAATTGTAGAAGCGGATCCATCCATCATTGCCAGATCCGTCAAGACACAGCTCCAGACGTTAATTTCTGAGCCTTACAGCCGTAATTGCAGCGACAGAGGACCGGTCACGATCTTGATCGATGGCCTGGACGAGTGCGAGGGCCAGGATGTTCACAAGGAGATCCTGCGCGCTATCAGGGTTTCCTCCCTCGAGAATTCACTTTGTCCGCGATTTCTCATTGCCAGCCGACCAGGCATATCTGCGTGACGAATTTGCCCGAATTCATCGCGAGCATCGGGCGATGGTAGGTGTTCCACACCCATGGCCCTCGCCTGACGTGTTGAAGAAACTGGTGTCAAAATCCTCCGGCCACTTCATCTACGCATCCACCGTCATAAAATTCATCGATGACAAAAATTATCGGCCTACGGAGCGCCTGGCTGTCTTCGAGAATAATAACAGACCGGGATCCGATTCGGCATTCGATGCACTCGACCAACTTTACATGAACATCCTCGCTATCGCTCCCAGGCGCTCCGAACTAATTCCAATTCTCTGTGCTATCACAAACTTTGATCTGCATCCCGATGTCCTAGACCAAGTGCTGGGGCTGGAGAGAGGGGACTCACGTTTAATCCTCCGTGGACTACATTCTGTGCTCGAAGTACCACCTAATCCATACAAAAGATTTGACTTCATTTATGCACCTCATGCTTCCTTCCTTGATTTCCTAGATAATGAGGGCCGCTCCCGCGATTTCTATGCCGGTGGTCTGAACACCAAGATGGATCTAGCTGGTTCTTTCCTCGAATTATTTGCAGACGAGTTTCACAAGTTTGATGGTTATGGTTCATGATATGTCTCCTCCGGTCAAAAGAATCTCATGACTTATATATGCTCAAGATCTCCCTTACAAGCCTTCGTTCCTTTCATCACTTCATTGCCTCCGACTGCGAAATTTTTGTCTGTCATCCCAACTCTCAATCCTGATTACATCTTTGAATTTTCGCAACGCGACCGGGAAGCCATGCTATCCTGGATCAAGGTTAGTTTTGCACCTTTCGCACTCGCGGATTCTGACATATTTCCAGAAATTCCTTCGGCACCCAGACATTTGATAGAACTATGGGAAGATTATGAATATATGGGTTTCTTCGACAAAACGCTGGCCAAGTCCGCCGGCTTGCCAACTGGGATTCCCTTGCCATTTGCCAACACATTTTCTCGCAGATTCCGGGACTGTTGGATGTTCTTCGGGTTAAATTGTTGCCCCGTTTTAGCGCGCCTCAACTGGGCGACATTCGGCTGCAGTTGGATGTAAACCGGAACGATCTCAGGACAACCATTTGTCGCCACCGTCCAATTCTTGGCAGAGATCATCAAATGCTACTTGGACTTCGCGGTGTCTTGCGCCATCCATCGTTCCCTGGGGAGTCCATCCCTTGGCCATCGCTATCTCGGACCCTGGCGCGTCGATTCATCAGCATTATGAAGGGTGTTCGCACTGGCGAGCTACCGAAGTACATGCTCAGGTTGGTGGTTTTATCAAATAGCTCATTTTTCACGGTCCGCAGATGTTTCGATCTATGCGACTGACCTCATACGATCAGATCTTCATCCCCATTCCATGAACTTCTGTGCGATCTCCGGAGTGTCCTCCCGCACCTGCGTCCTAATTATTACGATTCGGCGTTTTATATGTACCATGTTTCCAAGTGGCTTCAGGTGAGAGACAAGAATCTGCTCGAATTTAAACTGTACGATAAAAGTCAGACATTCCTTGATCCTCCACTGGAACTGCTCGCGTTCTGGAAGCAATCGCTATGTGCTGGCGTGAACATCACGCGATCTACGGCGGCCGAGCACTACATGTGGGAGACTATTTGGGAGGCCTGGATTCGCAGCCCTTCAGACTACGAAGCTCGGTGAACTAAGAGCTTTCCCTCATAAAATGTAATCCGATTGAGCTATTGAGACGGCGGGAAGAGACAGAAATTAGGATCTGGGCCCGGGTTATTTGGTCAGGCCTCAGACAGACAAGGACGCGACTATGGTACAGTGCCCTGCATCGAGGGGGCACCACATAGAGATCGTGCGTGTACTCTTCCGGAACGGAGCGGATATCAACCCACAATGTGGAGAATATACCAACCCGTTGGCGTGCGCATCTTCGGCTGGCGCGCGCGAGATCATGCGCCTCCTCCTCGAGCGCAGTGCCAACGTCAGCCCACATACAGGATTTTCATATGACAACGCATTGGGGCTCGCATCATACTCAAGCAACACAGATATTGTGTGGCTCCTGCTCAAGAGTGGCGCCGATGTCAACCTACCAACTGGTACAAATGGCAACGCATTTATTTTGGCATCCGAAAGGGGCCACATCGAGGCTGTGCGCCTCCTGCTCGAGAATGGCGCCGACGTGAAAGCGCAGGGTAGTCGCGCGCTGCGGGCCGCGCTTGGCTGGCATTCAAAGGTCATTCGATTTGATCTTTTGCGGGAGTACGGTGCAGCGTAATCGGACACGGAGAGCCCGGCTTAAGGCTTTTTTTTGTACACACTAGTAACATATAGGAACTGTGTATGATGAATTAATTCACTTGTCGTCGCGAGTGCGTAGGAAAGCGAAATAAAAATAACAGGAAGTTTTGTTCTAGTTTGTTCTAGTTCGCTTGATCAAGCGAGAGAGAGTCACCAACTTTTTGTACAACAATTATCATCGTCTTATCGCATGAAGAAGACATGCCGGAGAGTCCGGCTAGTAGGTGAATATAATAGTTAGTAGCAGAAGTTCAAGGCTGTCAAGCCTGTTACCGCCCGCTGAGACAACTTGTCCGACGTCGAACCTCCCGCGATATCACCCATCTATATTGACATGAACGCGAAGTCCATTAATTCAAGCAGTTGTCCGTTAGTAATACATGTACAAAAGACATAATTATCAGTGGATATTCGAACGATGCCAGAATGAAATTTAACATGGCGGCAAACCGGTACGCAATGATGATGCATGAGCCCTCCGGGAAGCGAATGCAGGAATGTTGACCAAGACCTAGAACCAAAGGGGAAAGTCTTAGGTCTGCGAATAAGGATGTTGGCCGAAGAGCGCGGAAAGAAACGACAGATCTGCCAAGAAGAATGTTAGTTGGGCACGATAGCAATTCAACATTCAACACGTACGAAGATTTGGATCTCGCCGAGTCGGACAGAATGATGTCGAAGCAACGTCCGGCGAGCACTAAGATCAGTATTAAGACGACGTACCGAGGAATGACCAGTTAGATTGAAATATCCTTTGCCGGGTTCTTCCAGCGACACTGTGGGATACAGAATGCCGTCGTAATAGCCCGCAAGACCGCCCAGCTCGAAGAATGGAGTCAAATGATGATAGAAAAAATTCGGGAGGAGGCACGCACTGATCATTTGTCCGCCGGCGATTGAATGGACTGCGCGAAATCTTTGCCGACAACGACCGAATGTAAGTTGGTTGGTTGGCCGGCATACATGGCAGAGGTAGATTGTCTTCGGAAATGGGACCGAACTCCTGTAACAATTGAACGTTGGCCCATGATTTGGCCAAGAGAGCAGTAGCAGATCAAGGCAAGTGGATTGACTATATGGCCATTGAAAACAGAGCCGAGATGACACAATGCTGTTCGGAGAGTCCCAAAGCCAACCCGAAGTTCAACGTGGAATCCAATATGATCCAAGACGACGTGGTAGTTGTACGGAAGCGTTGACACCATAGATGTTGAATGTTTTAACAAATTGAGGTCCGCCTATCATTGAGGTCTTCGATTTGTTCCGCTTGAAAAGGTTTCCAGTCCTTGTTCATCCAGAGAGCAGGTACGGCCGGTAGGTTTGAGAGCTTTGAGGAGCCACCAAGATATTCTTGGGCCTTGAATTCTTGCGACGCAGACAATTTGTGGGCTTGACCCAAGCAGAAACAGCGGCAACCGACATATTAGAGGCAAAAAGAAAGTTGCGGGAGGGCGAGATGATGGGAGAAGGGAGGCAAGAGTGCTTCACAAGGGCCGTCCCTCTTTGAGCGCGGGAAATAAAGTCGCATGACTGCTCGGACCGAACGGCACGGAGATAGCCAGAGCA
The DNA here is from genome assembly GCA_029378395.1 of Mycena leptocephala. NCBI lineage: Eukaryota > Fungi > Basidiomycota > Agaricomycetes > Agaricales > Mycenaceae > Mycena > Mycena leptocephala. Next base: position 33,073 of record JARJLF010001290.1, on the reverse strand, counting down.
CAGTCCGAGAAAAATGGCGGTTGGAGTACTCGTTCGAGAGACAGTGGGAAAAAGAAGTAGAGGGCAAACAGGACCAATCTGATACGAGGGATCTGCTTAATACATGAGGTATCAATAATTGCCCTGTGTTTGCTGAACCATAAAACAGATTGAGAGGCTCCGGATATACTGTAGTATTTCGTTCAAATCGACACTGGGTGTGATGCGTGACCCAAAAAACCAATTCGACATTTCGACACCAGCGAAATTTTCGACATCGAAACGAAAATTTTGGCTTTTTTGGGTCTTACAGGCAATTTTGCGCCCTGTGTGACGCTCGGGAGGTTCGAAAAACGGCCGCGTGACGCGTGACCCTTGCCAAATTTCGATATCGATAGGGGGGTGCGTGATGCGTGACTGTCGATTTGAACGAAATACTACAGTAGTATTTGAACGAAATACTACAGTAGTTAGAAGCATACATCGCCCATGCAGTCGCATCGAATTCACGTCTGACAAGTTTGGCGTTGGATACACTCGATTCTGTAGAGTCTCGCTATGTCTCGGAGTTGGCTAGGGAGTTGAAATCCAAAGAACGGTTGCGGGATACTCTTAAAAGATATCTGCACATTTTTAAGGTCGCCGAGATCGAGCGAGACAATATGTGCGATGCTATTTAGTAGTATTATTGAGTTGGCAGAGAAAAATGGGCTCTCAATGTTCTCCTACACTGCATTTTGACAGGTTCTGGACCCACCTTAGCCGAGACAAGACAGGCCGCCGCTTCGCTCTGGCACAACTCAAGGTTTTGAATACAAATAAATTGATTAAATTGATCAAATAAACATGACTCGGAACAATGGTAAAGGCCGGGCGCAGCAATGTCAAAGGTCAGGAACATCTAGATAGCAAAAAATGAACAGCTTTCTCCGACTGAGATCAAGTTTTCGAGCTTGGAATATCTGAGTGCCGGATAAGTTCATTGAGCCCCAGTAGCTGTACCCATGATTTCAAGTGATGCTTACAGAGACTTGGGTGGGACCGTTCAATGTCAGAGGAATTGAGATACTGTACTATTGCTAAGCAGGCGGGTCAGGAGGAAGGACACATGGCAGGAATAGAATTGACACATACCAATAATATAGTAGATCATTGTGGTCGCGTTCGCTTGGACTACTCAGTACAGATCACTACGCATCATCAGCATCGAACATAGGATGAATAATATCAGGAGAACGCACGTTACCCAGTGATTATCAGGGAGTTGTCGGGCACATACTGTCTCGCGTCTTGCGGCACCCTCCATGTAGGCTGGTTCGGCCAGAAGATGAGCGAATTGGGAGCGCGTTGAGAGAAGAGCAATACAGTCTTGCAATGTAATGAAACCAGAAGAGCATCGGCGCTTGATTTGAATGATATTTGACCCTTGAAAGCCTGTACCATAGGCGAGCGTATTCCGAACATATGCTGCTTGCTAATTGCAAAGTAGATTTGATCTTGAACATATTTCTTGAGGGTTAGAACGATTTTGAGGAGCTTATTTTGCAGAATAGAAATTGCGCATTCTCGGGTGGGCACTGGGTGGTGGGACGAGGGAAAAGACAGGTAACTGCGCACCGGAAAGACGACCTATTTATCTGGCACAGCAAGTGTGGATATGATCAGACAAAAAGCGCCCGCAGTGGGTCATGGGTCCAAACATCTGATATCAATCGCTCTCAACGCGTACGTGGACTCTCGGCACGTCGCAAAATATATCAGTAAGCGAAACAGGGAGGATTGGAGGGGTTTGAAAGATTCGATCCAAAAATGAAAATGAAGACGATGAGGAGAGGAGAGGAAAGGAAGATGAAACGGGCAAGACAAAGAGGATTCAACTTCGGATATTTGGTTTGCATACTGTCCTGGCAAGTAGATTCGGGCTGCGTGCTGTCCATGTGCTGTCAGTTTGTAGGCTGTGCATAGGTCAGATGGCAAAAGAATGAACAGATCGTGTAAGTGGAGGAAACGAAAGCCAGGCTAAAAAGCTGAGAGAGACCAATGGAGTTGAGCAAAAGGAGAAAGGGCCAAACAGACTCAAAGAATCGCGAGCCATTTGCTTAAAGAACGGTTAATAATATGCCGAGCCGGTCCCGAGGTGCCTCGGCTAACCTCGAGACAGCTGTAATCCCATTCTCGAGGACGAATCCCATCATCAGACCATTTTCGAGCTTAGCCGACGAAATAAGCGAGTCCCATTGACGCGAGTCCCATTCATCTCGTCGTTACTCTACAGTACCTGCGAAGGTCCTTGGCCTCAGAGTGTTATGCGCATGCAGAGACACGTAGCGTCGCCCGGGCTCGCATCGCTCTCTGGAGGCCCAAATTGCCCGACGCCACGCTGAGCTGCAGGCATGGGTCATGGACGCCGGCGCATTGCCGTGCCGATCGAGTTCTCATAATCTAGCCCAAAGCATTCCAGTCCTCATCTCCGCCGCCAATATCAGGCCCAAGGTATCTAAAAATAGTTTGATTTCCACGTTAACAGCTTCGGACACGAGGCATTTTATCGTTACCACGACGAGCACCCTCGAGTCCTCTGACCCCTCTCTCTCCCAACTTCGACCAAAAACCTCAGCCCTATGTCCAAGTTTTTTCGTCAGCATCTCTCGCGACTCCGAAGTCCCGTAGTCCCCGCCACAGTCCGCGCTAACGTGGTTCCCGGACCCGCTGAGAAGTTAAAACTGGGATTCATTCTTCTAGCAAAGCACGCGGAGCGTTTCCTAGATGGAACGCCATTCAAAGCTCCAATCGCAGTGTTGAACTCGTGTATCGATTTGGCGCAGGTGTGTGCGTAGTCCTGAATATGAACGCGGCTCAACCCTGTGCGACACTCCTCCAGACTGTCTCGGACAACCGGAGTGCCATCGAAGCACTGTTTGAACAGACATATCATCGGCTTGATCTGGTCAACGATGCTCTTTTGCGAGCTGGATCGGAGGATGCGGCTCACAGGGTGTCTAAACTTGCACGGTAAGTGGCCGTACTGGCAAGCCTCTCAATGTTATCGCATTAACTCTAGATGTGTCCAGCGTTTTGATTCGGGAAGCACAGGGCCTGGAAGCTATGGTAACACGTTCGACAATTGCGAATATTCTCCTCGGCAAGGAGGACATCCAAACCATTGTCACGGCCACTGCCCGAATCCATGGATATCTGGCCGATTTCCATGTATGTTTCCGCTCAAATAATAATCTTGTACTTGATAGTGATGACCAGCTCGATGTCGCAATGGCAATTGAAAGGAGCACTTATAACATGATGGACCAATTGAATGTGCGTCTGGCTTATTGATATCGGTGTCTGACCATTAATGGAATATCCTCTCCAAGGCAATGAGAATCGAAGCCTGGCCGCGGTCGAAGCATGCGACATACAATGCCGATACTGAAGGCATCCCGCTTCTGAAACGTGAAGCATGTACACCAGACACCCGCATCTCAATCTTAGGTCGCATCAAACAATGGGCGGAGGATCCATCGCCAGATGCCTCACAGATCTTTTGGCTTTCGGGCCACGCGGGGTCCGGAAAATCTACGATTGCGTTCTCGATATCACAGCACTACTGTACGACTTCCGACTTGCTGGCTGCCAATTTTTTCTGTTCTCGAGCATTTGAGGATACAAGATGTCGGAGATACATCATCCCTTCCATCGTGTATCAGCTGGCACGTCAATCCACCTCTTTCCGTTATGCCCTAGCCTCCACAGCTCAGCTTTGGGATGATTATGCGCCAGAGGAGCAACTGGGCGCATTGCTCCTCGCATGGAAAAAATGTCTAGACGACCGGAAGTTCCAGCTTCCATCCTTTTTGATCGTCATTGACGGTCTGGACGAAATTGAAGACGGTGGCGGGCCGGGTTTCCTTAACGATCTTCTGCATGCAATCTCAGCGAGGAGCCTTTTAGGCTTGAGATTCCTTGTTACCTCTCGCCCAAACCCCTTGATATCAGACGTGTTCCATAACCATCCCATGATGGTGTCTTGTCGCTTGCAAGAGGTGGACTCTGCTGAGGTAGAGAAGGATGTTGTCACATTTCTGCACGCCAAACTCCCAGCACTGGAAGACAAACCCCAGCTCAAGACACTTGTGGGTCGGTGCGGGGATCTCTTCATCTTCGCAGCCACGGCAGTGAGGTATATCAGACCTCGACAGAAAATGACTGCTGCAGAGCAGCTCGATCTCCTCACCAAGTTCCTCACTGCGGCGCCGAACTGCCGCTTTTCTCCAAACCGCTCTTTTTATCGGTCCACATATTCCCCGGTAATCGCTTACCCAGAGCCGGGTTTGCTCGACCTCCTTTACGCCCAAATTTTATCGTCAGCATTCTCTGGTCTCCATTACGACCTGTTGACTCATCGGCTTCGCATTCTACACGCCATTCTTTCGATTCCCACTCCCTCGACGGCCCGGGCTATTGCTCGGCTGGATTATGCATTCACAGAGGAGTTGGTTGAGCTCGTTGTGAGCGAACTCCATGCGGTGCTTTATGTTAAGGCGGATGGCACAATTTGCTGGTACCATGCCTCACTTCTCGAGTTCATTTTTGACCCAGATCGCTCCTCGCACTTGGCGGTAGAAAATACTTATGCACATGGAAGAGACATGCACTGCACCCCCAATTCTAGATTGGAGTTTATGTTGCGAATGGTAGGTGCCATTTCTTTTGTAAACGATACTATCTCGTTACTCAACTGATAATTTATGCAGGCTAGACAGTGCCCGAAATCCATGCCGAAATCCGAAGCCGTAGCTGTGGTCGGAAAAACCCTGAATGACGTCCACCGGCCAAACCAATTCGTTTCTTTACCAAACAAACTGGTTGAACATGCAAAGAGTATCCTCTCGCCGTTTCTCAGCGTTCAAAATGGCATCTCGAAGAACTGACGTCGGCGACAAGTATTTAGATAGAACTACATTAGAATGGATGATCTACCAACCATCTACGAGGGCGACAAGTATTTAAATAGATGTTTTTCATGAATAAATATGGTCACCTTTTTTTCGGCGACCAAAATCTGCGCCGACGTATGGCTGTAATACTGTAAAATAATTATTTTGAGAACCCTCAGGTCTGGTAAATAAAATAGCACAGTGATCTTGGATCGTGAAAAAAAATGGGAGGTCGCGAAAAATGCGCGAGGTCGGAGGACTAAAAAATGTGACATGGATCACCTTGAGAAGAATAAATGAGAACTTCGCGTAAGGAAGCACACATGCCCGTTCGGCCTTCCCAGGACGCGGAAAATCCGATTCGGCCTCCGGGAGCGCAACTACTTGAAGTGCAATGAAGATATAGAAATCAAGAAAGCCTGCATGAATATCTATCAGGATAATCATAGCCACATTATACCGCTTACTGTGCCAGACTGGGTGTAGTGCTAAGAGCTATTTGTTGAGGATGAGCAGCGAAAAATGGCAACAAATATGTGTCGAGGTAGCCTGTTGAAATCCTCACCACAAGGATATGCAGTATGATGCCATGTTCAACGAGATCGGGGCTATTCCAATTGAGTGGGATCACCCAGAACATCTAAAGTCACTCTGTTTTGAATTATAAGATATATTCTACCCGGGTTTGGCTCCACCTCTCGCCCCGGATGACACAATTCAATAGATAGGATTGTTTAAATGACAGAGACCTGCAGCCAGCAACTGTACCATCGAGTTCATTGATCCTGTGAAGCAAGGACCCGGAACTTTCTGCAGTGATCACCCCAGAGCTCTGATGATCAGCTGCTCTTTCTTTAAAAAACGCCCTGCAGATGGCCACATTTCTGACCAACCCGAGGATCACTTTTTTGCCGCTCTTGCGAGGTTGTCAATTTTTGGTGTCACTTTTTGGTATTCTTGTCGAGAGCGATTACCTTATTTGACCTTTTAACAAGGCGGGAATTTTCCTTTTTTAGGTGTGCAAGAGGACAGGAGAGGCGATGAAGGCAAGGGCGCACATGGAGGGATGATGAGATCAAGATGCGATCAAAAGACATGAGAGAAAGTACTATAAATACCTTTTTTGAAGGCCATTTAAAGTAATATATCCCCATTGCAGAAAAATAACAAAGCACGCATCAATTCTTCAGAAAAATGCTGATAGGGCCACCCAATAACCCTCTACTAAAGATAACAACTATAGCGCGCTGTCGCGGCAGAGCCCACTAACTGGGTTCGATGCCGAGAGCTATGCTGCTGGTGAGTAGTAGTGGACCACAGTGCTCAAGTCATCAATTCACATATTTAAGTACAAGATGATACCAGCCCCTGGCTTTGGAGGCATTTCCATTGAGAAACATTGTTTTGGGTGACCAATCCACAATGTCTTGAATTCCTATTGTTGTGTGTTGACGAGCTTCTAGCCAATCTGCAAGAAACAGCCCAAGGAATGTCTTGTAAAGGTTTAAATGTCCATGAACAATTGAAATTGTCCTCCAGTACCAAGCGCACAGCCCAATTCTTACTCGGTCGACTCCTCGACCAGCTCACATTGGGCGTGGAAATTCATTACGGTTGTTCTTTTGTTCGTCTCGCCGAACACACAAACAGGGCAAAGTCAAGAATCCTTCGTAGGAATAATCTACTTCCACCAGATCCTCGAATTCAGCCCAAACAATGGCATGCAAGTAGCAATCTGGTCACGCACATCTGTACTCATCGAAGGCACCTAATACAAAATAAAAATGGTATACTACGATCAAACTACGATACATAGATGATCAGTCTAGCGCTGCCATCGCGGTACACAAACACGTAGCGGGTTCTGCTCCTCGCTTTCGCCCAACCAAGCGGGTAGCTGCAGAAAGAAATCCCAGTCAGACATACTTGTTGTAGAACTACCATATCGCCTCGCACAATTAGTTAATACAGACAGAGATGAGGGGAGCACAAGAACACACATCATCAAAACACTGCGAGAGGTTCATGAGGAGTGACAAAGGCCAAGTCAGTACGACAACACACTGCCATCGGTGTGGCAGGGGTAGATATTTACCAATTATACTTGAGCCAGCCAGGCCTTGAACGAAAATCACATTATCTGGTTGACTATATCATTGATGTGAGTCCCGTTACCGAGATATGTACCGTACCATCTCCAACTAGCCAGATTGCGAAAAATCTAGTCACAGAAAAAGGAAGCGACATGGCGATCAAGGTCTAGTGGAAACCCAGGATCATAAGCACAGAACCATGAAATAACTAATGACCACCTGCGAGAGTAAATTTGTTGCAATTGCAACAGGTCAGCTGCGAAGAAAATCTGAATAGGGGAGACATGGAGGTGTAAGTCATACGTACCCAGATGTGTCACCCCCACCATGTCGAGCAGTTCTAAAACAAATCAGTGAAAACTCGGGTAAATAGCAACAACACACTCCCGGAATATTCCTGCTGCTAAGAATACCAGAACTTCGAAATAATCAGGGGAATTGTACTGAGAACCCGGAAGGAATGGAATAGAATTAGGTAGATGAGTTTGTGTGCAAAAATGGCAAACCGTGCATACAATCCGGATTTGAGAGTGTGGTTAGATGCATATACATCAGTCCAACTGTGCCATGGAAGGCTCTTGCAAGAAAAAAGGAAGATTTGCTAGAACTTGAGGGAAATGGGTTGAGGAAATTGAAAGATGTTACATAAAACCCAAGCCTTAGCATCTTGAATTCTTGAAATGTCGCGAGATTTTGCGGCTTCTTGAGGTGAGCGCTGTCGGGAGGGTCTTCAGCCTTGATTCTTGAGCAGTGGTCGTGGCAAAGGTTTGAGGAATCTTAGTCTCAAGTCTTGTAGGACAGACCTAGGATAGACGCAGGATGGACGGAAAGGAGATAAGAGAGGAAAATGTGGACGCCAATGACAAATAGAGACAGACAGAGTCACGTGCAGCTAGCCAGCTCAGACCATAGAAGGAAATTCTTGAAAAGATTTAAGATGTCCGTGAGGAGAGTCGAACGTAGGCCGCCCGGATTCAGACTGGATTACACAAGCAAACCAAACATGAACAACTTTACAAAAATTTGGCGGAGAGGTGATTAGGGCGCTATAAGACCCACTACCTAAAGTTAGTGGGCATAGCGGGCATCCATCAAATACCTCACAGCATCCGAAACGACCCTTTAACGCCCTCGGCATTGTCGACAGTAGCGGCGAATCGATGTACAAGGCCTCTTAGCTTGAAAAATTGGGCAATGTTTGCGCTCACGGCACTTTTACCAAGTTGTCGACTCCGACTCAATGTTGGATGCCAAACACGCCCATTTTGAGCCCAAATGTTATGGGGCGGATCCATTCAAATTTCAATCGATGGGACATGCCACAAATTGACAAATATCAGTTGGATAGTATACCCACCACACAAGGAAATATATATAGCTATGGATAAAGATCTTGGCCCATAAAGATATGCGGTTACCGAAGAGTCTCAAAACTCACGGGGATCTTGACTCGGGCCTCATCTCTTGATAACTGCCACAACCTCAAGATGATCCACCTGGTAAAGGCATAATCACAGCATGTCCTTCCTAGTCCTCCTACTGTGCCTCACAGGTGCGCACTTTTGAGTCCGACGCCAGCAGGACTGCAGCCGCGAGCTTGGGCTCACCCGACGTCTTAGGAGTGCTTGCATCTTCGCCGGCTCTCTTTGGACGGGACGATGATCCTAAAGCAGCAATTGAGGCTGCTGTGAGAGGTATAACAGGTACGTTGGCTGGTCCGGCTGGGAGAGTGAGCTCACAGGCCCGCGGACGTACCAGACTCGCCAACTTCGAGGTGTTTAGAAATTTGTCAGTTTGTGGGTGCGGAGAAGACTATCAAGGTTCGTTTTCGGAGAAAAGTCTCGCTAGAGAGCGAATGCTAAACCCAGCACTGTGCATGCAGAGCTGCGAAGACAATAACCCGCTCTTCGACATCCTCGTTACTGATTGTTTATGCAGAAGCATTATCAACAAGCTCCACGATTGCTCTACTTGTAAGGACTTGAACACTAAGCCCTTCTCTGCATGTGCTGAACCGCCGCCGGCGCATTCACAGGCATGCAAGCTAATGCTTCAGTTGTGGCTGCCTACCAAAGTAAGAAGCTCTAGGGCAACATAACGGCGCTAATTCATGTTGATTAGGCTTTGCTAGCATCTGCTTCAACTATGGGTTCATTTCAGAGAACGGAACAGTGCTGGCTGATGAGCCTGATTTCCCGTACGCCCGGTCCATTGATGCTAATAATGCTACATGCTGAAATTGACCGTTGAAAATCTAGTCATGTACGTATTCTTTTGCTTCTGAAAGCTGAATGCTCACTTTCCTGAGGAATAGCCGAAGATTGTGCTACTTTCTCCTCTCACTCTCACTCAGTGCGAGTACGCCGTTTACATTTGGGCGACACCATACTTTTTCACTGACTTTAATCTCATCTTCACGCCATTCAATCCCGCAAACAAATCCCTTCCGGTCGAGACAACGGTTGCGGACGAAGCCGGCTTCGAACTCACGGTCACCAACTACACTTTCCTCGTCGACTATCCAGTCAACACACAGATCACTCTTAACGTAACTGTGAGCTGAGTGTGAGATTTTGCTACTTGTTGACTCATACTTGCTGTGATCAAGGGGGCTCACACCAGTGCCATTTCGACGACCTTGACGGTCCTCAACAGCTCCGATACTTCTTGGTACTGGCACGACTCCTCTGAAGTGCGACTGTAAGCTGATGAACTCTAACGCAGTATTCCCTTGGAGCACACTCTCACGGGGTGAGAATCTAGTCGCAGTTCGAAAACATCCCTCCGCTAACACTCGACGGCCAGAACCAACGCCACCAGCGCCAGCACCCCAGCACTAAGGGGCCAATGGACGCTTATGACAGCAATTTTGACTCTGGGGATCGGAGTAATACTTTCATAAGCCAAAGCCTTGCGAATTTGCGGTCCTGGGCTTACAACGAGGATAGACGAAAAGGCGGGCCCAGATAGATTTTGATCCAGGCAGATTGATTTAATGCGGGGCAGATTGAAGATTCAGAGGCACATTCATCTGCATAAGTGCTGCACTTGGCACATTCGGAGGTGCCGCACTTACCTCTGATGTGTCGTCCTTTGGTCTGATGTATCGTCCTTTGGTCTGATGTGTCGCACTCCTTCAATAAATTTATAGCATCTTGTGGTTTCTCAAAAATGCGCCCAGATTTTCACAAATTTGGCTACAAATTGGCAAATTTCCCAAATCCAGCAGAATTATCACAGATTCAGTAAAGTGGATTTTCCTGATGCAGCAAGCCAGCACTAGTACACCCGAATCTCGGACTTGAACAATCATTCTGTCGTACGCCTCTATTATATTTTCCGCTGCCCGAATTTGTTCCCATTTTTCGTTCTCTAGCTCATGCGCACCTTGTCGACATTTCTTCCGGAGCGACTGCCCCCAAGGTGCGAGTTCACCGAGAGCCCGAAGTTGATAAAGAGATAGGCGTCTTCTGAGCTCCAACGGCACGTAAATGCAAATGCAGGAGGCGATTGAAGAGCGCTACACGAAGAAAGTCAAAAAGGTGAGCCAAAAAAACATCATCGATACTCTTGCCAATACTGATTCCAGTTTCAACTAATGACGATACAACTCCAGACATTTACCATTGTTAGATTCCTGTTTTAATCACATTTCTTTCTCTATCGCGTTTCTGCCTTGCACCGAAGCTTGCGCCGATTAATGCTCAAGTCTTGTAACGCGATGGTAAATGCAGTGCAACTCTTAGGGTCTGAATTGATAGTAGGAATGTGCCGTGGTTTAACAGACACGGCGGCCAACAGAATGTGCCGGCGATCCGCTCAAGGGCGGCACATTCAGGGAATATGCCGGCTGGGGCACTGAATGTGCCGCCTGTGAGCTGAATGTGCCGGGGGTTCGAATGTATGTACGTGCCGGCTTTGGTCTATCCCGTTGGAAGCTCAAGGTATGTCCTTCTCACTTACAACCTAATTTTCCTTGGACTCAGTTTTTTGTAGATGCTGGTAACGGTTGCCTTGCTTTTTGACACCCTGTCCATCGTCGGTAACTGTATCTGCGTGTACCTCGTGAGATTTCACCTTCTATGCTGGACAACTCGGGACTGTATGCCTGTATAGTACATGATTACACATGCTGCTATCAGAGGTTAGCGGTTAGGGTTAGAGGTTAGTGTTAGCCCAGGGTATCAGAACCATCTTTCGCCCCTCATGGCCTACTGGATGCTTGCAGGCGATTTAGATTACCTCGAATACATACACTGGGTACGTCAATTTCACACGTATCCTGCATTGGTCAACTACAGCAGCCTAGCCTCTCCCGTTATATGGCTTCACCACCGGCGTGCTTGCTGTTTGTGTCAGGCTTTTCTGGTCGTCCCATATTGGCACTTGTATGTGCTTCTTTGTCCTTCTCCATCCGTTTCTCTCGACAGTCAGCTCAATTCCGGCAAATTCTATTTATCTTGGGCTCAGTTCTGTGGGCAGACTGGTGGCTGTACACTCTGGAGAAGGCTGGGTGGCTGTACACTTTTGAGTGTAGGGACTGACGACATGTTAACTCATCATAGGGATCTCAGAAGTAAGCTAACATATTCATCCATTTTCCTCTCTGACATGATTCCCATTACCCAGACCCGGCACACAGCAAACTTGTTTATGAGCCAGCAGAAAGCGAGGAGAGATGTAGCATTCAGTGATATACCGGGATTCTGTCTTGTTCGAGCATTCAACAGTATCTGGGGAAATGATATATCACCAATTCTCGCGAGAGATAGGCGGTGATATATCCAGAACTCTCGCCCAGAAATGCTATAAATAACTCAGAATAAGCCGTGTTGTGAAGGAGACACCTAAAAATCAGTTCCCAGGCCCCACGCAGTGGGCCCCCGCGGCGAGCGGTAGCACCACGCAGTGGGCCTAGCGGCGAGTGTCAAGGGGGGTCCGCGGGGGTCTCCCCCGCGCTAGATGATTTCTGAAATAGAGAATAAGCTTTAAAAATGAAAAAGGTAGGACGTGCCGTCAGGCCAAAGGAGGGGGGTCTGGGGGGAACACCGTTCCCCTCAGAAACCAAGGAAGTCGTGCCGAGAAAGAAGATTGATGGGAGCTGTCAGATACCGGGATTAACCAAAGGCAGCGTACACACACATTCTGAGACCCAACACATTCTGACCAGAGGCACCACATTCAGGTGAGAGACGACACATTCTCTCCCAAATGTGTTGCCACTGCGCAAAACACAACACATTCTGTAGTGCATGTCACAAGCATCAAACCTTCAAAAATAGCACCAATAAAATATAAATACCAGTCTTTCCGCGCCACAGCCAGATATTGCCTACGACGGCCACGTCAATTCGCTCGAGATGATGAATAAAGAAAGACTTTTGATTGTTCAGGGGGATATCGCTACGAGAAGGGAATAATTATACAGTCGACGGGCAAGAGATCCCCGTCGTTGTCAGTGATATCATATCTCTCGTCGGCGAGATCGATTACGAAGGCAGTCGGCACTCGAGGAATAGGCCAAACTGAGGGGAGCTTGGGAAGGTACTTGATCCGCTGCACCTTCAACTTCTGAGTGACTGAAAATTGTCCGGTGCGTGATCTCATCTTGCCAGAGTGTATCTGACTCGAGGAGGTCATCGGGTTCGACAGAATGTCCAGAATATCTAAGAATGATTCTGAATCATAAAAAACGGACAGACGTACCCTCTTCGGCTAAAGATGGTGTAAGAAAAAGTGAAAAACATGGCATACGCATGCGTACCTTCTTGACGGGCATATAAATGTGATTTGAGAAGGAAAGGAACACCAAGATATGATGTATATGTACCTCCTTCGTCAGGTCCTCGATCATCGGTATCTAGCGTGAATACGAGAAGGCAGGAGAATAAATAAAATACAATGCACATACCCATCGCGTCTGACTGAGGGATTGTGCTGGAGAATCGAGAGGATGTTCGCATCAGCGCTGATGTGACCTCGACGTCGCAGTCCGGGTCTGAATCCTCGGCCTCTGACTCTGAAATGAGCTCGAGAATCTCACGACCTCCCTGATTCAGAGTTCGCAGCTTGACGGCGCCAGAAACTCGGGACAGAGAGATCAGTTGCAGCTCGGATTTGACCGAGATAGTCAGGGTATTGGATCCCGAAGCATGGATTCTGTCATGAATTGGGTCAGAAGACATGGAGGGACGAATAGAGGGTGATGACATACGAGATTTTCTGCTCAAGGAACTTCCTCAAAGCAAGAACCTCAATCCAATTGAGGTCCAGGAATTGCGCTGCATCAGACTCGATGAAGCTGGGGGCATACATCTGGGCCAAATTAGCTTGCGGTTAAACAGTGGCATCACTACAACGCACATAATTTTGAAACTCCATCACCTCACGGGCCTAGAGCCTGTAAATCAACTCCCGCTCCGCAGAGGCCAAATATGGACGCGTCGTGAACGCGACAACATCAGCACCCGACGTGTTCCAAGCCAGAAATTTTCAAGATTGGGTATATCGATTCATTCATGGTCTAGGAATTGGCTGGGTTTAGAGACAATGAATGCAGGAGAATGGATCTGTCATGCGACGAGTTAAATAAAAAAAAAGTACAGTGACGCGTGCTGGCGCGATGTACGTAGTTTCTGAAGCCCATCAATTGCCAAGCTGGAAGGCCATCAAGGAAGACGTAGTCGCTAGGCGCGTGCTTCGAGCCATTGACGCCCGGGAGAGATATTTTAACGCGCTTTTGTGTCGATGAAGCCGGCGATGGTGGCAAGGATGGTGGTGGTAGTGGTCAGAGGAAGAGGAAGAGGCGGAGAAAAATGGATGGGACACGTGTCATTTCCCAAAGGGCCCTGCCGAGCCTCGCTCAAACGCGACACATTTCTAAAAAGGAAAGTGTCGCCGACTCAATCAAAGGCGACACATTGATGAGAATGTGTCGCCTTTGATCTGAATGTGTTGCCTCCGACAATGTGTGTGTGTGTTGCTTCCTGTATATCCTCGTCAGATACCTCGCTTATTAGCCGAACTGCTTCGATTCCGCCGTTCTTTCCCTACTAGAAAGTAGTAGAAAACCAAGCTTGACTATCCAAATTGTGAATAAGACGGGATAATCATGAGGGGAAGGGCTTGAACTACTAGAGCAGGAAGAGGGAACAAGTATGAAGGTATGGGAAAAAAGTGTTCCAAAAACGTCGAGATTTATGAGGTGATATATCACCTGCATCTCTCGCGAGAGCTCTGGATATATCACGGCCCATCTCTCGCGAGAATACCGTGATATATCAAATCGGGCCTGGCATTAATATTTGTATGCCTGTAGTGTAAGCGCGTTGTGTACCGGGTTTGTATCATATCGAAACTGCCGTTCCATTCCGTTCCATTCCGGCTTCGGGGACTTCAATCGACATCTGCCTTCTGAAAAAAAGGTGGGTCGGGCGCTGTTGAATGTTTACTTTGTGTCTGTGGTAAATTATTTCGTTCCGTTCCGCCACGAATCATCTTCGGCCACGCACGTCAACTAATTTCGTCATCTCTTTCTGCTAATCACCTTGTTCGGCCATGACAATATATGGAGATCTATTTCGAACCCGGCGCGCCTGTCACACTTTTCGGATGGTTTTGGATGCGAGGGCGGTCTGCTTTGCGAGAGTATAAATCTTCGCCCGGGGCCGGGATTGTACGAACATTTTGGGGCGGGTAATACACCCTTTGAAGTGCGGCTTTTATGGGAAACAGAAGCTTGATCGACCATTCCAAATGGCCTGCGTGAACTGCATTCATTCAATAGACTATTATAGATGGGAATGAATTTCCATTTGAAGCCGTCGAGGTTCAAAGAGAGAATAGTAAATGCTATTACGTTGTGTATTGTGCTCAATGCAATGGGGCCATACAGGGCTTCTTAACATAATAATGTTGACTTTCGACCTCGCTCTACGATCATGAGCAGCTCGACGGAGCCACGTGACAAGGATCCCGACACTTGTCGGCAACGGAAATGAGGCCTGGGCAGCACGCCAGCTGAAAGCAGCCCTGATCGTTGCAAACCTGGCTGTCGCCGAACTCCGGCACGCAGTCGTCACGGCGCGAAGAGGGACAGTTCGACGGAGCCACGTCGCAAGGATCCCGACACTTGTCGGCAACAGAAATCAGGCCGGGGCAGCATATCAGCTGGAAGCAGCCCTGGTCGTTGCAAACTTGGCTGTCGCCGAATTCGGGAACACAGTCGTCACGACGAGCAAGGCCAGCGGGGGTTAGTTCGCCATTGATGCAACTGTTTATCCATCAGCATAGAATTGATTCAAAGAAGGAGAAAATTCATACGTATATTGGGTGGTGGGATAGCAGGCATCACCACATTTGAGATATTTGTCGCCATCGACGATGGGGCAGATTAGTTTGCCGTCGAAGCAGGTATACTATTCACCAATTCAGTTTGGGTCCCTGGAACAAGTATGACCAGACCATACCTGCGATGGGTCGTACGTTGAACCGCCACAGCTCGCAAACTCCTGAGCAGTAACGAGGCTGGCGACGAGTGCAGTAAGGACAACAGAGACGAGGGGCGCCATGTCTGAGGGTGCGGTGGTATGTGCCCGTTTTATACGCGAGAGTGGCACGCCCGTGGGAGGGCTGCATGTGCTCACTGAATGCTTGCAGCCGACCTTGAGAGTGTGTGCCTGGTTGGCCTGGAGTCGGATCCGACTATTTGAATAATCTGATCCGCGGTCATTTTGTGCACCGAAAGTGCACCGAAATTTGTCTACTACCGCAATGTAGGATGCGTTTGTCGGGCAAAGTGAACAGGTAAACATGAGCATAAAAACAGTGGGAAGGATAAACCGTGATTGAGTTCTGTGTTCACACTAGTCTTTGGGTTGTACTAAAACCGTCCGTTCTTCCGACGTCGGTTATCGCTTTCATATGGATGGAGTACTGTCGAGTAGCCAGCCTTTAGCAAATCCCGGTTGATTCTTACCATGTTTTTATTACCACATCACCGGAAGCGGTTCATTATGACTGGCCAACACCAACATCGATCAAAAAAAAGAACCTGATTCATATTGCGAGCGCGTGGAAGCAGAAGCTCAGGCGGGCTGGAGCGTCCGCAAAGCAATAAGAGCCACTGCGTTCAAGGCCCTTCTAGACTTACCCTCTGGCAAGGTCCCTATACAGAGCTGGGCCGACCACATCTGTCTAGTGACCTACACAATCTCTGTGTAGTTCCGTATAGTTCTGTGGAGCTGTGTGTAGGTCTGTCAAGGTATGTATATGTCAGGCTAGGTCTGCCTAGCTTCCTAGACTCACCTTCTCAGAATACAGTCGAAAGTGTTTGAAAGATCAATGTTTGGTTAAATAAACACGGAACTGACCCCAGTGTAGTTGGGTAGAGATGAGTTTAGGTACCTGCACTGGCCTACACAGGGTTAGCTTAGGTGACCTATACACATCTGGTCGGAGACTACACACACCTTGCCACAATTGTGGTCAGGTCAGTCTAGTTGTCCTACACAGGGCCTGTGTAGCCACCTATGCATAGCTGGCCAGACCTACACACACCTTTACAGACTCAGGCTAGGAGGGCCTTGAATGCAGTGAGCATAAACTGATGCATCACCAACAACACTGGAAAGATTGAGGCAACGTCCATGGGAGACATCAAGAATGGCGAGTTCAGTCCACCAATCTGCATCAGCGCTGCAAGATTCGCTGTGAGCTCGCGAGGGTGACAGTGGACCAAAGAAGCAGAAGATATCGAGTCCCGAAGGCAAAAGTAAAGGTAAATTCATTGTGTTGGCATACAATGAGAAAGCGAGAGCGCACGAAGGACGAAGAAAACTAGTATCATGCCTGCGGGACACACACCTCGCCATCAAGACTGGGAGACGCAAGACATGAGATCAGGATCGTGAAAGCGTCGAGTGAGCGATGTGGCCGGCAAAGATAGAGAGCTTGTGCAAAAGCCGCACAAGCCGCATGCGGCTTGTTTGCATTGCGCAAAGCCACACAGGAAAACTTTGCTCAAGTTGGTGGCCTGTAACACATTGTATATGTGGAATTTGTATAATGCCCGCTATCTATGTATAGAGGGTGTTGCAGTGGGTTCAAAAAAGTGATCGAAGTCTGTTTTGCCCTACTACGTCATTTCAAGTTTGCCTCTGTTTAGTTTACAGCAAGTAATATCTGGGCTGCGCCAGGGGAGGGCATTGCAAAAATTTGGTGTGAAGCCAGATGTTATCCAATCAACCCCAAATTTTGGAGGTGGGTTCTACCCCTCTGATACACATTTTTCATCGATGGCCACCCACCAGATTCCTTGCACAAACCTCAGGAAGAATAAAATCCTGGCAGGCAGTTTCAAACAGGTGGCTGGTGAAACAGGCCTAGCACCTCCCGACTTGATCCCCTCAAAAAGTGCCTTGCGCCTTAGTTTTGGCAAAATCTACACATATAGCTAGTTCATTTGGGTGCCCAAATGAACCACACAGATAAGTAGCTAGCTACCGGTGGTTATGCCAGACACAGCCATCCGTTTTGTACCACAAGACGGAGGGGTAAATGTATAGAGTCTACTGGCGCCGCTAAGGTCCCCAGGCAGCCAAACCCATACTTGACCATATTCAAATATATTTGACTACGGTCGGGCCCATATCGTATCTATTATACAAAACTGTGTTGCAATGCTTGCGACATCGGTTGCAGCCCACATTTGAACTGCCGGAGTCCGGACATGACATCCAAGACGAAAGATTGACCGATTATGTGCAGCAGCAGCGGTGTCGCAACGCTTGCGACAGTGGGTGTGGCCCACGCTTGATGTAAAGTAGGGTCATTCAGAGCTCCCCTTTTCTCTTCCTGTGTGCCTTCCCTTTCCGAATTTACTTGAAAAAGCATGCAGCAAGACTATTAGAGCTAAACTACAGTGTTGCATAATTATTCTGAGTACCTAGCGCATGTCCCCAATACTCGAAGGCAGTTTAAGCTCTCAAGCAGTGTTCCTGGCCACGAGATGGTGCAAAGGGAGGCGAAAAGGACGCAAAAGAAGCCAAAAGGGTGTCCAAAACCGGAACGTTAACAGTAAATTATTTCCAGCCCTTGTTTCGCTCCCTTGTCCGTCGAATATGACCCAATTGTACATGTGGAGCAAATCTTTTGCCTAGTAACATTCCTGCTAAGACAACCAACCCCCTTGTTATAGACTTGTAGTTGGTTTCGTATCTCCCTCAAATCTTGGCTGATTTCCACAATCCTTGGGCTGCTAGAAGATACAAATTTTTGAAATTCCAAATCTGAAGAGACCTAAGCAATTGTACAATGGTATGAGCAAGTTACTGCAGTATATACCTCATGTATTAAGTGGATGCCTCGAATCAGTATGCTCATGTTTGGCATTACCTCAATTCGCCTTTTCTTTCTCATCAGTTACAGCCTTGGCTCTGAGCCCACCAAATTTGGCCCTTCTTCTCATGTTTATTCTCATACAACGACGGCAATCACCATTTATCACCAAAACTCGCCCATTCCGAGCGATCATGTGGCCAACTATCACGTGCTCACGGCCCGCTCAAAAGGAACACCCGTCTATCCTTGCTGCGCCTTCCTTCCCCCATCATCATCCGCCCATTTAGACGCTGTCCTCTCCCATCCGCACGGTGCTGAACGGCGGTCCTCAGACAAATCAAGCACACCCAAAGCCTTCAGAAGCATCATGCCCACTCGCCGTCCTCTCTGACTCAACAAGGCGTTCAATACAAGCTTAATAGCCATCCTCGAAGGAGTCAAGCCCTGGACAAGATATTGCACGAAGAAAATCAATGCTTCAACTGTGCCCAGTGTCACCACAATCGAGACTAGGCATCGCTCCACTCTTCTCCTGCATGCAGGCTGATCATGAACGGCTGTCTTCGCGTCAACAGCTCCGTGAATGCGCCGACTGTCAAGAGTCAGATCGCAAAGCCACACAACTCCGCATCAAGGTTACCCCCGCATCAATGCTTGGGATAGCTCTTAAGACAGAGCCGGATAGCAAGACGTCTCAGGCTTCGGAGCAACGATCCATCGCGACGTGACAAGACTGCAAGGCCTCGCGATTATTCAACTTCAGGCTGTTCAAGTCGCAGGTTACACCTTTTTACCTCCATTCCGAATAACGAAGACGATATCTAGCGAGGTACAACTCAACGATTGTCTGCTATTTCCGTGTTCTCTTCGCCAGCTCGTAATTTAATTCCGTCAACCTTTCCATATTTTCATCCTCATTTTTTCTGGTTGCAGTTGAATTTTCCCGTAAAAACGGTGCAGATTTTCTGTAGACTTGCTCTTTCGGATGCTCAAGAAGCTATCCTCCTTCCACCAGGTAACAATGCTTACGCATCCTCTCCCGTACCCTCTCACTGTACGCCGCCAGGGAATCTTCGGTCCGGTTTTCGCGCACTCCCAGCACATACGCTGCCCTAAATTTGGTCGCGCCTCTGACTAGTGCTCATACGCGCTCAGTGCTTCCCGAAGCGACATGTTATTGGATCGCCTTTTTGAGGTCCCGTGTAACAGACGATTCGTGGGGTGAGTTGTTGATCAAGGTTGGTTTTTTTTTACCCTGTGAGTACACAGTCGTCCCACATCCATCAAGACCCGCATAATGCTCCCAGCATTCAATTACACTCGTTGCGTTAGGCGAACCGACCGACGTTTTGAGACGCGTTTTGATGAGCTCTTTTATCATGTTAGACATCGAGTTCAGTCCTGACATCTTGCGATTGCCATGCAGATGCAGGTATCCACGCCGTCGCCGAAGTTCTATGCAGTCCATTCCACCTATCCCATTGAGTCCCTGGAGCGCTTCAAGTTGCTGTAACAGATGTGTCTTAGGATACGTATGTTTCACACTGACGGTACCGCATTGATGCTAACCCATTTTTCATACCCTCGATGTGCTCCAGCCACTTCACTTGGCAATACCCCGCAATCTATATCCGAGTCTTTGAAACCCCGTGAGCGAAGTAAGCGTTAAGCTGATTCTGTATTCGATTAATACTGCATAACATACCAGCGGGCTCATGGTGTCGTGGATCATATCCCATCGTCTGCGGCCTGGTTTGTCACGGTTTGACCTTTCGACGCTTTCCACAGTCCTCACTCCGTTATCTCCTGACCGCTGTTATTTACGGAGTGCGTACATCTCTTTCATTCATGCCGCATTCACTCAATATTCCT
The DNA here is from genome assembly GCA_029378395.1 of Mycena leptocephala. Classification (NCBI taxonomy): domain Eukaryota; kingdom Fungi; phylum Basidiomycota; class Agaricomycetes; order Agaricales; family Mycenaceae; genus Mycena; species Mycena leptocephala. The sequence continues at coordinate 12,855 of JARJLF010001290.1, read as the reverse complement.
TGCAGCGCGTGGTGGAACTGCGGTTAATGCGAAGGTGAAAAGGTAATGTTTGCGGCTGAGACTGTAACTTCATTTATGGGACATGCTGTATGTAGATATAGATCTCGAGTGAATGGATCATTCTTGCAAGACAATACTTTTACGGTTCCGAGTCGATGTGCATACATCATTTATCGTTGGACCTTTACAGCTAATGTCGGAACCGAAGGCGCGGTGAAAAAATTTCTGTTTTGGGACATTTCCGAAGAATTCTCCATAACTCGATGGGTTCTCAACGGATTGACACGAAACCTAGCTAGTTTTTCCAGGCTAATTCATCCACAATTAGTGATGTAAAGGAAATTGCGAAAATGTATTTTATCTTTCCATTTGGCACCTGAGGCATTGTTTCTGTTGAACACCTCCTAGGAGGGTGGGCACTTATTCAAACACACTGAATTTTTGGGATGGAAGACTTACATGCATCATAAAGAGGGTGATGTTGCCAGAATTATGATTTTCTTCTCTATTGAGTCAGTATTGACTCGGAAGTAATCTTTCAATCAAAATTTTCGAACTCAATCAATAGTGACTCAATGGAGAAGAAAATCATAATTCTGGCAAAATCACCCTCTTTACAATGCATGTAAGTCTTCCATCCCAAAAATTCAGTGTGTTTTAACAAGTGCCCACCCTCCCAGGAGGTGTTCAACAGAAACAATGCCTCAGGTGCCAAATGGAAAGATAAAATACATTTTCGCAATTTCCTTTACATCACTAATTGCGGATGAATTAGCCTGGAAAAACTAGCTAGGTTTCGTGTCAATCCGTTAAGAACTCATTGAGTTATGGGAATTCTTCGGAAATGTCCCAAAACAGAAAAATTTTCGCCGCGCCTTTGGTTCCGACATTAGCTGTAATCAATTTTCAAATGCCGGTTAATGAAATTTCAACATGTCATAGCTTACACCTGTGCCGGAGCGAAGCGAAGGCATATCTTGTGTAATGTATCTAGGCGCACAAAGCTTTTTAAAACTGCACCTCTTTCCATTCCGAGCAGACACGAGGCGTCTATCCTCGCTATGCTTTCCTTCCCCCCATCGTCATTCCGCCGTACCGAAGTTGTCCTCTCCCTCCACATGGTGCTGAACAACCAGATTACTCGTATCTTAAGCAAATAGAGCTTATTGGCAACCGCTGAAAAATCAAATTCCTGAGCAAAACAAAGCCCCACTTGAGCAAAAACTTGAGAAAACTTAAGCTCCGTTTGGAAAGACAGACTCCACCGCGTCACCGCTGTTGTTCTGGTGGAGCGATCACGTGCAGAACAACAACGCGTCCTCTCCCACTATGCTTCGCACTCTGAACAGGCTTCTACGCCTCATAATTGCACCTATACTTGGTCCTGAGGACCATATCTTCGACATTTATCAACGTACCAGTAACAATCCGCAGTACCCGTGGCTCGCACTTGCGGAGAAATATAGAACGGACACCGAACACGATGAGAGCCCGCGTCCAGACATTGGAGGATCACGTATCACTGCAGACTGGCTGTGGTCTATTCGCAGGAGGGACTGTGTATGGAGATTCCGGTATGTAACGGCCTTATTTCATTGCGTGTAGCGGGTACTAATTGGCTCACATACGTAGTTTTTATCCCGAGGAGCTTGAGAATCTTGTAGAAGTCATGGACATCCCCGAGACTTTCAGAACACGTAGCAGATATGCTTTCGACGATGTCGAGGCCCTCTGTCTGCTTATTGCGCGCTTCAGGTCCGCAGGGGATCAATTCGAACTTTCGATGAAGTACGATCGATCGCAGGCGGCTATATCCGAAGTCGTCAACGAACTTTGTGAATATCTGGACGAGAGATGGAGTCACCTTCTTGACTTTGACACTGACCTCCTTACCACCACCCGACTGGGGACGTACGCGGATGCGATTTATGGGGAAGGATCTCCGCTCCAATATATTTGGGGGTTCATCGACTGCACGATCCGCTGCATGTGTCGTCCTTCGCGCTTTCAGAGGCAGGCTTATAACGGCCACAAAAAGGTCCATGCTACAAAATTTCAAGCCATCAAGACGCCAGACGGCCTCATCGCCCACTTATTCGGCCCTGTTGAAGGACGACGTAACGACAACCATCTTCTCGCTGAATCCCGCCTTCTCGATAATTGTGCACTGCACGCCTTCCGTCCTGGTGCAAACCCCACCACTCCCATTCAGGACCGCTATTTTCAAATATACGGAGATCCCGCATACGGTGTCACTCCGCTCATGCAGAGTCCGTTTTCGGGAGCAGGAGAACGAACAGAAGAGGAAAAGGAATGGAACCGAGCTATGTCGCATTGCCGTGAATGCGTCGAGCACGGTTTTGGAGGGGTGGTCCAACAGTGGCCGTTTCTCAACGCGTGGTGGAAGCTTCGTGTTTATTCTTCCCCGGTGGGCAGATACTATCGCGTCGGAGTTCTCCTTTCGAATGCTCTCAATTGCATTCGACCCAATCAAACCTCGCAGGCCTTTGATTGCCTACCTCCTACACTTGACGAGTACTTTCACGACTAGTTAAATAGTATAAATTGAATTCAACGGTGTTACAATTTAAGATTTAAGTTTAAGTGTGTAAATAAACTCTTAGTTGCGGTCAGAAGCAATGAGATCGCGAAGGAGGGATGCGAACTCAGCCTTCTGCTCGCGCGAGTCCTTAACAAACGCATCCAATGACGCTGCGACACGATTGTCGTAGTCCGCACGACGTCTGTTCTCCTCCCGCATGACACCGAGCAACGCATCCGAGGCGGGACGGGGAGCCAAGCGGCGACGCTTGTACTTCCTCTTGTCGGTGTTGCTGTCGATGGTTTCGGCTGAAGAGGACGCAGAGACCGGCGTAGCAGGTGCACCCGCGGCGGGGGCAGTAGGGGCAGCGTCAGCTATGACAGGCTCGGGCTCGGTCTCGGTCTTGTCCTCGTCGTCGCTGTCAGGGCTGGGAGAGCGCTTGCGGCGCATTGCGCGCATGGAGGCCTGACGAATGGCCTCCCCACCCTCGCGATCAGTGTCGTTCTTCTGCAGGCCGATGAGTTCCTAGCAAAAATAAGAGGTATAGACGACGCACCTTCTTTAAAATTGCTTTCGCATCATCTGTTTTGTCCTTCGCCTCGTCGTACTGCGTCTCCATCCTCTCCAACAGAGCCGCGATAGTGATCGCGGCAGAAGTTCCATCGCCGATGACGTTGGCGAGGTTTTTATTCTTGCCGTGGGGATCCTAGCGGATGTTAGACAAAAGATACAACACACAAAAGAATACGCACCTTCTTGAAACTAACCATAGCTTCGGCCTTGTGTTGGAGAGTTGACGCCGTCATGTTGGGGTGCCGGAAGCCCTTCTGATTGACCAGGAGAGCAAGGGCCGCATCCCAAGCAGGGCCCTTCCTCCCGTGAGGTGCGATCCACGGGTTGATGTCGACAGATGCGCGCGCAATTGCGATGAGGTCGTCGCCGGTATAAACAGACTTCCCGACCTTGGTGGAACCATCGGCAGCGACGTCGGGATTCTCCTGGTTCTTCTTCGTCTTCCTACCCTTCTCCTTCACTGCCCCGCTATTCCCAATCAACCTACGTGTCTCGTCGTCAACTACACGCTTGCGATCAGGCGTGAGGCCAAAGTGCGGGTCATCCAGATTGAAAGGTGAAGGTGGGAGTGTGTTTAGATCGGCGAGGGCGAACCGACTACGCGGAGTGGGGGTCGGAGGTGGGCCCATGATAGTTAAGGTCCCGGGGTGTGTGCTGGTCGGAGTACAGGCAGGCATGGTGCTGAAGTCGATGAAGGGCAGGGTAGGATGGGCAGCTGGATTGGTAGTCGCGTCGAGAGTCGCGCGCTCGGAAGGGAGTTGGGTTACCTCCACCTCAAAGTCGTCCCCGAATCCACTAGTACCGAAGGAGTATCCCTCAAATTCGCGCGCGAGTGCAGCGACAGGAGGGTTGGGGAGGCTGAGGACGTGTTCCCAGTTGAGTTGGTTGGAGGACATGTTGATGTAGAATTGTTGTGCGTGGTATGAATGGCAGACGCACCTTTGACCTTGCTTTTTAACGCGTCTCGGCAAAGATTATGACGCAGGTACTCCAGTGGAGCCATACGTCAGCTGCTGGAGCCTGTTTCAGGCCGTGTGGACCGCCCCGAGGGCGCGCGCATCGAGGTGAGCAGCGAGCAGCGAACAAAGGACGTCGGAAACTTAAAGGCACTACGTGGCCATGAGAAGAATGTCTCGTAAGGTACCGTGCCGGTGATGGCCTTAGCCGAGACACGCTAATTAAAGCTCAACTTGGACGTCGGCTTGAACGTTCCGACGGCGTAAAGGCTCCACAAAAATCACTTGAGCAAAAGATTTTGGGACTTAAGCAAAAAAAAAACGGTTGCCAATAAGCTCTAATGTGGTGATTTCGTGTGTACATGTTTTACTTCTTCCGATTTTACACCTTTTTTCTCTCGATTCCAGTGTCTCGGCCACCTTGAGGCTTTTGTTTTTCTCAGCCGCTCCAAGACACGCGCACGTTAGCAGTCTAATCTCCTTTTGCTCTCCGGGTCCACCCGACAGATCAAAGATTGTTATCTTCGACCTCCCCGATCAGCCGTTCGACATCCGCTCAAAAGAGGCAGGGTCTCCCATGCGTCCTTCTTTGTTACACTCACCATCTCCCCACCGAATTCCATCCGCTGCTGCGTCCATCCCTTCATTCTTCCTCTGGATCTCTGTTACCTCTCAAACTTCAAGTTGAAGCAATTGCAAGTTCTATCTGATGTTGCCGCCGGGCATCTTCTTCCGTGTGCATCCCGCTATCAAGCAGCTGTCCTCCTATCTCAATACAGCGCTTGATGGCTGCCCGATCAGGCCCTCCGCAACCCAGGAAGTCGAAACATCGAGACCGAGATGAACTCAACTTAATCGCAACTCCACTCAAGATTGCCGCGTTCTGTCCTCGAACGTCATCTGCCCTGCAATTTCAATGCGTGACTACGACTACGTAATTACGACTATTCGATCAAGCCCTCCGCAAGACGCAGCGAGTAGCAAGACCGATATTCAAGACAAACAACTACGCAACTCAAGCTCAAACGCAACCCTTGGCTGCGACAACCAGAAAGAACCGTTCTGTCTGTTACACACTTCGTTCTTTCACTGTGATATTACTCCTCATTCTCCATGTTGTCTGTTGTCCAGAAGAGCACTTCGACTCCCAGCTGTTGTCCGGCTATTCTAAGGTGTCATCGCGCCGGCCACTCTCCTTCTCTCGGTCACCATACACCCTTTCTATGAGAATGTAACCCTATGGACGATGTACCTCCCTCCTGCTCGTTTGTCTGTTAAATTTTATTTTCAGTCCGCTCGGTCGACGCTCGTCAAGTTCCCGGGATGGGTTGGTAATATTACAGTTAGTTTGGGCTACGCCTGCCCCAGAGTGCGTATCACAGATTCACCTTTTTTGACCATTACTTTCTCCAGCGCAGGTCTCAGTTGAGGTTTGGGGTGAGCCCATCAATTTGTGTGACTTATTCAAGTGTTCAAGTTGAACTGCCGGCAGGCTCCAGATATTGATCTTCTAACAGTTGCGCGACACCTCGATTTCAAAGTAACCTGTCCACTCCCAGCGACGTTTGATGCATGATTTTCCTTGGGGGGTGTTGGATCCCCGGAGCACGCATTGATGGGTCTCGGTGAGTTCGATTCTGACATCTGCTCTTTGCTAACGGTGCATTGTAATCTCCGCATATCATTCGTCGCTCGGTCAGAGCCAGTTCCTGTGTTTATTTTTGCCAGCTGGCCGAATCTCGAGGGTGCACTGGTTTCCAGAACAACTCCATCGGCCTACCTTTTGGCCTCGATTTTGGTTGACGGCCGCAATGGGTGTTGGGTCGGGTAGTTACTTGAACTAGTAGTCATACGTACTTGATAAAATCCCAACGAACGTGTGTTTACAGGCATTGGTCAAGCGAAGGCACGGCTTGTTAATATTACCATCCATCCCTGTGCACGTATCGTATTGGCCCTCTGTAAGTCCGCTGTGCCCATACTTACAATACTATGCAGGTATGAGTCGCCATTCCAACCCACGTCCATTCCATTCCACTCAATAAGTATCCGAGATACGCGTTACCTGCCGAGCAGAGGCAACGCACTCACGCCGCATAACCAGCATTCGGATTCGGGTACGCATCGGGCGGGGACAGCGGGATCTCCGTCATCGATCCCCCGCGCTCAGCACTCTCGAACGGATTCCCCGCAGGCGACGCGGGCCTCGAGAGATGGATCACCGCCGTCAACGACGGGCGCTGCGCAAGCCCTGACTGGTGCACGTGCGCGTGCTCCTGCACAGGGTACGTATGCTGCTGCGTCGGGCGACGGTGCAGCTCCACGCGCGCGGGGCCTGCCTGCGAGTACGCCTGCGCCTGGGGCTGGGGCAGAACAGCAGGTGTAACCATCTCAAATTCGGGCTCGTCTGGTTCCTGCATCTGCACCTGTCCCTGTGCATAAGGCGGCATAACCATCGTGAACTGCGGCTCGCCCGGCGTCTGCGGCAGGATGGGGTCCCCGCTCACATACGCATTCGCTGGCGCCGTGGCGAGATACGCCGACCCCCTGCGGGACGGATTCGCGTGGTCCGGCGTGGCAGAGTACGGCCCCTGCTGAGCGAAAAAGTTGTACTGCGGCTGCTGCTCGATGGCGACCGCGAGTGGCGGGAGCGTGTAGGATGCGGACATTGCACTTTGTGTACTCTGCGCGCGGTACAGCTCGCCGCCCACGCCGAACTCAACATCCTTCTCTTTCTCCACCGTCTCCCGGAAGGCCGCGTCCATCTCCGCGTCTAGCTTGCGCCCCTTGCGCGCGGCGCGGGAGCGGCGGCAGCGCAGGAAGACGAAGAGGAGGATGAACGCGAGGACGACGCCGACGGCGACGAGGACGCCAATGAACGCGGGCTTGTGTACGAGGCTGTGGCGGGGCATGAGGTTAGTTCGTGATCATCTCATCGCACACCAGGTAGGGAAGGGAGGGAAGTGAGGAGAAGGAGGGTGGGGGAAAAGGGAAAGCAAAAAACGCACGAGTTGCTGCTACCACCGCTCCCATTTGCCACCGCCGCACTCGACCCCGACCCCGCCCCTGACCCCGAGCCGGACCCCGAGCCTGAACCGTCGGTGGGCACGGCCGCAAGCGCGCCCGTCGCCGTGCCTAAGCCCGTGTTCGTGAGGGTCTGCGTCTGGCTATCTATCCCCGTCGCTGCGGACAGTCCAGAAGCCGAGGGTGCCGTGGTGTTGCCGTCCCTCGCCGTCGCAGAGTCGCCTGGGTTTGCTGCCGCGTCTGTGGGCGAAGACACTGGGGTCGCAGTATCGGTATCGGCCGCCGTGCGCGAGAACCCGTTGTCCGGGGCTGCTGCTGTACCACCTCCCGCTGCAGCACCGTTGGCGTTTGCGTTCGCGGGGGGGTGCGCAGGCGTGTCGGTGGTAGGCGTGTTGGTATTGGCACCTACTAATGGTGGCGTGTTGGTGTTAGTGCCTGCTGCGGAGGTAGCTGCTGGTGGTGGGGTCTGATTGTTGTTCTGCGTCTGTGCAGAGGCCGCGCCTTGGCCTTGAGCCACATCCGTCGCCGTGTTTGCGTCTATGCTTGCGCCCTTCTGGGGTGGGCCAAACGGAGTAGCGGCCGCGCCGGGCACCGAAGTCGAGGTCGCAGCCGAGGTCGTGTCGGTGGTGCCGTCGGTCGTGGAGGAGGTTGTGCTCAAGCTCGTGGATTCCGTCGTCGCCGTGGTCACAGCAGACTGCGCTGCTGCAGTAGACGAATCAGCGGGAGGGGCCGCTGAGGCCGTGGTCACAGTGACCAGTACTGCACTGTCCTCTCGACGTGAGCAGGTACTCATCCGGTAAATGAAGCGCCAGCACAACTCACCTGGCTGGGGCGGATGACGGTGTTGCTGGAGCCGGAGGAGGTTTCGCAATCAGCGCTGCACTATTCGCTCGATGTGAGATTTTGACTCGTCAAGCCGGAATATAACTCACCTGGCTGGAACGGACGCCGCTGGGGCCTGGCTCGCAGATGGTGTCGCAGCATCAGCGGGAGGAGTCACCGCACTATATATCAAACTTAATGTGAGGCGCGGATCCGCACAAGAGGGCGATATTACGACTCACCTCGCGGGAGCGCCTGCACTTGCTGCTGGAATAGAAGGCATGGATCAAATCTCGCGCTCCAGGGAACGTAAACGGATAGAAATCGAAAAAAAGACGAAAAGGCCCGCCGGCAGGGAAAAAAAGAATCGGCCGAAGAGCAGCAACCGTGAGAAGTACCAGGCTAGCTGTGCGGTGCGTGCATAAACGAATGAACGACTAGAAAAGAAAGAATGTGAAGGCGCGCAGCGCCAAGAAGGGGGAAAAAGAAAGCCGCTTGCTGGCAGTGATGGGGACCACGCGACATTACGTTAATCAGATCTCTGAAACGTCACAGGGCCCGTTCCGCTGGTGACCGCGGCCGCTGGTCCCGGTGGTCCGCTCGTTCGCAACCAGAGCCGAGCATGCCCGTCCACGTTTCACAAGCAAAGGGAGATAAAATTTTGTTTGGAAGGATGGCCACAGAGCAACTTGCTTTCAGTTAAAGCAATGCCCCAGAAATTGCACAGAAACGGACGTTGAAATGGATTGTGGTGGTTGGGAAGCAAGAGACATATACTTCGCGTAAGGCCGAATCGAGCCGATGATTTACCATCAACACTGCCGCCTGCCTTCTTTTGCCATTTAAAGGTTCGTCCATTGGTTTACGCCGATTCCCACTGCATTCTAATCTAATTTGGCGTGTTGGCAGCTCTTTCAACGTACTGAACTACATCGCAGTCCAGTGGATTTCAATGGATCTAGGTTGTGCCCATCCCATTGGGTTCCTGCCATCTTCAATGTACACCGTTCATTTCCAATGAACCACAGTGGCTCACATCTGCAACGGAAAACCAGCGGTTGCCACTGGTTCCCGGTGTGAATCATCGGAATCCAGTAGTTCATCCAGGCAGAAGGACTGCTGATGTCTTCATGAAATAAATGGAATTGAATGTATATGCAAAAGTTACCTGTCGAGACCTTGAACTAGAACTGCCATCGTTGAACATGTAGTCTGGCAGCGCCATAACTCGTAAACGGCCGCCCAGATCCAAAAGGGTCCTTTGATTTGATACGAAATGAAACAATCATCATGGGCTACCGCGTAGTGGGGTCTGAAAGGTCACTTTATTAGATGGTTTTAGATCTATGCCTGCGTCAACATCGGTGAAGAATGGAAGACAATTCATGCAAATTTATATATAGTGCCCAGTGCCGCTCACTTTGAAACCACATGTATTACGTTTGTTGTTACTTAGAGGATGGTTTCATGAGTTCAAGGCTTCCGAGTAACCGCTTGCCTATTTTACATCACCAGTTGAACTTCGGCCGCCAACCAACTTTGCCCTCCTGCTTTGAGATGAAACTCAACTTCGGTTTCCTTCCCTGGTGATAGGTTACACCCATTAGATTTGTATCACAGTAGCTGAGGAACGTCAGATACATTTGTGTAACAAGCTTCATTAATCTCCCGTCGCCTCCGCCCAGCCCTCTGGGGGAGCCAGCCGAGCGAACCATGCCCGATGTGGTTGTGAAGCCTATCAACATTTTCCGCCTTCCCTGGTGATTGTTGAAAACAGATAGGAATCACGAGTGCAGTGTCAGTTTAGCTCAGAACAATCGCACACCAGCATTCAGAACGACTTCACGCGTCTCTAAAGGACTTTGACTAGCGATTCTGCCCTGCTACCTTTCCTCCATTCAGCCGATTCTTCGTACGAATCGTAGGCATCTCCATCGCCTGTGGAGTCCTCCCTCAGTTCCACAACGCACCACTTTCGCTACCCCAAAACCGCATGATTCCCATCTTTTGGATGACATCTTCGTCGGGACTTTATTGCCTTGATCACTTTTCATCGCAGTCAACACTGCCGACTTGATACTGGTCAATACTCTGTCTGTAAGATAGCCTCCGAATCACTGTGGCATCTCATCGCAGACCTTTTTTTTCCAGTTTTCTTTCGAACTCGCAAGCTCCATTTAGGGTAGGCGGATTGGTCGCGGTTCGATTTCAGGGAGAATCCTCACATGTGTTCGATCCTGGGAAGTGTCATTTATTTTGAGGTTTTTTGGGGACTCTCTAGAAGAGCTCATGTGGTAAATGAGACCGAGTGTTAAGGATTCCAGGTCCTTTCCCTTACAGTGCACGCGATTCTGCTTGTTCAACACATTCCCGAGATCGCCGAGAATATTCCTACGGCTCCTTTCAGTGGTCTTCTCGCAATAAATTGCCCACAAAATTGGGAATGGGTTGTACGGCGGACCGTACCCATGCTTTCCGGTCATTTTCGTACCTTGTATACATCTACAGGATGCTGGTATCTCCCTATTGAGAGGGAGCAGTAAATTTAATCTCAATTGCAAAGTAAGACTAGACTGTAAGACACTGCTGCTTCTCAAATCACTTTGTTACTGACTTCTTGTCTTGGTGGAACTACAGGTGCAGCCTACCCAGAGGTACTTATGCTTCAAATATGGTTGTTGGTGTCTTCGGAAAATCCAGACCTTTCGTCTGAACTGAAGGTAAGTTTTTACATCCCTAGAATCGACCCTGATACCATGCTCCGTAGTCCTGTACTCATACCAAGTCCATAAGTACTGTTGAAAAGCTGAGTTGGACTATGATCCGGTGTTTGTTGGCAAAATCAGCTTGTCACATTTAGGTTGGACTTTGGACAAACTTTGACTGTGAGCTGGAAACTTATGTGAGTCCCCGATTGTTGATGTTCCGGATCCAGACTGGGGGTCAATGGTAGGTGCTGTTAGAAGCAAGAGATAGACACGCAAAAATTGCCATACACAGAAAGATGTTAAGGGGTTTCTAATGTACTCCTGGGTACATACGATTGGTCAAGGTACCAAATTACAGTCTGTTCAAGTTCCGCCCAGTTATCCATCTGCTGTGCCGGTTTAACCCTGAGGTGGCCCCCAGTAAAATCGAGTCTCAGGCAGGATTTGAAGTTTGGACTTACATTCAGGGACCAATAAACTTACAACACAAGAGGCATGACTGAAGAAATGCTGTAGCGTCTGTTTATCAGGGATTGAAACTGTGGGAATATTCTCGGCGATTTCGGAGATCCGTGGAAACAGCAGAATCGCGTGCACCGTAAGGGAAAGGACCTGGAATCCTTAACACTCGGTCTCATTTACCACATGAGCTCTTCTAGAGAGTCCCCAAAAAACCTCAAAATAAATGACACTTCCCAGGATCGAACACACGTGAGGATTCTCCCTGAAATCGAACCGCGACCAATCCGCCTACCCTACTCCGTTAGGATACGCCGAAGGCTGAGAGAGCCGACCGAAGCAAGCAGTTTCCAAAGTGTCCTTCCATATTTTCGGATACGAACACTCCTGAATTTGGATACGCCGTTGTCTGGCTCGGGTTGCCGAGAAAGGTCACTGAAGTGCGCCCATGCGACGGTTCAGTATCGCCTCGGGTGGATTTTGTTTTCCCCCCATCAATCCTGCTTCGCACCCCGTTTGACTCCATCGCGTCGACCAGACGGAAGCCGGTTGGAGCTAAGCCTAGGCAAGTCGAAACTGAATTAGCTGATGCTGCAGCTGATTTGAGTTGTCAATTTTAGACCCCACAGAACGTTTTTACAGCTCTTTCAAATTTGGCGCTGAATACAGTTGATGTTCCGCCAATCATGCCGGACTGCCGTGGCGGAAACTGAAGCTGTTTAGTCTTGGTTTAGTCCTTGTTGCCATAGGACGTGAGGAGAACAATATTAAACACCGGAGTGTGCTTCTGAGGACTAACGGACCTTCAAAATTCAGATGCATCTATCAAGATACTGGATCCAGACCGGACATTGAAACGGCCTCATAATTTTTCCCGTTCAAGTGAAACGATCTCCCAGGGGTCCTACACGTAACGCGAAGCGTAGGTTTAAGCGGTCTCAGTCTAATAGGATCCTCTTTCGACTGAACTGGCGTGTTCGTTTTAAAATGTGCACTTCAACAACTCAGCTTTGACCGGGGACTTGAGCCGAGCTGCACTGAATTGATATTCAAAACGAACCAAAGCCGTCTTTACTGTGTATTCAGTTGAGATGACGTAAAATTGCAAAATCCGTATAAAAACAATTCAGAGGTGCTAGGCATCCACAACCTGTGCCTCCAACCATTCCCAGAGCTTCCGTCCGACTTCTGGATCAGCGGTGCTCGGGGCAGCTTTTCCTATTTTTGCCCATGGAATGAGGAACTACGAGGGCAGAATAAGATGTGATGGTCAAGGCGATGGGTGCGACAGGAAGCACCTTTCCATTGAAGGTCTCACCTTCTGGGGAGGTGCCTGCGTAGAGCTGCGTAAGAGCCCCCAATTCTGGAGGGTATATCTGCACCGCTCTCTGCGGTTTACGGTCAATAGATCCCAAAGATTGATACAGCGAGTGAAATTTACTATCATCCAATGTAGATATCCGTCCGTTACGTGTTTTGTCAAGTTTGTATCCTTCAGGTTACCTGGGACTTTTCTATCATGGATAGATAGACAAGATCCTCAGAACCCACCTGGGTTGATAGACGTAGAGACAATTCCCTCGGTTCCATACCGACGAGCTAGCTCTGCCGCGAAAACCACGTTTCCCTGGAATCGTCCAAATAAGATGGGATGCAGATCGAACGAAATATATGCAATACCCATTTGCTTTGACTATACAGGTTCACCGGAGTCTGCCGTCTTCTGACAGGGCCGTCTTTGAAGGAATCGAAATTGATTTTGGCGAGATAA
>JARJLF010000129.1:0-386986 GCA_029378395.1 Mycena leptocephala | reverse complement strand
TGCCTGAATATTTGGAAATTCAGGGCGTTAGTGATATCAAAGATCTAGGATACGAACGGGAGCCCGCCGAAACACGAGGAAGTTCTGTTGTCAGCCGGCGTCTCAATTTGGGGATTCAATAAAGTCGTTGTCTTCGCCGAATGGTCTTCAACCTTTATCCCCTATCTCTTTCATCCTTTTGAAAATACCTCACTCTTGACGATGCTTACTGGCGAGTATAACCTGAACCACCTTCACCGTGATTTCCATGTCTACAACGGTGTTCATCCCGGCTTGAAGCGGCTCAATGTCGCTTCCTTCGTTGTTCTTCCCCCAATCGGGGCCCCCGTTGGCACGCTTGCGGGCGTTATCGCCGCGGAGCAAATCCAGCTCTTTGCTGTGCACAACATGCGTCTTAACGACCCGGACCTCGACGTCGACTTTAATCCTGCCGGCTACCGTGCTTTGGCGGACTTCATGAATAAATACGACCGGCCCATCTCGGGTTTTTCTGGTCCTACTGGAGCGAAATCGAGCATCGTGTCAAGGACCCCATCACTGACGCCGGCCGTCCCTTGGTGGCATTCGCTAATGTTACCGAGTTTATGGTGCGCGACACCGATATTCGCCCACGCCCGATGCTCCGGGATGGGTTCGTCGAGGTTTCCAAGCTGTGGTATGACCACATCATCGAGGGCGAGCAGCGTCGCGTAGTGGCGAAGCAACATAACATCTGCGAGTCGCAGAAGACCCGTGAGAATTCCGCTGGTCTGCGCATCGAACGGCTGCTAGCCGTGCCCGTGTTGCCCAGAAGCGCGCCCACGACGAGGAGGTCTTTCAGGAGGCATCTAAGCGGCGCCACCAGGAGGCGGAAGAAGGAGAGGTCAGGGAGACTCCCGCGCCTCAGCCGGCGCCGGTTGTGGTACCCATTGGGGTCCCATGTTGTTCAAGCTCCTCTTCTCAACTCCACTTCTACCCCGAATTCTACCCCCACTGTCATCGCTACAGCCTCTGGCTGGTCGCCGTCGTCGACTATATTTGGTTCTTCCAATGCCGTCGCATCAGGGTCGGGTTATCGTAGCCCTTCCGCTGCTCCATCCAGCTTCTATGTTGGATCTACATCTGGCTCAGTCGCCGCGATGTCACCCCCGGAAACCTTACTCCTTACACCAATTCTTACCACAAGGACAGCTTGGAGTCGGAACACAACCTTCTTGACGCGAATGGTTTGTCTGCCTTGGATTCCAGAACATTACCGACTTCCAGAACTTTGTTAAGGCGCAACCGGATGTAAATGGTGATCAGCCAATGTCTGAGCCTCACCATACTTAGGTTGCCGCGTATCGTCAACCTGGAGGGCGTATGTAGCGCCGCGCTACGTACGGTTCAACTTACGTACCTGTTTATGTAAGTAACACACTCTTTTTATTCGTTTAACTCCTACTTTTACCTCACTCACTGTGAACCCTCCCCTATCGCCTTCACTATCTTTTACCTTACAGACTATACCTATCGCACGGGCAGATCACCGCACCACTCCTTATCTCTCAGTTCTATCTTATCTACATAGCCACATGATCGTAGTATAAATACCTTGTTTGTACGTAGTTAGAGACTCGGTCAATCTTCTCTTTACGCCAGTTACCTCGTTGGTCCGACCACCCAACAATCCGTGTGCTGAGACAAGCTAAGCTCCTCGCCACAAACTCGCCCGCCCAGATCCAATGATGTGGTGATAAAACAATCATTGTGGGTTAGGGTGTAGTGGGGTCTCAAAGCTGCTTTATTAGATAATATGTCTGTGTCAAAGTCTGTGTCAAACATCAGTGAAGAACGGAAGACAATTATTATAGTGCTTTGTTACTTAGACAGCGGTTATATGAGTCCAAGGCTTCCGAGTAAGTAGCCTATCTTCCATCACAGGTTGGACTTCAGCCGCCAACTGAATCTGCCCAGATGAAGCACAACTTCAGTTTCCTTCCCTGATAATAGGTTACACCCAATATATTTGTATCACAGTAGCTGAAGATTTTTCAGTAAAGTGAACTGTGAGATACATTAGTATGTAGTATGCTTTCTTAATCCCCGTCGCCGCTGCCCAGAATCAAGTGTTAATATAATGGCGTATTTTCCTTATTGGGGCAGGGCAAACTGGAACACATCCAGCAGTGTGCGGCGGAATCCAGCGGCATACGTGGATGTTAACACGAAGGAGTCCGGTGATCCCCGGTGGTGATTGGCGGAAGCTGTCAATCCCAGTGGTACACAATGCACAACACTGCCCATCAGCGTCTGCCAACGGCCGCCGGTAACCAGTGGTGGCCATCGGTGGCCGCCAATGACTTTGCTAGTTAACGAGAGGTGACCATTTTAGTGGGAGTGGGACTCGGCTAACCATCGGCTAAGGGCCCCGAGTGGGACTCGAGTCTCGGCTAAGTTCCGCCAGTGGGACTCGCGTAATCGGCACTCCATCGGCAGCATACATAGTTAAAACTCCGCTCACAGTAAAGCCCCACGCAGTGGGCCCAGCGGCGAGCATCAGGGGGTCCACGGGGGTCTGCCCCGTGCTAGATACCCTTCAAAAGCTCTGTACCAGCATAAATAAATAAATACACACTTTAAAAATATTGTACAGCCCCCACGCAGTGGGCCTCCGCGGCGAGCGGCAGCTCCACGCAGTGGGCCATAGCGGCGAGCGTTAAGGGGGGTCCACGGGGGTCTCCCCGTGCCAGAATCAATTAAAAAAGCTCAAAATGAGCAGAAAAAGTGATTGAACTTGATTGAAATCAATAATACATATATATCTATGGCCGTCAGGCAAAAGGAGGGGGTCTGGGGGAACATCGTTCCCCTCAGCGATAGATCTAGTTGAATAAGAGTCAGAATGCCTCTAAAAATTCCAAACTATGAGAAACGGCAGCTTTGTGCCGAGAAATGATGCGACTGATGCGACTGATGCCATGTCATCAGTAGTGGGACTCGCTTAAATTGGGCGAGTCCCACTCCCACTAAGATGGTATATACTCCTAGTTAACGGCATATTTACTCAGTATGCCCGTGGTTGAGTATGCCCCGTGGTTGTCCGTGTCCGGTGAGTTATTATGGCCGAGACCGAGATCCTCCGAGATCATAGCCAGGAAGGAGCCCCGTCGAACCGCTCGTTGCGTCGTTGTTGAGGAAGTGGTATTATTATAGTACGTCGTTATGTCTGGCTGAAACAACAATGCGAAGTTATTGATACCCGCTGTAAGATTATGGGACTCATATTCACCCGAGAATTCAGCCATGATTCATTCGTATGATATACCCCCAACGATATGGTCTATTCACAACTTCTATAACGTCGGCTATCTCGCGCGCGTTACGAGAAGAAACGTCTGGTTGTGCGGTGGGGCCATGCTGAGATGCGCAATGTAGGTCCTATACGACGGTCGTTAGTGGACAAAACCCTTGTGGCCGCGCACGAGCGCGCATGGGCATGCGTGACCATGCATGAAATGCGTGCCCTTCGTGAACATGGATGCTCGCGTATTATCCATTCGTGCCCATGCGTATTCATTCCTGAGGAGTATCTGTATTGTCAATTTTATTTCTCCAGTAGTCCATGCAATTTGTGCTCCACCATGTTTTGTCGTTTTCGTTGTATTTATCCCAATTGGGACTGAAATTTATTTCCACCGGATGTAGACCTCAGCTGGTGTCCAAACTCGGGAGTTTATCTGAGAGGTTGAACTTGAAAGTCCTGATTTGCTGGTATCCATCGAAACTAGTGTTTATGACAAATTTGGAACCAAGGAAGGTTGTTTGCAGGATCTAAACCACTGGTTATAAATTTCTAGTCAGTCAGTCAACCTGAGTCTGGACCACAGAGAACAAACAAGATTGATGTTTATGACGGTAAAAGTTCTGAACCTAATGTCGGGTATTTCTGGGCCATTTCCTTAACTTTTGAATGTCGTTATACTGGGTACCCAGAGCAAGATGAAACTCACGCGCCAGAATTCGGATAACCTCTTGCGCCAACGTGAAACCTATGAAGCTTTCAGTGAAACGGTGGTTCGCCTCCGTGAGACAGAAATTAGCTTCAGGAGCGATTGGATGTATCTGCTCGTTCACATGCTGAACGTACTTATCCCCATTCACTCGGGCAAGCGCACCAATCAGTCTCATCACGGCATCACCGAAAGGTTCCTCATCACTGTCCGTCATCCTCATCCTCGTCGCTCGTCGGTCCAATGGCCCCTACACAAATCCACAGCGCTGTCCCACCGAAGGAACCAGCCCACTCCGCCTTGGACGCCTTGTTAGATCACATCGAGGACTCGTACACCGCGGTACGCGCCGAAATGGACCGTCTTGCGCGTGAGCTCCACGAGGCGTCAGAGGAACGCGACTCCCTCCGCAAGCAATGTCACGAAATGAAAGCCGATGTTTATGCCGCCAGAATGCTGTTCGTGATGGAAACCACTGCTAAAACCGCGATAGAAGCGCGCCTCCACGAGTTTGAGGAGCGCGAAGCCCAGATGCGCAAAGACGAGGAGGAGATACGGAGGGAGCGCGAGGAGATACGTAGGGATCGCGAAGAGTTGGCGGCAAATTTCAAGCGGATGGGCCAAGAGATGAGGGACAAGGCCGAGCATTATGGACGTACGCACCATGAGCGCATAGTCGAGAGGACCCTGCAGCAGTGGTCGACCGCACGATAAACAGTGCGTATTGTTCTTCCCGATTCATGTGTGTTTATTTCATGCTTTGTAGGGTTCTTCCGGGCCTTCTGCCTTTGAAACGCGCAAGAGGGAATGAAACGGATGCAGAACGAGACACGCGCACTTCCCCTCTCGGTCATAGAGGACTCGAGACGCCAGATCTTCCTCAGACGTAGCTTTGTAGGTATTCTCTCCCACACGCTCGTGTACAACTGCTAATTCTCTCTCCTCAGGCTTTATGTCGTTGCCGTAAAACATTTATGACCTTGATTGAATTCGATGACGCTACATGAATTCATGTCTTGTCGTGACCATCTTTCTAGCGTGCTTTCGAAGGTCACAATCAATGTTCGGCTATTCACGGCATGCGGCAGAAATCATCATGCTTCTTCGCACATTTGTCGTCCTCACCGTCGCGGACTTTGCGCAGATACAGTCTTCGCATCTCTACTGTGGTGGGCACCACTTCAGTGGTCATCACAGTCGCCATTAAGAGCACTGGCCCATCCGCCATCGGGAAGATTCATGCTGCCGTTGCAGGCGCCTCATTTCGACTGCGCCAACTGCGATGAGATGTGCTATATCCCTTTCGTATGCAGAGCACCTGCTCGTGCACCGCCTTGGAGTCTAACCCTCTTCCACCCAATCTTCTTCCGTTTTCACAGGCTACAGGCCCCGGATGGCGAATGTCCCAGACACCAGCGGTGCGTCTATATGCCCTCAGATGCTTCGACCTGACAACGTCCAGTCGCGCATATCGGCTCCGGAAGCTTAAGCTTGACGGTTTCTATGTTTCCAGACAATCTGTGCCTTCCATCCGGCCGAAGTCCTGTCCTAAAGAAAGTGCCTCCAACGTTCGTACACAAGGTTCTTCTAACGGCATATTGATATTATGTTTCAAACGTGCGTGCTGGGTGCAGACCACAAGGTCCTGGTTCCAATATAGATAAATTCAACGGACGAAAACTAATCCATGCACTCACCAGCCAGTTTTTCGGAGGTCGTATTGCGGCGCATTGCTGTAATGCGACCGCTGGGATCGGGCGTTCAATGGTGATCTCACGCGGGATCCTCTACTCTAAGAATACAGGTCTTCGGCAATAGAGTCCACGATTCCGACACACACCCCGATTCGTGGGGTCCCTACTTGGTTATAAACCTCGTCGGTTCCTTCCATCCGTATAATCTACTCGCCCTGCGATTCCGGATAGCAGACTCACTCACTGCCTCACACTTTCCCCATGGCATCGCTTAAAAACCCCATCCATGGCCGCACAAAGCTTCAGAACGTCGAGTACGAAGGCACATCCAAGCCGGCATTCTATCTTACATATTCCGAGGTCAAGCTACTTGGTATAGCTGGGGTGTGTGTTCCACTATCATATGATCTTCTCAGTTCGCTAACGGTCTATGCCAAGGTCGGATTCTTCCTTGATGGTACGTTCCTCTGGTCATCGCAGACTCCCATTGACATCTCCCGTGACAGCCTACGACCTCTTCGTGATTAATGTAAGTATGCTCTGTTCACCAGGGAACCCCCTAATCTTAGTCAAGCCTGTCGCGACGATGCTCCAATATCGGCTCTACGACGGAAAGTCCCTGCCCGCGGGCCTTCAAGGTCTCATGAAGGCGGGCGCCAATATCGGGAGTGTCACCGGGCAGTTCCTCTTTGGTGTGTCAAGTCCTGCATACCAATGGACCCACAGCTGACATTCCTATCCCCCTCAGGATATCTCGCAGATTCCCTGGGCAGAAAAGCCGTCTGTGAATTTTGTGTCTATTCGCATCGCTCGCCTACTGACCGACTGAAATGTAGACGGAAAAGAGCTCATGCTCGTCATATTCGCGACGATAATGTGCCTCACCCTACCCACAGGTATGCGAGTCACAGCTGGCTGCAGGTGTGATCCTTGACACGTTTTGGAGGTTCATTGAAACCGGACTCGTGTCTCATATATCTCTCGTTCTTCCGTATTGTGCTCGGTGTTGGTGTGGGTGGTGGTACGTGCCTCAACGCTCTGTCAGATCTCCTCCAACACCCACATAGACTACCCGATGAGTGCATCCATTACCAGTGATCGTGCGGTCCTCCGGAAGCGAGGCACAATGCTGGCCTACATCTTCTCCAACCAGGTCCGCACCTTTCATCCCTCCGCGGCGTCGGTCTTCCTAATCCATATCCATTCTTCCTCTTCCTTCAGGGCTGGGGCTCTCTTGTCGGCTCTCTAGTCACGATCGTCGTCCTCGCAGCATACGAAAATATCATGAACCATGAGGGCAAGACCAGCAAGGTCGATGGCGGTACGTCGTCGTGGCTCTGATATCCTCTCAAGCTCACACGGCATCCCCAGTATGGCGCATCGTCGTGGGCGTATCGCTCATCCCGGCGTTCGGCACGCTCTACCAGCGCCTTACCCTTCCGGAGTCGGACCGTTTCAAAGAGGCGCAGCAACAGCAGGCGGCAAATGCGATGGAACTCCAACATGCGAATGAGTCCGCGGAGGTGGACGCTAAGAAGGCGGAACTCCACGATACGCAAGACGCCGACACGACGGAGGTAGTGGTCGAGAAGCCGGCGCACTTCCGCGGTACGTGCACATGTATGGTTCAGCTGCCCCTTCGCTAGCTTACACGGGTACATGTACAGAGTTCCTCGCCTACTTTAGCGAATGGCGTCGCGGCCGAATCCTCCTTGGGACGTGTGTGTGTTGGTTCCTCCTCGACATCGCGTGAGTTCTGGTTAAGTTTCTCCGACATATGCAAATATGCTGAATCATAATCCATCTCTTTGCAAAGCTTCTACGGAATCAACCTGAACCAAAACGTCGTGCTGCAGCAGATTGGATTCGACGGAAAGACCGGCACGCCCTGGAGAAGCTGTTCAAAGTCTCTACGGGAAACATCATTGTGACCGCCCTCGGCTTCGTCCCCGGTGCGCGGCGCTCCCTAACTCGAATTCGACCCGTACTCAGTATTTATTGTAGGCTACTACGCAACAATTCTGCTAATCGAGACGCTGGGCCGCAAATGGATCCAGATCCAAGGGTTCCTCCTGGCTGCTCTGTTTTGTGTGCTATCTCCTACAACCTATTGTTCCAACCCCCGGCTGACAGGCTGTACGTCTAGTGGCCATCCTGGCAGGGAAGTTCTTCACACTGAGCAAACCCGCGTTCATTGTTTGTTTTGCATTCCTGCAGGCACGTCTCTCCTTTTTATTCTCGGGATACATAGTTGAACCAGCCACCGTATCCAGTTCTTCTTCAATTTTGGAGCAAATACGTGAGTTGCTTCTTTTCTTAGGAAACCTTGATACGAATGCTGATGTGGGTGAGATGCAGGACGACCTATGTAAGAAATTGTGATCATTTATCAGAGGCAGAGTAATGATGCTGTAGACGCTGTGCAGTGCTACCCGCGGAAGTATTCCCCACGAAGTTCCGCGCGTCCGCCCACGGAATCTCTGCAGCTGCGGGCAAGGCTGGTGCGATCATCAGCGCGCTGGCGTTCAACTCGCTCAGCGAGTCCATCGGGACGGATAAGGTGCTCTGGAGTGCGTCATTTTCCTCTTTCTTTTACCTACCGCCTCTGCTCTTCAGCGGGTAGAATAAACTAACGAATATTTCGCTCTGCAGTCTTCGTCGGCTGCTGCATCGCCGGTGCAGCATTCACACTCCTCCTCCCCGAAGTCCGCGGGCGCGACCCCGATGAGGTGTTGGCGCAGGAGATGGCCGAGTCGGGGAGGTAAAGGGATTGCAGTAATGTACACGCCTTTCCCTTGCCCAGTATTATGCCTTTCCTTCAAGCTGTACTTTATTTTTACTCCTCGGGCCTGCCAGTGGTTGACGCTCCAGATTAGTTACATGCCCTCCCTCATTATCTTTGAACGCGCGTACAGTTGCGTTGTGATTCAAAGCTCCGTTCAAGCGCCAGTGTTGGTGTGTACATGCTTGTACATGCCAATGCCATTTCCTCGAGGCGCGAGTCGCAGATGAGGTAACATTATATGATGGCAGACTAGACTGCATGGATTGGATCAAAATGGACAGTAAAATGATAGGGTCTGGTAACCCGAACCGGCAAAGTTTTCGTGTGCCCGGTCCAGAGCACGCGCCTCAACAGCATGCATTGCGCAATCTACAGCCTATCTGCACCAGAACGGGCCAGGATCTACACTGCCACTTGCAACACGCTGTGTACGCGACACAAACGAACACGGCTTGTACGTTACAAAAATTGGGATAGAATACGGAAGGGAAAGAAATACTGGATAAGTACAAATAGCGAATAGCTAGAATAATAAGGTAGAGTACTACGACGTACGGACCAATTGCGAAAGCGAAAGAAAGCAACAGAACTGAGTTGGAGACCAATAAATAAATCACGGTTGCGGCTCTACACTACTGTAATCCCCGCAAAAATCACCTTCCCGCGCAGGCGGTCGACACAGTGCGTTCCCGCTGCCGCCTCAGCGCGCCTGGTCTCGGCCCTCGTAGCGGCATCGAGGTATGCGTAATACACGTCGAGTGTGCGGACGCGCTGCGCGTGGTATCGGCAAACGTGGGGGTCCGCGCCAGCGATGGCCTCGGATTGGCGCAGCCTGTTGCGTAGCGCGCTGAGGACGTCGCCGACGGTGACAGGCGCGCCCCTGGGTTCATGCGCGATGGCGAGGGTGCAGAGGCCGTGCACGCCGGGGCCGTCGGTGGAGGGGACGCGGATATGCACCTCGGAGAGGGGCGGGGCGCACGCGGACTTATTGAGGAGCGCCGGGTCGAGCTGGGCGTCGGCGCGGAAGACGGCGGAGGGTAACGACAGGTCGAGGGACAGACACTGCTTGGGCGTCAGCGCGCATCGGGTGCAAGGGACAAGAGCTCTCGTTGCATGAGCATAACAAGAGCTTCCATAGACCTATCGAAAACATTAGATGCAATTTTGGTGTCAACTACCGGTAGTGCGCTGCGATACGCTGGTTTGTGGCATTTAGGCGGTGCGGGAGGTGCTGGAACTCCGAAATTGCGTCCTTTGGGTTCAGCATAAGCTGAATCAGCGCTCTAACTTGGGTGGGTGCTGCGGCAGCTCGGTTCGGGGCAGCGTGAACAGGTGCGGGTACCACAGGAGTGGTTGCGCTGCAATACTCTGCAAATTGGCTGTTCAGGTTCTTCAACCAGGCCACCAGCCTCAGCGGCGCGGCGAGCCTGTGTTCTAGTCTGAACATATTGGGCTTGTCGCAAATTCTCTAGGGCTTCAAATTCTTCTGTTAAATTTTGCTGCCGATCTTCAATAGAGAAGTGGTTCGACGTCTGGGTGTAAGAGAAATTCGGGTGTGTGCCCAACATCATATTTGCGATAGCCATCTGACCGGTGATACGCTGGGTTTCGACGCGGCCAGGTATGAGGTTTTTACTATAAATCAACTAGACGTATCCAATTAATCTCCAGTCCAAACACACAATTCTAGTCACCGATTCCAACGTGCAAGTTCGGGGTTCCAACCAAGTATTAGGTTGCTGCAATAACAGATATATCTATGAAGTTGGCTTTTTAAAAGCTTATGTCCCAGATGCTTTACAAGTCCCACTAGTCGCTTCTGCGATTCCAATAGTCTCGGAAAGAGTTGGTTTTAATCACAATTTGTTGGTGGTTTACACCGAAGGTTCTTTAACGAACTAGATTTCAATTGCTCCTTGTTCTAACGTTCAAAACGACTTGTCTTAACGACACAGTTATAATCCTTGTCCGTAGGCTTCCGTAAAACACGCTTGATGTCGTTTCACACGCGATTTCCGTACAATCACACAAAAGCTTATAGCCAACAATATAACTTGTTTCTCAAACGTAGAGATACAAAGATATCTATGATACCCGGTGTATTCCGAACGGATTGCAAACTTCTTCTAACGTCCACGTGCTGTCTAGCCGTGCGTCTAACAAGAAGGGTACGATCCACTGGCTTAACCGTATATCTCGCTGCTAATTTATACTACTCCTAGCTACCCCATTTAGACAGACAATGTAAAACCGGAACAACGGTACACCTATCCTAAAGTAGAAGGAACACGTACGTCTACACTTATTTAATATACAAACTGAACCGGATCGAGATAATATAAAAGTAAAAATTCTAAGATTCATAATATTGTGGAGCCTGGCAGGATTCGTAACCCTTCGGCACTCCCTGCCGTCTTATTAATCATGGACCCACCACTGCGGTCCCATTGTTCTACCAATACGTCCACTATTTCCTGAGTCAATTCGGACTCCTCGGTCCATTGAACTGACGTGGTCCAAGCGGCGCGTATCCTCAGTGATCCGTGCACTGCCACATTCTCGGTTAAGCTTACTGCCGTTAAGCCGTTGGTAGACGTCCCCTTTTATATGATGAACACTTTGTCATCATTACGACTTTCCCTTGCCGCCGGCTTCATACTGCCGCCTTTGTTGGTACGGATATTCCCGTTAACAATTGACCCTCGTGATTTCCTGCTCTCGTTGTGTAGCGCAGATATCCCCATCGCTGTCCACGTCCTGCAACCACGTCTTTAGATGGATTTTAATATGCCCTTGATTAGAGGGAACGCCCCGTCTTCCCAGGCCGTGTGGACCGGTAAGAAGATCGAGTTTAAGTATAAGCTTATGTTGCGAATATCCCTCCAGTGCGTAACACTGTCAGAATATAACAGAACATGGGCTTGTACCACACGCTACTGTCTCCTAGTTAACTGCCCGGACCTCTGCATTAACCCTTTGTAAGAGATGGAATGTATAGGCGGCTATAGAATATATTATAGTCTTAAATTGGAAAATAAACTGTGTTTCCACGCCTGGCCGTATCCGCGGCTCATCACCGGGGTTCATGCGGTGATATTCCTGGATGCGCTCGCGAAGGTTACGGCCCTGGACATGATGGGGAACAAAAGCTCCAGATGGAAGCACAACCTTTCCGTTGATGTCTCGTTTACAAAGTCCAGCATGAATATCTGTAGTATCGGTTTCGCATTGGCCAATATAATGCGGACCGTTGCAATACTGTAGTTGCAATCGTCGGGGCGGGGCGGCAAGTTACGGGGTGGATACAACTGGTTGGAATTTTGTCCATTCATGGCGAGGACTTCAACAAGTTTCGTCATGAACGCAGTTAAATCAGGCTCTTCTTTAGTTTGTGCAATGGAGGGTGCAGCGTAAATCCAGGATGTAATGGCGACGGAGGTGTCCTGGAGGACGAGTTCGACTGCCTCCTTCAAATCTGCGAGATCATGCGGAGCTGTGAGCCCGACCTTGGGCTTCATGATACGAAGTTGGAGGTTAATATTGGTCCGCAAGGTGTCCGGTTCCATTGCGCGACGAAAGGCTGCAGTCTGATCTCTCACAGACGGCTCCCCTCTTGTTAGATAAGGTATCTGGAAATGGTGGAAAAGTCCACCTAGAATTCGCTAAAATCTCCTTGTGAAAGGATCCCAATTCGAGCGCGGGCTCCGACGAGAGTGTCTAGATCTGCTAAGGAATGTTTCTTGCCAGCAGCGGTGCCAGGATAAAGAGCTAAGACTGCATCTTTAAATTCCTGGTAGGTTGTGGTGGCAGTGGTGAACTCGTCAAGGCCTTCCCATGCATCCGCGTCGCAGACGGTAAGGAACCTGGTCATGTGTGACTTCTTTTCAGCATCATCGGTGATGTTGTAACGCGTGAACTGGTATTCGAGGTCGAAGAAAAACGAGGAAGCCCTCGGGGCTTCGTTGAATCGAATTTAGGAGCGTTACGATCTCCGCGCGAGGGCATGGATGGAGTGGTCATTGTGGAAGTGGATGTAGAGTTCGATTCTTGGTTAGGTTCTGTAAAATCTTCGTGATCTGCCGGACGTAGGAGCGGCGGTGAAGGCGAGCGAGAGTTTGAGGGGCTGGTTAAATTCGAGTGGTGGGAACAATAGATAGGTTGCGCAAAAGCCGCACAGCCGCATGCGGCTTCATGCGGCTTTTTGGGCATTGAGCAAAGCTGCAGCCTTTTCTTCGCTGGTCTTGGTTCTTGTCTTTCAAAGTACCATTTAATGCCTCCTGAATCTCATATTCCACTCCCGGGAATGTTGTGTTTTGGATGTGCACCCATGGGAGGCCGGATTTTTCAGGCATCAAAAAACATCATTCACTTTTCCGATACTTTCATGTATGCCACGCAGCAGCGGTGGTGCCCCTCTCCCCACAGCGCCTCTCCTTCACCTCAGGTATGCTTATATTACAATAGTTGATTGGAATCTCGCAGATTTCAAATTTGCCGTGCGGCTTTGCACAATGCACAAAACCGGCATGCGGCTCTTGCGCAACCTATCTAATAGTATGGGACTGGGTCGAAAAGCAATGGATCTTCAATGCTATGACCAGCGTCGATAATTTCGGAGTTCCGTCCCTCGCAAGGTACAAGATGCATTGAAAGCTATGTTAGAACCCCTCGTGGTGGGCTCCAAAATGATACACCTACTCCGGGTCTAAGCGGGGAGTGAGAACGTGGGTGTGCGAGGTGGTCCAAGATGTCCTAAATCCAACGGATACGTGCGAGCAACTAAACAATATAAAACTTGGGCGATGCGATGCGATACTTGTAACTTGGGCGATGACGAGGGCTGATACCGAGCTAAAATGACAGTGTTCGAGGACGAGGGCTAATACAAGGACGGGGGCTGTAAGTGACAGTGCTCAAGGAGAAAGGCATAATGATACGAGTGCTTGTGCAGATAGGTTGCAGAGGGTGACTACAATCTGAGGAGGAATGAAGTCTATTGCAGTGTGGTGAGGGAAGATGGAGTACAGGGTAAATAGGTCGAGTATTTATAGGTACTAGTGATTCGCTGAAAGCGCAAATACTCGCAAAGAAGACCGAGGCGTAATCACGCTTACATTTCTCCTTTTACTTCCAATTTTTTTCCCCTCGTCGTTGGGTCTGAATCCGGTATCAATCGAACCGTGCCATAAAAGCGCATCTTTTGGTGATATTCCCAGGGCAATTGACCAAGAATTGAACATTTTTGAGGGCATTCTTTCCCCCAAGGTCTGTCAGCCACCGCGAGCACCGTTTGTTCTTGTTTTCTGCAAAATCTATCCCCCTACCCCTCGTCACGTGTTAGGCAAGAATTGCTTCGCTTCGCTCGCAATAACAACCGCATTGAACGCAGTAAATAAAGGAGTCCAGTTGAGGCTGTGCTGTGCCATATAGTTACACGATAGGGGTTGCGGAGTTCCTCGCCTGGCAGAGGAGAAGGCGGAAATGGCAGTAGAGACCAGGGAGTACAGGGAATAAGAGCAGAGAAGGAAGAGGAGCACATAAGAGGGAAATATGAGTGATATAGGAAAGGTGGGGAAACCATGGAGGAAGATAGAGGAATACGGACATCGCGGAATTGGGAATAAAGGCTGAGGAGTATGCGGAATAATGACCGAGAACTTCAAGGAGAGCTAGAGGTAGCATAGGCATTATATGGGAGAGGCAGGGAGAATACAGAGTAAGATGGAGAAAAGGGGAGTTGAAGAGGCGAAGAGACACCAAACCGTGGGAACTCCGTGTGGCGAACTCCGCGTGTGTGTCTGGACCAACTCCGCGAGTATCAAACCTAACTCCGCGAGTGGCTGAACGAACTCCGAGGGTGTCTGAACGAACTCCGCGGGTGTCTGAACGAACTCCGCGAGTGTCAGACCGAACTCCGTAGTATAAAACCCAACTCCGAGGTGTGAGAGCTTCCGTATGTAGCGCGCATTGGTGCGCATCAGTGTTGGTGATTATAGGCCAGAGCAGTACAGATCAATGCTGTTTTGCACTCGTGGATATTCTCAATTCCCTGGGTGGACGTCTACCGACCCATCCTGATTTGACGTCGGCAGCCTCTCCCGCCACTGATCGGCGGCCGTTCATAGACCTCAGCTAAAGTAAACACGCTCTGCCAACTCAACCCCGAAACATAGTGATGTGCATCATTTGATTTTGAACAGTCAGATAATTATCTTTACTAGAGGAACTTCGCAATTACACATACACCACTACTGTACCTCCCTGTATTGAAGCAACGGTCATGGTCACGGTGGGGGTCGTTGTGTTGCAAAATCTCGCCAAGGTCACGGTCACGATGAGGGTGGTTGCCATAAAATCACCCGTGACATTTTTTTTTTTTTTAATCTGGAGGGTCAGGAAAATGATTATGTGGTTTGAAAAGTCCCCAAACTCGAGTTCTCAGCATCTACGTGTTGGAAAATGACGGTTTACACTGCCAGAAATGGCCAAAGAGGATATTCACTGTTGCCTTTTTCTGTAACGGTCACTGTCACGATGCTTCCCGTTGCCTCAGAAAAAAGCAACGGAAATGTCACGGTCGGACTCGTGTTGCTTCAGTACAGGGAGGTACAGTATCCGATATTTGGACGACCCCTCAAATTGCCCTCTTCGTTGGGAAGGTTCAGGTACGGTCTTTGTCCTGAATGATCTCAAAATATTATGAATCTATAATGGGTGGTGGAAGCCACTCTCTATGGAATTAACATTCCAAACTTTACAAACAGGCGGGCTAACCTATTGTTAGTTGCTCCTGCATAATGTACCACCAAAAAAAAAAAAAAAGGAAGGTGCGGCGGCCCGGGAGCAGAGGGTATCTAGAATCTACATCGTGGAAAAATGTAATATCCTAATCCAACGCGAGTTCAATTGCTCGCCGATCGAACTAGAGACTTAGAGTTATCCACAGACCAGTGGTCGACCCACAGGACACTCGGCAACTTTTGGACGCAAGCCTAAGAGTACCGAAAGTCGCTCCGAAGAGTTGTGGGCTGAGTCGGAATGACTGCCCTTAATCCGAATTGGTGCTCATGGCTTTGGGGCTCTATGGGGTTGTATTTCCAACTATATATTATGCTCCTCGACTTCTTGACACGTCTCGTTCCTATCTCTGACATAGGTCGCGATGAGAGGGGTGAATTCAATTCAATTTTCGCCAATGTTAACAATCTCGCCACATGCCGATCGGAAATTAGATCAGTCAATGGCTGATTTGGCCTGCGCAAATCAATGACTAATGGCCAACTAATGGATGATGCATCGACGAATCCAAAGAACGATTTTGGGTGCTTGAATGTGGACTACTGAAGTGTGGGCACTACGCGCCTCATAGAATCCCCCGCACCATTGTAAGAACACGAATTCCCCCAAATATAATATTTTCACATCCAAATACGTCCGCAGGCAATGTGAAAGGGACAAAATATCTGTTGATGGACTGAACTGCTCGCAAATGCCTTGATTTCAAGCCATCACTGGCAGCCATACAATTGCGCACACAAAGTCGGCTTCTGCGAAACATCTATTTCCAACTATTCTCTCTTCGGCTTCTTGACATGTCGCGTTCCTATTTCTGACATCGGTTGCGATGAGCGGCGGGATTAATATTCAGTCCGTTATTTATTGGCCCGGTAAGTGGCGGAATCAACTGAGATATGTAATATCCGTGTGCACGGGCTCCTTCGGTTATAAGGCAATTAGCTTTGGGCCTTTGGCGGAGCCCAAGCGGAGTCCATGGCGGTCCACGGACAAGACCTTACATAATCGTAACCGATTGCGTAACCCTGAAAACAACGACAAAGAAGATGCTTGGACGATGCTGTCTACTGCGATGTGATGGGAAACCGGACTCTGCTGGCGGTCCCTCAATCATTCTCTGGTTCCTTCGGTTCCTATCTGTTCCTATCGCGAGGAAGTTCTGGTATATGCTACGCGTATCATGCCACTGGCACTGACAGTGTTTTTGAATTGCGATCTCGGGAGCTTCCGCCTGGTACCCAATGTGTACCCCTTGATATTGCCTGGCAAAGATGGCTTCTTGTGTGCATGGAGTTATGTCTCCCTGCAATCTTTGCCGATCTAAAGCCTGACTCACTGTCTGCTGTATAAGATGGCCCATGAACTCCTAGTCCCTACATAACAATAGCGCTATGTTTTCGCCCTCTAGCACCGCTAGCCAAGCAGCTTTGCTCGCCAAATATGGACCCCTTCCCATATTCATCCCTGATTTCTCCAACCTTCAGATTGTGGAAGGGATAAATATGACGGAGCGTCTCACACCGCCGTACAGTGTCCGTATTTCTCCGACATTTGGGATAGCGCTGGGGAACGCCTTCGACCATGCCACCACCAGCTTCTCCTCGGATATCGAATCCATTTCTTGTTCGGCGGCCGGGGTCGTGGAGGGTTTCAATATCCAATACAGTGACGGAACCTACGTCGAGACCAATGCTGGACTTGCTCCCGCTAGCTCTTTGGTTACGCTTCTCCCCGGGGAGTACGTCAACGGCATATCTGGTGAGTAGTTCAATGTCGCGCCACAGCTAATGTCTCATTCAATATTTACAGGCTACGCAACTAGCAACCAAATTATTTCCTTGCACTTTTCGACTAGCCGCCGCAACATCACCTGCGGTACCGGTACCGAAGGGTCCAGGTTTGAAACCCAGGTTCCTGAAGGCTCCCGTGCTGTCGGCTTCTTCGGTACCGCTAGTTCGTATGTCCCTTTTCGCGTGTGTTTGTGTTTATATTTATCCACAGATGGCGGCGCGGTCACATCCATCGGCGTAAAATATGCTAAGCTTCCGGCCCCCATAGCTTTAGGTAAGACCCCGCTGTCGTATTTCTTGGATATCATTTAAATGTGCTCGTCCCGTAGCCAACGATGCATCCAACATAACGTCCCGCAGCAATGATGCATCCAACATAACCGTGACAACCTTTGAACCTCTACTGCTGATGACTCCGAACGCCACTAATATGTGGTCAACGAACAATCAGACGGCTATTAGTGCTGCTAAGGCGCTTGCCGCAAAGGAGCTTTCCCCGATATATGCCAACATTATAGCAAACGGGGTCACGGCATGGGTGGAGACAGTGCCAGATCCGGTAACTAATGCGACATATTACATTTCCTTGGGCACACCCGACTCCGGAACCGCCGCTCCCGCTATCTGGATATTTGCTATCCCTTTGAAGGATCCCGCGTCGAACATATCCCTCGCAATTCACGCTACCGTATGGCGCCTCATCCCTGGACTGATTTGTGCCTCACAAAATGCCTTAGATCGGAACGTTCAGCCCTGCTGGAGGATTCGGTGCTGCCCACCCCCATATTATGGAAGGGTTGGATGTAGGCGGCGAGGCCGCGGCAGTGCTCGCGGCGGTTCGCGGTGCCGTCACGTGGTTCAATGCGTACACCAAGTCGGTAGACACTGCTGAATCAATCCTGGACGGCACATTGGATGCTGATGCTCAAGCTTCGATATACACATCGGCTTTGGCGGACTTCTTAGGCGTGGATTCCGTGCGTGATCCGTTTTATACATTTAGACCCCCACGTTCCTTGTTTAATGATCGTCATCGTCAGGTTGCCTTCAATCTCATTGCTAGTGCGGCGTCGTTTCCGGTCTGTATATTCCGTCTTCCGCTATTATGCACCGTTGAATTTTAAGAGCAGGTTGGGGCCATCGCGATCGGCATCATAGCATGTACGTCGTCAGATTCATCTCCTGCGCGGGCCACTGTCTCAACGCGAGTAGCTGTCTTTTTCATCATAGAGGAGCTCGACAGGGACTACTCACTGTCGATCAACATCTACAATTTCGACCTCAAGAATCAATGGGTTGTTGACGATTGGGCGCAAAACAACGGTGCAGTCTCCGGTGGCCCATTCACAAACTCGACACTCGTCAACATGAACAGTTAGTGATCTTAGATTTTCGGTACGCCCTTGTCACATCAACTGTCCGCAGATACAGCGCTCGGTCCCAGCGGACCCGTGCCGCTGGTGAACTGGGTCGCCGCCTGGACGACATATGTGTTTGGCAACAAGGATACAATTGGCGATGGGGTGTTTATTGCCATGCACGCCGAGCTTTCCTCACCCGGATCCGGCACGGGTAATTACATATGGATTTTGATATAGCATTAGTTCGCTGACGCCCCACCAGGCTTCACATTTGGCTATCGAATCCACGCTACGGACGCGGACAACCAGATGGCTTTGATGGACGGCCTACCAGATCTTGATAGCTTCGTGAACACCGATAATGGTACTTGGCATGAAACGAAGGACCTCACGATCGTCAACGCGGCTACGGGACAGACGATCTACGCGAACTCACCGGCGCTCTCGGGTGTCAAGAGCAGTTCATACAGCCTCGATATCTCCATCGGGCTCCCGCCGCCCCCGTCTCTACCGTCGTCCGGCCCCAGTACTACGTCGGCCACCCACACGAGTTCGTCCGCCAGCTCAACTCACGCATCCACGACGGTCAGTTCGAGCCCGACCGGCACACCAACCGGAACTCGGGCGCCCGCGTTTGGCCAGTGCGGAGGGACAGTATGGGCGGGTCCTACTACCTGGTCAGTCTGCTTCCCTTATGAATACTGCAGGACTAATATATATGTACACCTCCCAGCATTGCGGGATATATCTGCACGTTTGCAAACGGTACGTGGACCAGACCTCCGTCGGGCGCATGCTGAGGCCATTGCAGCGTTTTTTTCGCAGTGCCTCCCTCAGTAAATGTGCGGACGAGTGTCATGTGTTATTTGCCTGGGTCCCAGTTCCGATGTTTATGCAATGTCCCTATTCCCTTCCAGTCGTTGTATTACTTACACAACACGATTTGGTAACCGATTCGTATTGTTGTTCAACGATGATCAAGAAGCGATCCCAGATCTTTAAGGCCTGAAGCGCCAACTGAACATCACAACGACGAAAGACCGACAACTTAGCCATGGAAAGTTAGAAATTAGACGTCCGAAGCTCCATGGCCACCCTCACAGACACGATGCCTTTCTTCACCAACAGAGTCGAAAATTTTTCCCTCACCAAAGGGCTGATCTCTATACTTCGACACTTTCGAGTCTCCGAGGTACTGGGAATTATATATCTGCGCACCTTGGAATGTGTTCACACATCCCGTGTAACGAACGTGACAGGCACTCCGTCTCCGCCTTGCACATTATTTCCATTTTCTGTGATTTTGTTCGCTGACATCCTCTAGTTTTCTTTGACACGTCCCTTGCATCCCAACATTCCTTCAATTCTGCGTTCGTGGAATCGCCGATGGGATCATTATTAGCACTGCCACCCCCTATCGTACATAAACCGCGGTCGTATTTACTGTTCTTTGGTGAATCTAATGCTCGCTTCGATCATCTCTTGTGTAGCGGATTTCACAACTTCGCGCATCCGTCACATCCCGTGTACACCGACGGCCCATTCCTGCGTGTGCCGAAGCGCCCCCACGCTGTGCGACCAGTAACGAGAGGAGAGTTCTTCGATTGTCCATTGATCTCTCAAAGAGCTCTCATGTCACCTGTCTTGTCTAATATACCTGAGACAGGAGGGAGTGCTAGGTTGCCGGTAATGCCAAATCGTGTTGTGTGCTCCACGGAAAGTAAAGAGTGGTAGTCCAATACAACAATAGGCTCTGGCATCCCATCAAGCTCACACACGACATCCATAGTATGGCGCATCGTCGTGGGCGTATCGTTCCTCCTCGACATCGCGTGAGTTCTGGTTATGTTTCTCCGACATATGCAAATATGCTGAATCGTAATCCATCCCTTTGCAAAGCTTCTACGGAATCAACCTGAACCAAAACGTCGTGCTGCAGCAGATTGGATTCGACGGAAAGACCGGTATGCCCTGGGAGAAGCTGTTCAAAGTCTCCACGGGAAACATCATCGTGACCGCCCTCGGCTTCGTCCCCGGTGCGCGGCGCTCCCTAACTCGAATTCGACCCGTACTCAGTATTTATTGTAGGCTACTACGCAACAATTCTGCTAATCGAGACGCTGGGCCGCAAATGGATCCAGATCCAAGGGTTCCTCCTGGCTGCTCTGTTTTGTGTGCTATCTCCTACAACCTATTGTTCCAACCCCCGGCTGACAGGCTGTACGTCTAGTGGCCATCCTGGCAGGGAAGTTCTTCACGCTGAGCAAACCTGCGTTCATTGTTTGTTTTGCGTTCCTGCAGGCACGTCTCTCCTATTTATTCTCGGGATAAGTTGAACTAATCACCGTATCCATTTCTTCTTTAACTTTGGAGCAAATACGTGAGTTGCTTCTCTTAGGAAACCTTGATACGAATGCTGATGTGGGTGGGATGCAGGACGACCTATGTAAGAAATTGTGATGATTTATCAGAGGCAGAGTGATGATGCTGTAGGCGCTGTGCAGTGCTACCCCGCGGAAGTATTCCCCACGAAGTTCCGCGCGTCCGCATACGGAATCTCTGCAGCTGCGGGCAAGGCCGGTGCGATCATCAGCGCGCTGGCGTTCAACTCACTGAGCGAGTCCATCGGGACGGATAAGGTGCTCTGGAGTGCGTCATTTCTTCCTTCTCTTACTCTCCGCCTCTACTCTCCAACGGGTAGAATAAACTAACGAATATTTCGCTCTACAGTCTTCGTCGGCTGCTGCATCGCCGGTGCAGCATTCACGCTCCTCCTCCCCGAAGTCCGCGGGCGCGACCCCGATGAGGTGTTGGCGCATGAGATGGCCCAGTCGGGGAGGTAAAGGGATTGCAGTAATGTACACGCCTTTCCCTTGCCCAGTATTGTGCCTTTCCTTCAAGCTGTACTTTTTACTCCTCGGGCCTGCCAGTGGTTGACGCTCCAGGTCATTAATTACATGCCCTCCCTCATTATCTTTGAACGCGCGTACAGTTGCGTTGTGATTCAAAGCTCCGTTCAAGCGCCAGTGTTGGTGTGTACATGCCAATGCCATTTCCTCGAGGCGCGAGTCACAGATGGGGTAACATTATATTGTATGGGATTGATCAAAATGGACAGTAAAATGATAGGGGCTGGTAACCCAAACCGGCAAAATTTTCGTGTGCCCGGTCCAGAGCGCGCCTCAACAGCATGCATTGCGCAATCTACAGCCTATCTGCACCAGAACGGGCCAGGATCTACACTGCCACTTGCAACACGCTGTGTGCGCGACGCAAACGAACACTGTTTGTACGTTACAAAAATTGGGATAGGATACGGAAGGGAAAGAAATAGTGGATAAGTACAGATAGCGAATAGCTGGAATAATAAGGTAGAGTACCACGACGTACGGACCAATTGCGAAAGCGAAAGAAAGCAACAGAACTGAGTTGGAGACCAATAAATGAATCACGGTTGCGCATAGCGTTCAGAAAACTCGAGGTGCAGCTGCCACCGCTGCGGCTCTACAGTAATCCCCGCAAAAAGCACCTTCCCACGTAGGCAGTCGACACGGCGTGTCCCTACCGCTGCCTCAGCGCGCCTGGTCTCGGCCCTCGTAGCCACATCGAGCCCCGCGCAATACGCGTTGAGCGTGCGGACGCGTTTCGCATGGCATCGGCGGGCGTCCGGGTCCGCGCTAGTAATGGCCTCGGGCTGGCGCAGCCTGTCGCGGAGCGCGCTGAGGACGTCGCCGACGGTGACAGGCGCGCCCCTGGGTGCATGCGCGACGGCGAGGGTGCAGAGCCCGCGGGCGCCGGGGCCGTCGGCGGAGGGGACGCGGATGTGCACCTCGGAGAGGGGCGGGGCGCACGCGGGCTTATTGAGGAGCGCCGGGTCGAGCTGGGCGTCGGCGCGGAAGACGGCGGAGGGTAACGACAGGTCGAGGGACAGACACTGTTTGGGCGTCAGCGCGGGATGCAGTTGAATGGGTGGGGTGGATGCGAGCGCGGGCGCAGTGACGTCTTCTAGTGGGTCGGCGACTTCGTGGGCCTCGTATTCGTCTACGGTCTCGCTGAAGCGCAGATGCTTGGGGGCATGGTGGGAGGGCGGATGGCGGACACGGTGGGCTGTAACTCTCTATATACACTGGGAAAAAGACAGGGATGTCCCAGGGCAAGAATACATTTGTGCGAGTCATCCGCGCTTTGATTTACAGCTTAGGACACGCACTTTCCGTTTCCAACTTGAACTAGTGGCCGAAATGAATCTCTGGGAGCGAGTTTGGGAAGCGGAGCGGTTGTGCTGGCCGTACATCAGTGCAACGGACAAATTCCTGTCATTGATCAAGGGTTGTAAGCTTCCAAATTAACGCAACGCACGATGTAAAACATATCTGGGTTCAAACCCGACCCCAATGTGGAACATCCATATTTGACCGTCCAGGAAGAAGTGCTGCAGGGCGGCGGGGAACTTCACACTGTGGGCAGACTTTGTGGGCGCTAGAAAACCGATCAGATAAGACGAGTCATTGACATAATTAGCCTTTTTACCATCGGATAACGTTCCAGCGTGAGACCGTGCTACGCAGAGAAATACGGTGGTGGCCAGCGACTCTCCCGCCGAGGGTGCATTGGATCCAAGTCTGAGGGGAAAGCAAGTACGGTGTAAGCCTCTGCTCACCTTTGTGGGCGCACTTTGATTCATGACAGCTTCTGGAGACAAAATTCACACGGCTGACCTGGAGAGATCCGGTTTTGATTGACGACATCCCCTGCATTATTGTGGAGCATCGATCTCTGGGAGAAAATCCTCACAATATCCGACCAGTTACGAAGATCATTTAATAAAATGTATCGACTGGCGCGTCATCCAACAGGCACACCTCCTCTGCAACGTAAAATTGAGCGAGGCAACGACGAGATCAAGGCGCGACGTACTAGCGACCTCTCCCCGTTTTTTCTTCACAATGAACGTGTCTGCGCGAATCCAGAAATCAACACCCCCGCGCGCGCCGGCCGCCCAGTCCCAAAAGTATTTCGAACAGATAATCATGACAAAGCGCAGGTCCTGCGTGGGGTACTGTGAGAACTCGGCCTCGTATTCGACGATGATCATGTTCGGCCAGACCACAACGAGCGCCTCGAGCGCCTTGCACTCCGCGAGGACCATGTGGAAGAGTCTCGCAGGAAGGGCCTCGCCGGAATAGTTGAACGACAGATGCGTAAGACGCGGCAGCTGCGCGAGCTTGTTCCACGGCTCCCATTCCATGCCAAACGTGTCGGAAATGTCGAGGTGGGTGACGTTCGAAAACAGCGCGTGCGTAAAGTCCGGTTCGCCTCCGAAGAGCACCCTCATGTTCGCGGACAGGCGCTGGGGGCGGATGCACTCGATGTAGGGAATGACAGACACGTCCGAATCGCCGTTGAAGAGCGCGAGATTGATTATCCCTGTGCACGCTGAGAGAATGCGATCGACGTTGGCGCGTGGAATGTTGTTGTTTACCGCGAGGTGCTTCACGCTCTCGTGGAAAAATGCTGCTGGCTTGGCCGCGATGGCGCGCATGATGGGCTCCATGGGAATGGGCTTGGTAGGTCCTTGTCGTCGCGATCCCGTCTGAATAAAAGCACGCGATAAAGGAGGGGCTCTAACCTGGTGCCGCGGTAAATATGAAAGGGAATTCCTCTGTTGAAAATTCATACCATTCATGTACCCTATGAGCCACCAGGAGCAGTTTCGGGATGCTTTTTCTGTTGGCGGCCGCAGCGATTTCGAAGACTTCGCGCTCCAGTTCCAACGGAAGATTGGCGCGTCCTGGGGTCATTCTGGGAGAATTGGCTCAGCTATGACCTTGTGGCTGACTTGGATGACGGGTCGACGACTGATGTGGAAAAGGCAAGATGCGGTAAACCGGCCCGCCGGCTCGGCTATCGATCTGTGCAGGTACGCGGCAGTTTCCGATCTTTTCCACGGTGAGGCATGCTGAAGTTCGTTGCGCCTGTTTCGTTTTACTCGGATTATGTGGGTTCATTTTTTTGAGTGGCTATTCCTGGATATGTTCTACTATCTCGGATATCGGTGAATATTTACAACAATCCAAGAACGGTTTAAAGCCAAGCCTCAAATACCCTCCATATAAAAGATTTATCGGGATTCGGCTATCATAAATCTTTGTGGAGTCTGACTACGGGAGACTACAAATAACCCGCTCCCGAGCACTCTATATGCATTTCTTGTAGCTTCAAGTGCACAGACTAAACAGAAATCACTGACTGAGTTCAAGAACATTTGTTTATGGATACACCATAGCTACATGGAGATATATCCGCTCGAAGCGCGAAAGACACTGCTGAGGAATGTGGAACTTGAGAAAAGCCGGAATACAAGCTCGGAGTAATGGCCGCGAAGAGTCAACCGAAGATTGACGACGAGCGGCGTCTTAGGCATTCCAATGAATTTTAAAGCTGATCTTGAGGCAGATACATACATTACACGAATGTTTCTATTTTTTAAAATAATGCCTAGATGAGATCTTTGGAACTGGAACTGGAGTTCTATTATTGCTGAACCTGGCCATAATGGCTATGCAACAAACAGCTACTGGCTGTCCTAGTACGAGGTATTTATAGTAAGCGTGAGATAAAGAGCGTAGAGGATCTTTGATCCACGAGCCCTCCCTTTTCCGCAGAGTTCAATAGAACTGTTGAAAGTGACGACGCAGTAAGAATCGTTTTAAGACCAGGGGTGCACCAAGTGCTTGCAAGTGGCTGAGAATGCAAGAACCACTGTGGTGTCTTTGAGGTCCGCCGCCCAATGAGTCAGTGCGGACTTAGACGATAGCACTCGGACGTTCTATGTTTCGGTGGTGGCACACCCGATGCTGGGATCGATGGACGTGAAACGTCGCCGTGAGTAATTGTCAGTCTCGGCATGAGCATACAAGCGATGACGGTGGCGTAGTATACGGTTCAATATAAGTGATTAATTTCACGCACCTTGGTCAGGTATATAACTCGGCGAGCCGTGAAGCACTACTCCTCTATCAGCGATGCTCCCCCAGTCCTTCGACATCACCGACAAAGTTCTTCACTCCACCACCGTCGCGGCGGAAGCCCTCCACAAGGTTGCCCCGAAAATATTTCATGGCCGGGATTCCGAACTCAAGGATCTCATTGACATACTTCTTTGTGATCCCGCCCGTGTAGCAATACTGGGCGCTGGTGGGATGGGGAAGACGACTTTAGCCAGTGCCTCACTGCACCATCCTGCCATCATGGAGAAATACCCGATTATGCATTTCATCTCATGCGAATGGGCTAGCAGTTGTGCAGACCTGGTGACCAGCATTGGTCTACATTTGGGCCTGCAACTTTCGAGTCAGTTCTCGAAGGCAATTGTACGGCACTTTGATCAGTGCGGGCCCTGTCTTATGGTCCTTGATAATTTTGAAACACCGTGGGAATCAATGGAATCTCGAAAACAAGTTGAGGAATTTCTGTCCTTGTTGGCAGGCATTCCGAGGCTTGCCTTATTGGTTCGTTTGCGTGGTTATAATGCATTGTTATTGGCACTGATCTCATGATCCTAGGTTACAATGAGAGGGGCTGAACGACCTGGGAGAGTAAAATGGAATCGGCCATTCCTACCTCCACTGGAGCCTCTCTCCCCGTCTGCCTCACGGCGAATATTCATCGAAGTCGCTGATGAACCTGGCAGCGGGGAAGAATTGGCTCTCGATGACCTGCTGGATCTGTCGGGAAGTTGCCCCCTGGCTGTTAGTTTGTTGGCTAACATAGCATCCTTCGAAGGATATTCAAGCACCTTAGTTCGGTGGCAGACAGAAAACACCGCTCTTCTTTCGGAGGGACATGACAAACGTTCCAACCTCGAGAAATCTATTACCCATTCAGTCAACAGCCCACGGATCTCCTCATCTCCAGATGCAAGAAGTTTAGTCTCCCTGCTCTCCTTGCTGCCGGATGGCATCAGGGCAGAGGACATCATCGCAGCCAAAGTCCTAATTCCTAATGTCCGCCAATGCCAATCCGTGTTGATCGGCACATCTATGGCATACATAGACGTCAAAGGACGCCTCAAAACGTTGACCCCTGTTCGCGAATACATCAGGCGTGCGTATCCACCTTCAAAATCCATGTGCAGGCCCCTCCGGACATATTTCCAGGACCTTCTTGAGCTCTGGAGATCCAACTCTCAACTCCCATCTGGTAATCTAGCCCCGGAGCTAGTTAGCCATCTTGGAAACATCAACGAGCTCATCCTGGAAAGTTTATCGACAGACGAGAAATCTACATTGATCTCAATCGCAAACAACATCATGACGCTGGATTTTTTCTCAACCGCCATGTTGAAGGGCAGGAGTCCACTTTTCCAGAAACTTCCTCATTTGGTCGATTTAACGGACGATGCCGCACTGCGATGGAGATTTGCAAACAGAGTTTTTCGGAATTTCGATTACCACTTAATGCCGGATCCCGACAGCTTGATTGAAGAGGGTGCTCAATATTTCAATGCAGGGACTCAGTCCGTCCGAGAGGGTGATGTTATCTCGGTCGTAAACGGCCCTCACACTAATTTCTCGGTACAGCAATTTGTTTTTACAACACAGTAGCTTGGCATTATAATACCTCAAGATACAGGAACATCCCCAAGGCCATAGAATTCAATGAACGCGCATTCGCGTTGGCCCAAGGAGCTGATGATATTGAGCTTCAGTTGAGGTGTCTAGAAACAGAACACGCTAGAGCATACACTTTCCGAGATCCAGACCGGGCACTCAAAGTCGTGCGCAGAGCTCGCGACATTATCGGGTTCATACCAACGATTCCTGGGGAATACTCCTGGATGGTCCGAGAAGCCTGGGCTCACGTCTGGATGGGAAATCTACCCGGGGCACTTAGCCTCTGCATGCAGGCAGAACAGCTGGTGACATCGGTCGGAATGGAGGGCTCCGAGGACGATCTAAGAATTCTCGATCTACGGGCAAATGTTCTGTTCCTCAAAAGTGAATACCTGGAAGCACGCCAGCTATGCGCAAAGATAGTCAAAATGACCTCTGTGGCACGCTCACCTTACTATCATGCTCATGCACTCTGCTGTATCGCGGAACTGGACATTCTCATGGAGGGCGAAGTGACTGACATAGTTTCCAATATGAATGCTGCAAAAACTGTGTATGTGGCCCTTGACTCTCCAAGAACATTATTGGTCTCCTGGTTGGCTGCCAAACTCGAGCTGCTTCACGGCGTTACCGTGAATGCCCGTGCTGCATTTTTGGACTGTCTTTCGAAGAGCCGAGGCATCTTCCCAGACATTACAGAGTTTTCTTTGGCTGCTCTCGCAGACCCGGCACACAAAATGCATGGAACAATGGACAACTTCCACTGGGCACTGGTGTACTTCGCCTTCGTTATAAATAAGAACGATGCCGTGGGCAAGTTACAGGCTCTTCGGTATCTTGCTGAGCTATACATGTCCTTGGAAGACGACGAGACCGCCCTCCATCTCTTTCACACAGCCCTCGAAGCTGGGACAAAGATGGACATACATCGTCTCAGAGCACAGTGTATGGTTGGGATTGGGGATATCATGCTCCGGCGGGGAGACTTGATACAGGCGAAGAAAATGTGGGGTGCAGCTCACCCCCTCTTTGTCCGTGCATCGCAGAGGAAGGATGTTGGATTGGTTGAGGATCGACTGGAACGACTGTCACCCGCCCAACAGAAAACACAACCGTTCCCTGTGATCGAAGATGCACAGGTTGATTTCACGGCAGTTGCTTTAGAAAGCTCAAATAATGATAAACCTGCCCTGCCGTCGAGCTTAGAAAAGCTGGAAACAGTGTCGGTGCCCAACATCTCTCCTTCGGCGGAAGCGAGAACTGCGGCATCCACATTAGTCTGTTAAGCCCCATTCAACTATCTATTCCGTGATCGGACGCCTTCAGAAGCTTTCCTCGACATTCATCTTCTTTTGTGACCAACCAAAAAAAAGAAAAAAAAACCCCGCCCGAAATCCGAAATTGATCATCGAGAACCTTGGAAGTTGAAGGGGTGTATAAGGTATACCTAGACGGTTTCCTCTCCTTATTCCATTCCCTAATGTCATGTAAATCCGAAGTGCAAATGCCACCGGTGAAGATATGCTTCTGAACTCTGACTCGACACCATGCCGCCTCTTCTGAGGAGAGCGTGCAAGTAAGTGGGTGTGGTGTACGGTACACCGCTGCCTGCATTAATCTACGCATTGTTATAAAAGCCTTTGAAGCGACAAATCTCGTGAGGATCAGAAAGCGGTGAACTTCAAGAACAAGACGAATATTTTCTTGAGTAATTCTTCCTAAATGTTCCACAGTACAACTCAATAATCACGAAGACATATAGTGGGAACGCAGTGAACGTTTAAACAACTACAACTTCCTCTCCTGTCACAGGATACAACAGAAAATGATTCCAGCTTCTCCTGGAGCTGTCGCGGTGACTCTTTGAGCGTATTTCCGTCCTCTGAACTGCGACACATATAAGTCATGTCATGATGCGCGCTCCTTTTCGGATTTCGAGCATCTTGAACATGCCATTAGGCCAATGACGGGTGGGTGCCTTGTATACACAGTGAATACGGTTTGAAGCTTGAAGTTCGAATGGGGTCCATCATGAATTTTCACATCACTAATCGACCTCTATTCATATTACCACCCATGTTATCTCGGAGGTGCAGAGATCCTATTCGGGTCACGTAGACGCACCCCGGTGTACGTTGGTCTATGTCTGTCTACGTGCAGCTACATGTGTCGATCTTCGTCTACGTCCGACTACATATGTGTACGCCGTGATGTCGGTGTACATGCGGCCACATCTGGCTACGCGGCGTAGACACGGTCCGTCTACCCGTCGGCTACATATGTCTACGTGCGTCTATAGCGTAGACACACGTAGACATACCTCGGTCAACTAATGCTGTTCACTCCCATTTTGCATCGAGTTTATGTATCCAGTTCCGCAGAATTGGGTGAGGTATGTGTACATTTGTCTACGTGTGTCTACATCGGTCTACATACGTGGACTGACATAGACCGATGTAGGCATATATCGGCATATGTAGACGAGCCGTGTCTACATGATGTAGACATACGTAGACAAAGGGGTTCGTCTACCCTTTGTCCACAGGGATAGACAGACCCTCTGTCTACAAGGGGTCGGAACGCAGTGGTTGTGACTGCACACCTTGGTCTCCTCTTCGCAGAGTTTTCAGCCAGTGTATACCGAGAATCGATCCTGTCATGTAGCGGATGTACGGTTGCGGACACAAAATTCGATTACAGAGCAGCCTAAGGCAAACATGGGATGTGATAAGTCAAATATAAGTCGCAAAACGGACCATGAATACAGTACAATGACTAATTAGAGAAATGACGCATGGGGTGATATTGTCTACGCTCTCCGAATCGGGAAACGAAAGGAGTCCGGTGTCGTTGGCCGTTGGCAACTTCTTTGTCGTGTGCTCGTTGAATCTCACGTTCTGCCCCGATACGCAATTTACTGATGCTGAAATGAACCTCCAGAGCCGCACACTGGTTAAAATATTGTGCGTAATGGCATTTCCTCCTGGACAGAACTCACCGGCATGACTGGCCCAAAACCAGCAACACAAGCGGACAGACTGAGAATGCTTCTGCAGACTTTGTGATCTCGTTATTCCAAATGCTCAAAAAAAAAAAAAAAAAAAAAAAAAACCTCATGTAGACGGAATAGGTTCGTTAAGGCCATATCCACGTCCGGGCGGTGATCACTATCGTACCAGTCCTCGAACTCTGCATCGATGACAACATTGACAACTTCGAGGCGGGACATGCATGGGTAGCCATGACGTCATCCAATGATTCCAAACCACTAGGGACGCGCAATTTCCGGACATTAGCCTTCAGGGTCAGGAATCGAAGCCGAGGAATGGTGGGTAAATTTACTAGTGCTGGTTCGTCATGTGGTTCTGCAGACATGTTATTTAGCAAGGCGGCTCGGATGGTTATTTGGAGTGATCACTAAATGTTCAATGGAGTCCGCACACTTGAGTGCAATCTGGTTGCGTCTGTCCAAGGACCCGGACCTCGGGACGGATAGTTCCAGATGGTGAATTTGCTACAGGGATGGCTCTATATATTTGCTTACAATCCGGTCATCGATAGCCCAGAGTGTCATGATTTGGCATTCTTGGCCTCTTTCGTTCGCGCAATTCGCACCGCTCATTGCGGCTCAAACACATCCCCGGGTTTCAGATCAAACAACCAATGATCGAGGATACTCGGAGCGACACTGTTGCCTGGTCGTTCCTCAACCTCCTATCAAACTAC
This sequence comes from Mycena leptocephala, assembly GCA_029378395.1. Taxonomy (NCBI): domain Eukaryota; kingdom Fungi; phylum Basidiomycota; class Agaricomycetes; order Agaricales; family Mycenaceae; genus Mycena; species Mycena leptocephala. The sequence continues at coordinate 356,249 of JARJLF010000129.1, read as the reverse complement.
ATATCATCGCCAGGGTTATTCTTAACCCCTAGGACTCGAAACGACTTGTCCTCATGACCCCTCTCTGTGGACAGGTGTCTATTCCCTGGCCTGCTCCTATGTGTCCAACTGCCACTAGTCCCTGGACTCCTCAGTGTCAGGAGCACCGAACCCTATACTCGATCGTGATCGCTCTGGCTCCTCACTTGAACTCCTACCGATCATATTGCAACCATGATCATCTTTCACCCACAATCGTATTTCAAACACGATCGCATTCCAACCCAATCGTATTTCAACCACGATCGGATTTCAACCACACCCCTTGCAACTGACATCTTGATCCTTTGATGATCAGTGGAGAATGCATATTCATATGATCGGACCCCTTTGTATTCACAGTATATAAGTAGCAGTAGAATCTCCCTGTACGGTAGATTCTATCTCGTCTATTCTCCGGCCTTACTTTGGCCTTGACTTGACTTGTGTGTGACTTAAGCTGATCTTGCTTCTGTCTGTCTCGTCGCCTTGGGTCCTGTCTCCTCACAGTTGTGGTCGTCGACAGACCCCTGGCCCCTATACTCAACTCTCTCCATCTATCCCTGGTTGCCGCAGCCTTCGGGCCCAAGCGGTTCGCTGTCGGAAACTGCTTTCACCAAACTTGCATCCACATGTCGAGACACTTGCCTCCATGTGGATTAGCAAGGCAGACTCTGGCCGGTAACCCGGCGGAGGTCTGCATGGTCATAGAGCAGTGTACCCACAACCAACCGCCAACATGGAACACTGCTAGTGGACTAGAGTTGTGTGTGTCCGAGTACACTATATCAGTATCGGACACTCATTGCCTACGAATTCTCGCTGCAAGCAACACAGAACAGCAACCCGGAATAACCCGGTTAGACCAGGTTATTGCTGCATCGACTGCACACCATTCCCATGGTCCGGGTTCTGGTTCAACTTGCATGGGTTCTTGGCAGATGGTCACTCGCTATTCAATGCAGTGACATCTTTCCCCTCAACACCCGCGCTGGGACTGTGGCCACGTTGGGCTACGTCGCAGTCAGGCTGACCTAAGCGCCGTCGCTGACACAGAGGGTGAGATGGTTGGTTGCAATGAAGTGAACCTCTGGCTGAGCGGAAAATTGAAACCCAGTAGTCCTCGCCAACAACAATGTTAGCCAGAGCGACCTCCTCAGATGAAAGTGCGTGGCGTAAAACGGATGCAGGGACCTTCGTGGACGCCAGTCCAAAACATCGGAGGGAGGGGAGCCAACACGGAGAGGAGTGCGGTCCGAAAATTGTCAGAGAAGGGTCTCCACTGCCGCTCGCAAGACTCATATACCCAGGGGGAGATCACCAAACACCTCACTTGGCTCAGCAGCGCGAATATCGTGGCCAACACAATCTTGTGTTCTGTAATGCTGACGACGACCTCAAAATCGCGGACGTAAGACGCAATGTGGGGTGCGCGGGTATATACCAAGCCCGGCACGTACATACATTCGAATGCCCGGCACATTCAGCTGAGAGGCGGCACATTGAGTGAATGTGCCGGGCGTGAACAGAAGGGCGGCACATTCCATTTCAGGAATGTGCCGGGCTTGGCACTGACTATTCTGGGAATAGACACGTGTCCGTTTTTCGACCTCTTTTCCTCCTCCTACTACCACCACTCCTGGCCCAACAAGCCCACCAATGCTTCAAAAGCGTGTCAAAAGGAGAAGCACTGTGAGTCGAATGCATTTTCGAGAGCTTTGAAGAAACGGCTTCAGGCCGTGAAGGGCAAGGGCAGCTCCTCGGACAGGGGTACTTCCACACCCCTTCTTTCTGCGAGCTCGAGCGGACGCGTCAAGTCTGCGCCGATTAAAGGTCAGTCTATCTGTCGATGCGGGATTTTACTTTGCTTACCGATCCATAGCTACATCGTCGCGCAGGCGTTCGGAGCAGTCAAATGCCATTCCGCTACCAAATACCGCAGGGAATTCATTTTACTCGATTAAAGAAATCGAACTGATCACATTTTCGCAGATGCTCAATCTCCCCCGCTTCCGATGTTGTCCACCAACTTGCCTGGAGTTGGTACTGCCTTGGTAGATCAGCCTGACGCTGCCATTGTACCCGAATTCTACTTGCCTCACCAGGTGACCCAGCCCACGGTGGACTCATCCGCCAATACCGCGTTCGATTTCGGCAGACCTGATCTGAGCTCTGCACGCAATAACGCAGATGTTTCTAGTCTTGATGACCAGCAATTTCCTCGGACTTTGGCGTTCAACCGTCTCTCGATGCTCAATAGACTCGTCACCAGTCTGCCCAGAGACGGCAAAATCTTCGTGCAAGCACGTTGCCGTAGGCAGACTGGTAGTTCTCAGATGCTGTGCAAGGGCTGCGCGCGGAGTTTAAAAGATTTCCTTCTCTGCTGTTCCGAGCTCAATTTCAGTTATTTCTCAAAGTTCTCAAGGGATCGGGCCTTTATAATCCAAATATCTTGAAAACTGCTTCTTTAGATTTTTTTCTAACGCTGCCGTGCGCGAGCACGAAAAACCTCATTTATAGGGCAATGCACAGCCACAATGATGCCGACCATCGGCACCAGCCAAAATTTCAAACTCCACGCGCAGACCAATGACAGCTTCCGAGAACTACCAGTCTGCTTACGGCAACGTGCTTGCACGAAGATTTTGCCGTCTCTGGGCAGACTGGTGACGAGTCTAGATGCTCAATATAACTTCAATTTGCTAAGCCCTCCTGTCATGGCCGCAGACCCGCTTCAAGACCTCATCGATGCGTTCGGCATTTACTCTACTCCCTTCGATGACTCTTTCTGGCTCTCATCGACGCCGAGCGGCGAGGGTTCCTCTTCATCCCGATTCTCATTTCCAACTGCTCGTCCTGGTCAAGAAGAGCAACCATCATTTTCGATCGCAACGGCCGTTGGCGTTGACTCTTGGCCTATTCTTCCCCCACCCCCGCCAGATTCCCCGCCATCGCCGCCAATGACCGATGTTTCTTCCGCGGCGACTGGCGCTAAGGCTCGGAGTCACCGAGAGCCCGAAGTTGACGTGAGAAACACTCTCCCTGAGACTTCGGCGCGCTCCAGACCACCAACGGCACATAAACGCAATGCCGAGGAGGCGATTGAAGTGCGCAAGCCGAAGAAAATTAAAAAGGCGAGCGAAATTATTCTGCAGATGCCGCCAACACTAATTGCAATTTCCACAGTAGTTATCAGTAGTAACTCTAGATATTTTACCAGTCCATACCTGTTAGACTGCAATGAATCGTGTTTCTGCCTTAGTACATTTATTGCACATTTATTTGCCTTGGCGCCTGGTAAAGTGGCAGTGCGAGAGAGATCAATTCTAAATTGATGGCACGAATGTGCCGTGGTTGAACTGAAACGGCGGCGAACTGAATGTGCCGGCCACGAAGTCAAGGGCGGCACATTCGGGGAATGTGCCGGCTGCAGCCCCCAATGTGCCGCCCGTCAGGTGAATGTGCCAGGGGTCCGAATGTATGTAGGTGCCGGGCTTGGTCTATCCCGGGGGTGCGCTCGTGACTCCGATGGCCATCTCGCTCAACCGGTTGGCGTTCAAAGTCAACGCGTAGGGGTGGGTATATTATACTTGCGAATAAGTAGTCGACGTTGTGCAGGCGCAAGGAACGTGCGGGCTGCGGCTGCCAAGGAGCATGCCTTCAGCGTCCACCGATCCAGAGACCCATACCACTGGCTCACTTCGTCGATCAATGCGTCTACAAGTTCCTGGCCAATTCGACGATCATGGTAAGAAAAAGGCGGTGAATGATTTGGTCTTGTTGATCACCGGCTTCGATTGCCGAACATCTGAGATCAGTGTGACGTGCCTATGTGACGGTCACTGTCCCTCACTCCTTCTTGTTGTCTGCCTTCAATTACACCGTCACCTCTCGCAGATTCTTTTCCAGCGTTGCGTGTACTTCTATGACCTCCCGGGATACTCATCAACATTCCTGGTCGTCCCTTGATTGCTCGAGAGCAGTCTCAACGCTCGTAATGTGGGACCTCGATTCCTCGAAAATCCTATTCATTCTCCAGAGATTGAAGTCGCACCAGACGCCCTGATCGCACACTGGCAGATTTTCAATTCTGTTACGTCGCATGAAATACGATAACCGGGAAACGAGGGCATGCCGATGAGGACGAACTGCGACACGCATACGAGGTGCTGGCGGAGTACATGTGTCATTTACGGTGTGGATTCTTTCACAATCTTTTCGGTCGCTAAATCTACCCTTCTTTCCTACCGTGGTCCACCGTCTGATGTGTCTGGTTGACCGTACGTGTGACAAAAAGACCTATTCCGATATCCAATACCAGCTTTTCTTCGCTTGGTCTCCATAGGCCTTGTCCCGAGTTAATTGGGTATAAACTTCCATGCCACCCGTCGGTCCAGCTGTTCAGGTAGGATCTGTCAAGTTTCCAAAGACACCATGGGGTTCCCGCCACGGACATCATCTCTTCTTTTAAATCCGTAAATATGAGCCCCATTTCTTCTGCTCTCAGAGCGAGGATTTATGTCCATCTCTTTAATCCGGAAAGGCTTATTGATTACTCTCGCTTTAGCTCCAGTAGGGCTATCTGAGGTTAAATGCCGCCAAGAAAGCGGAACCGAGCTTCTGGTATCATCTCATACGTTCAAGAACGGCTCGGGATGTTCCACGCATTCCTCGATTGTTCTCAGAAGCACCGAGAACCACGCTTCACGCTGATCATGACTGGCACGTGCAGGATTCTCGCGCATCCGTCTCGGTATTTTACTATTTTGTCGCTGCTTGACTCACCCGCGCCGTGTCCTCGGGCGTCGGACGCGAAGTTCGAACCGGTCGACGCATAGGAGGACTTTTTTGGACTCCCGCTGGTCCTGCCGTCGTTCTTGCCATCACTTAGGCAGCCAAGTGTGAATATTCTCACATCGTGGTACCCAAATCTGATGTCGAAGCTCGAACCTCCCGCAACTAGCCGCAGCTATATACTTAATAACGCCGCCGCTCTCATCCTTCTACCATCCTTCTCACCATGTACCTACAGACCACCACCATCGTATTTGAATGCCCACCGAATAGCCTCGACCCACCTGGTCGCGTCCTCAAAATGACCGCCAAACGGTACTGGACACACGACTCCGACTCCAACGACGAGGGAGTTAGCCTGTTGTTTGCGCACTGCATCGGGTCGCGTACGTCCGGTTCCCGTCTTTCGCCTCTGTTTTTAGATCCGTCCCGCAGATAAGGAGCAATGGGAGCCAATAATAGAGCGGACGTTCCAAATGACGCAAGAAAAGGCACGGCACCAGCGCGTGCGCGAGGCGTGGTCGTTCGACTGGCAGAATCACGGCGACGCAGCAATATTGAATCGCGAACTACTGGCTAGCAGCCGGACGGATGGTGTCTGTACGTCCCGTCAAACATGCAATATCTTTCATGTCCCAAATACTTTCTCCAGCGGCATACGAATGGGCAGCGGCGATCGCTGCATTTGTCCGATCCCCACGGATGCACGGCAGGCGGATCGTCGGTATCGCGCATTCCGCGGGCGCGGGGGCGATGTGAGTGATCTTCGGAGCCTAGCTAGCAGCTGGCTCAGTCATTAATTTGCCCACCATGACGTCTTTTACAGAGTAATGGCGCTGAAGGGCATCCCCGTTCGCAAGATTCCGTACATTTCCCTCGTCCTCATCGAGCCAACGATCGCGACGCCGGAGGTGTTCTCTCGCACGATGGCACCTTCCACCCCGTCACTTGTGGCGGCGACCATGATGCGTCGTGAGCGGTGGCGTTCACGTTCTGAGGCAGCCGTGTGGCTGCAGTGCCGTGCGCCATGGAAGCGGTGGGACCCGCGCGTCCTGGACCTGTTCATCGTGCGTGTTCTCCGTCATCTCCATTGCTATAGATCACCTTATTTCCACCCACCAGGAACACGGCCTCGTCAACACGCCGGACGGCGACGTGATGCTGAAATGCGACCGACGACAGGAAGCGCTCGCGTTCCCGGATTTTAACCCGCACTTCGACGCAGTCGGCGAACTCGCGCGCATTGGCCGCTTCGTGCCAGTGCACGTCGTCTGGGCGTCTCGCAGCGAACTCATGTGCGTTTTGCCTGCTTCTCCTTCTCCATTCGTCCTAACGAAAACGGCCACGCTGCAGCCCGAAGCTCTTGCAAGACTCGTTGTCGGAGGCTCGGGCGGTCGCTTCGATTACGCGGCTTGTAGGCGGTCATTTAGTGCGCTTACTTCTTCCCTTTCTCTTAATAATGCACCTCAACCTAATGCCTACTCGACAGCTCGTGCAAGAGGTTCCCGACCGCGTCGCGCAAGTCATCTCTGATGTGCTCGACGGTCTGGGCGTCTCCGTCCGCGCGGAGCGGAGTCGATTATGATCTTAGGCGCCCTAGTACTTCGAAATTCTATTTTTATTTCGTCTAGTGTATGAGCTTCCAAGGATCTGTTTCTTGAAATCTATGTGCAACTTCGGAATTCAACTCTCTAAATAATTCAAATGGATCAACAAACGTGGTCTCGACTGCGGAATTCGCGGGCAGAATTGGGGAGTCTGAGGAGGAGTTGAAAGTGCGTGTGCAAAGGGTTGATGGATCTTGAAATAGTGCAGATTCATCGTTAAGCTGACAAAGACGGATAACTGGAAAGCGATGGATGATACAAATGCAACGTGGGGATTGAATACAGCAAAAATCCGTGGTGAAAAGAAAGCAGGATGGGCCAGCAAACGGGGGCAGTAATATCGGTCTGAAGTAAGGTGTATCAGTGAGAATTTATGTCGGGGCGAAGACAATATCTGCTAGGAAACTGTCATTCCAGGAGTCCGGGACGGCTGCTGGGTACCCTGCGTCGCGACAAGCATCCCTTCTTCCTCTTGTGTTTTCTGTGCAGCGCTGCGCTCACATGTGGGATCAAGCGCTATCAGTAGGGTTAGTAAATGGGGAAGATATTGTCGAATTGTTCTAGCGTACAGTCTAGAAAATTTGAGCACACGTCTTGGGCATCAATGAGACTCGGGGATATTGGTGGACGAATAGATGTGTTAGACTAACCTAACAAGTTATGAAGTACTGTTTGAGGACCGCAGCAGCAAAAGAAGTTGTTGGAGGGTGTGTTGCATAATGCACAGGTGAAGTCTGGGTCGAAGCAGCAGCAGCACAAATCGACATCACACTGGCATTGAAAGTCATCACACATCGTTTTGGGATGGAAGAAACAGGTGAATGCAGAGATAAAGACCAACGACAATAAATGCACGGTTGGATTCAGTGAGAATACAAGGAAGTATACTCCTGGTCTCCGTTTATATAAGGAAGCGATTTGAGAAAACACCAGTGTTGGCAATTAAGGCTTAAGAACCTGCCCCAGGGACCCTTAAGGGTTATTAAGGGTTAAGCCTTAATCTTAAGGGCAGACTTAAGGCCTTACTTCCACTTTGGGAAGTATCTTTCCACGCTCAATTCCGCCCAAAAAAGCCTCGTATAGTTGATTGATAGTTGGAAAGTAATTATTTCACGGTATAAACTTACGAGAACACTAAGTTCCTTGACTCTGGCCGGGCCTCACCATCTAGGAGAGACTGCTTGCCTTCCTGCCAATCCACAACACAGTGTTAGGTGCTGAGATCCTCTGAGAATTTCGCAATGGATGTTCCAGCCGTCCAGGGCTTTTTTTTAAAAAAAAATCCCTGCACCGTGGCAAACCTGGTTGACGGCAAAATTCGGAGCGGCAATCACCATTGCCGATCCGGGCCACTACCGGCCCGTACTCTTAAGCCTTAAGGTGCTGGCGGCCTGACCCTTAAGGCTTATGTTAAGGTCTTAATAAGCCTTAATCGAATTAAGGCCTTAACCCTTAGGGCCAACACTGGAAAACACCGGATGCAAGCAGTGCATGTCGGTTTCCTTCTATTGATCCTTGTCAGATCACTACCATTTATTAGAAAAGTTTCAGAACCCTGTGCTGCATAGAAGTCACTGCGCATTAATGCGCGGTGAACCAAGCCCGAAAACATGAAACACCATGCCGAAGAAGAACACTACAATTTAAGAAACGGCGACGAACTTCTCAGGCAGGTTATTACAGGCGCAGGCGCAATTGTACAACCTATAGCGTCAAGACAGAAGCCAAAGAAAAATGATGACGTATTCCAGAATGGCTGAAGTTGAACGCGCTGCCAACCTTGTCACCTTGTCCCTCGTACTCGAGCTACTTGAACAAGTTCGGTGACCTCATGGCACCGTTTTTGAATTTTACCGCCAAACGGCGCGCCGGAATTTTTGGTGGAGGTCTAAGTCATGGCCGGAAATCCATCCATACGACCAGCACAGGGAGACATTCATAGCTGAGTCTTGACTCGACGTGGTTGAACCAAAATCCATCAGTACTCAGTCCCAGGCCCGCGCAATGCCGTGATCTGATCAACACAGCCGTCGTGATCGGGCATTCTTCCCATGTCCCTGTACAAGTCCATACCCCTTGGGCCGACCGCAGACTCTAGCCTCGAACGCTCTTCTTGACCTGGTTGCAACCTTACCCCGGACCAACTCACAGCCGCTTGTTTACCTCCCTTCTGCCAGTCGGTGATCCATGGCCTAAGAATGACACCGTCACTGTACAGACCCCACTTTGTGGCGCATTACAGATGCTTTTGCGTCGAATTCGAAACTCCTAAAAAGGTACGCTTGATCTCGGTACGCGCACAGACCATGCATGCTGATGGCCGGACTCATCTTTTCGCGACTTGACCGCCACCACTAAACGCACCGGCGTGTCGCATCTATTAAGCCCAGCTCTTCTGTCAACATTCTCAAGCGCATGAATTGAGTAAATGGCCTCCTGAGTAGATGTGCTGACCTTAGGTGGCAGTCAACCGGAAGTCTTCAAGGTGAATAGCTGTTGTACCACTACTGCAACACATTCTCGTCTTTTCCTATGCAAGTACGACTCATACATGGTTCATGTGCATTTATTAACATTGGTTTGAACGAATGATATTAATACGACTTGGGAGTTTCACTGACCTTGCGGTATCCTGCCCAAGATGTAAGATGGAATGAGCAAGACACAAGATGCTCGATGATCTCGATCCTCAAGACGAAAGACGTTCTCCAAGACAAAGATGCCGAAAGAGGGTTTTGAAAGATTTGTAAGGACGAATCTCCAATTTTTACTGATGCAGGGCCCATCCGTCATACAGCCTGCTCACTGCCATTGTCATTGTCTGTCACTTCAAGACCAGGAAACTCCGGCTGCGCCGGCAGAGACCTTGCTTGACAAAAGGCTGCGTCTGGGGTTACAGCTTAGAAATTCACGGTGAATGGAACCTGGTGATGATGCCGGCGTCGGTTCCTCAAATTGGCCATTGTTGTCTGAAATTCGGAGCGCGAAGTCCCGGGGTTGCAAAATGTGCGTAAAAATACATTTTGAGCTATTAATGGTGCAAGATATAGGGTCGCCGGTTAGTATGAAAGTAGTGCCATTGTGACCTTGACAAGGAAGGTAATTCAAGCACCTGCCTTCCGTCGATGCCCAGTTGCAGCTGTCAACCGTCGGTTCTTGTCCTTCTTTCCCCTGATTTGTGATTCACGAATGGGTATATTAGCTTCTAGTCCACCATCTTTATGAGCTGATTCCCACATGCAGGTCAATTTCGAGCGCTGAGAACGGACCTGGATCGCGGTGGGAAGGCGGACGCCGGGGAGAACGTTGCACCGATGGTACGTACAATGCAAAACGACCTGCCTATAAATACAGATGGGACTGGCCGACGGCTTGTCATCCTGGACGCTGTAGCTTTCGTCCAGCCCATCCGCGATGAAATTCACGTCCACCCTCATCTCCACCGCTCTGGCTCTGGCTGTATCCGCTCTTAGTTCGCTGGCGCAAGGCATTGATCTATCCCTCGTCCCGGAGTTCAGCGTTGTCCCAGGTGTAAACCGCTCTGCTACTGGTGACTGCGACGGTGTCAACGGCATTAAAATCCCCTGTTCTTGCCCTCCGATCGCTCGTCGTTCATCACGGTTTGTCTTCTTTCCGCCCTTTAGCCCGAGCGCTAAAGCTTCCTTTCTAGTCGCTCTCTGACAACGTTGCCGCCGGCCACGCCACTAATAACCCAGGCTTTGCGGCTCCCTGGCCAACCGACACATCCACTCAGTCAGAAATCTTTCGCGTGCAGACCTGCATCTTGACCCTTCAAAATCTCTTCGGACCGGGCAAGGGGTGCCCTGTGGAGTCCACCATATTTGGCCTGCTACTCGCGTATCTGCAAAGCGGTACTCAGAGTGTCGACCGGACCCTCGTCCCTGAATTTGGTGTCATACCAGGTATAAACACCACTACGACCGGCGACTGCAACGGCGTCAACGGTGTCAAGATCCCCTGTTCTTGCCCACCCGACCGTAGCTTCTTCCTCGGTGTACGTTTTCTTTCCCATCGGCAAATCGAGCAATTTCAAGCTTACTGCTTTCTAGTCGCTTTCTGACAACGTTGCCGCGGGCCACGCCACCAATAACCCATCCTTTGCGGCCCCCTGGCCGACCGACAGCTCTATGGGGTCGGAAATCATTCGTGTGCAGACCTCCATCTTGACCCTCCAGAATCTCTTCGGACCGGGAAAGGGGTGTCCCGTTGAGTCCACGATATTTGGCTTGCTACTCGCGGATCTGCAAAGCGGGACTCCTAGCGTCGACGCCAATCTTGTTCCACCGTTTGATGTTACGCCAGGTGTAAACCCCACTCTCACCGGCGACTGCGATGGTATCAATGGCATCAAGATCCCCTGTTCCTGCCCGCCAGACCGCACATTTTTCATTGCGGTACATTATGTACCATCTCGTCTTTCCGCCTCTCTTATTTACGCGGCGTAATTTCTAGGCGCTCTCAGAAAACGTGGCGGCCGGCAATGCCACTAATAACCCTACATTCCCAGCACCCTGGCCCACCGACGATTCCAACGCGTCGCAGATTACCCGTCTGCAAACCTTAATCTTGACGCTTCAGAATCTCTTCGCAGCCGGTACTGGATGCCCCGTTGCTTCCACGGACTTCCTTCAGAAACTCCAGGCGCTTACTGGGTAAGCTGGTGGATGACGAGCCAAACTGGCTTCGACGGATTGATGGTTCAAACTGCGAATGTATTGCGGGAACCAGACACGTCTTCCCACTAATAAATTGATTTCGTTTCCTGTGAAGAAAGAGAGAGAAGAATGTACCGACCAATGATGCAGCCGACTTCAGAGTTTATATTTAAACTCGAACGTAGATCGGCTCCTGATAGTCCTGTTGAAAATGAAGAAAAGCTGAAAATTTGTGTGCCTATTTGATCATCAACGTATAGTTTCACCTGAGTTTGACTTGGACTTGACTCACTGTGGTACAACATGCGAGGCACGAGCATCATTGTTGTTACTCCTGACCATTCAAGACCGTAGCTACTCATCGGATTCACCATAATCTTCCCTTCGCAGCACAGTGCTTTTCAAAACACTTCATCTTTCCAGGTTCGTCACAGTCCCGTTCACGCTCGAACAGGTCGGTACCAGTAGCACACCTTCGCGTCTGGGAGCCGAATGAAAAGCAAGGAATGCGTGTGATTTTTCACATGCTCATTCGCAAGGAAAACACAGCGGAAGCGCGAGAATACGGCACCTCCCAAGACCCTAAGCGGCATAAGAAAATAGCGCACGACCGGAAGTCACTCAAACTCTCATCTCGCCTGTCATCATCCAAAAAATCAATCACAGATCACAATCGTACAAGGGAAGTCACTGAGTCACATCGCCAAGAAATTATATCACACGGAACGGAGCGGCTGTACACGAGTATCGATAGAGTCGAGCATTTGGGATGAAATCTTTGAGTTAAGTGAGAACGACAGCCCCCGACGACTCTGCGTCGATGGCTTTGCCGCGGCCTGTAGAAGCAGAACCTTTCGAATCCGAGGCTGTCCGGGAGCTCTGTGGAATTGTTGATGACGAAAGAATATCATGAGCGGGGGGAGGGGACGTACCCGACGAACGGCAGTCTCTGGCGCTGAGGCCTTGACATTGGAGGAAGACGAGGATATTTGGGGCAGAATTTCCGATTTAGCGCTCGGAGAAGTCGATGAGGTATCGGTTACGATAGCGGATTGAGTAGAGGTCACTGCAGATGATGACATTGTTGTGTTAAATGGATTCAGAGGCGCTCCCAGCTCGGTCGGAATGCGCACTCGCTGCTCACACTCCGTAAGGACACGAGCGCCGCTTCCGGCTGGCTCCTGGACCCTGGCGCACTTCGCGGGCGGTTCATCTAGAGGAAAGGGGCGAGGACGCGCTACCAATCGCGATGAATGCAGGATGGACGAAAGATATAAATATGACACACTTGAGACCCCTACTTGACGATCCGTGGACAGACGCCGCGTATGGCGCTCTGCATTATCTTGCATCCGGCGTATCGTGCGCTTGAGATCATCCTCCATCGCCTCGCGATACTTCAGGATCTCTTCCTCGTCTGTGCGTATCTTCGCTTCCCGAGCCTCAAGATCGTCCTTCAGTGTGTGCAGCTCATCTTCAGCCGCGATCCGCGCCATTTTTTCGGTTTTACATGCTAATCCGGCCTGACGGGTCTGATTTTTGGCTACTTGCAACTCCGTGAGCATCAGGGCCGCCTTTCGGTTGGCTGCCTCAAGTTCTTTTCCAGGACATCGATCTGGGATCGGACGGACGTAGATGCTCGCTCTGCGGCATGAAATGTGCGGGTCAATTCTTTAAAGGCATTTGAGAGTGAAGGTAGCAATGGGGGAGGGATAGGACCAGGGGCCATAAATCGTTCTGAATCGTTCGCGAATGAGGAAAAGAAGGGTCGAAGATGCCGACATCATTACGGGAAAGCACAGCCACCGAAATCTCCGTCGCCCTTGCTTTTTCGCAAGGCTGAAGCTCTGTTTTTTTGCAGGGAGGGTGACTGAATCAAGAATTAATAAAGAAAGAGCAGTTGAATGTTTTCAGCAAGTTTTTCAGTATGCGTGATACTGTTGACACTCATGTGGCATGGTGCGTGACCGGACACGAAACCGCCGTCGAACACATTGAATAGGACAAATTCTTTTGGCCGACATTGTGAGTATAATAAACAGCGAGCTATTTTACCTTCCAAAATTTTCTCTCCATTACAATGAAATTCTAAATGCAGACATTAGATAGGTTGCGCACGAGCCGCATGCGGCTTTTGTGCATTGTGCAAAGCCGCACGGCAAATTTGAAATCTGCGAGATTCCAATCAACTATTGTAATATAAGCATACCTGAGGTGAAGGAGAGGCGTTGTGGGGAGAGGGAATATCCTGGGCACCACCGCTGCTGCGTGGCATACATAAAAGTATCGGAAAAGTGAATGATGTTTTTTGATGCCTAAAAAATCCGGCCTCCCATGGGTGCACATCCAAAACACAACATTCCTGGGAGTGGAAAATGAGATTCAGGAGGCATTAAATGGTACTTTGAAAGACAAGAACCAAGACCAGCAAAGAAAAGGCCGCAGCTTTGCACAATGCCCAAAAAGCCGCATGAAGCCGCATGCGGCTGTGCGGCTTTTGCGCAACCTATCTATTTGCGGAGCGCTTGGGACGTGTTGAATGATTTCAAACAAGGACGAATCGTAGAAACAGAATCGATAAAAACGGATGGGGTGGCTTTATGATATATGAGTCCAGAATAAGGTGAGTTCGCATTTTTTAGTAAATCACCTATGCTCATTTTCCAAGGGCTCGCCACCCGTCACCTGAACACGTAATTCAATTTGAATTTATCCGGTCCGATGCAGTTCTACATGCAATTCAATCTGGCTCTATTTGCTAGCTATTTGGTGCAAAAGAAATTGTCGAACCAGGGCCATTTTCCCAGCCGTATAGCATCAGCCTATTTTGGGCTTACTCTGGCCCGATGTGATCGTTTTTGGTTCGATCTTGCTTTCCGGAGTGCTCGCTGGGAGATCTGAGATGATGTGGTATTATTGGTGCATCCAGGGACATTTATTCGCCATCGCTGAACAAATCACCGAGCCAAACGGTGCATGGGAACACCTTCCACGAAGAATTTTCTGATATTGGTCCTTTCCTGGTGATAGCGTGAGGAAGTTTCCAAATGATCCGCAATATCAGGAAAGGTGGTGTTCATTTCCCAACCCAACCAGCTGGATGACAATGGAATTATGATAATCTGTCATTGCGGCGGACACTGGAGCTGCCCGCTTGTCATGCTCTCTTCAGAGCCATGTATCCAGGAACCAGCATGAATAGATTGATTCTAAGATCGCCATATTAATTCTACTTCTCAACACGCCAGCCAAAGTGAAGTCATGGAGGTAGGCACAGTAGATACCTTGGTCTGCACTCAGACCTGTGGCAGAGGGTTTGCAGATAGAGATATAAAGTCTGAAATATATTGATCCCGCACTCAAAATTGTTCCTCGAGAAGACCAATTGGCATTTTATCATGATACAACAGATTAGGAATCCGTTCAGTCTATCCAGGTAGTATCCGATGCTGTAGTCTAAGTACTGCCGCATAGCCATTAAGGCCAGGTACGGCAACAATAAAACTTCTATCTGTCTGACCGGCTGTCTGTCTGGTATCAGAGAAGCTGTCGGGCTAAAGATAAGAGCATTACCGTAACAGCATGCATATATAGTTCAGAGCTCAAGACATTCTGGTCGCCCTCTCCACAATGCCTGGTCAGCCCACAGCAGAAACTCGCCTGAAGAAAATCGCCGCCTATTTGACTCCGGCAGTCACCTTGCTCAATGAGCTCAATGATGCATTCGGGAGCTCTTTTGTCCACCAAATTTCGCAGACAACTCTCTCCGTGATCAATGCCATTGAAGTGAGCAATTTCATATTACGGGTCCTTGGGGATGACTCACCTAATTATCCAGAATGTGAAGAGGAACAGAGATGAATGCATTCACCTGATAGAAAACATTCATCACATTTTTTACGCCATTGTTACTCTCCATATAAGATCCAACATTGCCGGGTCCCTGCCTCCTGCAACCCTGGATCATATTGGAAAGTTCACAGAGTACATGTGGTCTCACATTGGGAATGGGACCTCACTAACCATACTTTCCCAGAACATTGCACAAGATACACATATTTGTCGAAGCACAGCAAGATGGAAGCAAGATCAAGTACTTCTTCCGTCAGGGGGAAATGAACACACTCCTTAAGGATTGCTACTCTGGGTTGAACGAGGCATTCGAAGTCTTCAAGGTGCGTACAGGATATTCTGGCAAGATTCATGCTGACTTGAGCTAGATCAAGATCACTTCGTTCAATGGCGTCGACGAGATGAAGCGAAAGACAGAAGAGATACACAATGAGCTCCTTGAATTGATTTCAACACTTTCGGATTGTACATCAGACAGATCCTCATCGGTATGTACATCATATGTTTCATGACCTGTCTTAATTTGTGGTCCAGGTATATGGCTCCGGTTCCTCATGCAATAGGTGAGATTTTGAAGTAGCCTCTTCTACCAGTGACATGTTGATCCCTTTCTGTCAAGCTCAAGTTCGTTCTCGATGTTGCCCTCGATACCGAAGATATTTCATGGTCGCGAATCCGAACTCAAGCACATTGTGGAAAGTCTTACCCAGAATTCACCAAGGGTGGCTATTCTTGGGGGAGGTGGCATGGGGAAAACATGCTTGGCAAGAGCTGCACTACATCACTCAGACATTGCCAACAAATTTGAACAAAGGCATTTTGTGAGTGCAGAATCTGCCACCAGCAGCATTGAGCTGGCTGCATTGATTGGTTTGCACCTGGGCTTGAACCCTGGGAAGGACCTCACCAACCCTGTTGTCCAGTATTTTTCCAGGCACTCACCTTGTCTTTTGATATTGGACAATCTGGAAACTCCATGGGAACCAATACAATCCTGTGGTGGGGTTGAGGAGTTCCTCTCCCTCCTCACCGATGTACAATCTCTTGCATTGATGGTATGTTGCCAACCATTTTTAAATTCCTGCAGCTCAGACCACAAAGATCACAATGCGAGGTGCAGAAAGACCTGGAAAAGTTGCATGGACACATCCATTTTTGCAACCTCTGAAACCATTGTCAAACAATGCTGCCCAACAGACCTTCATCGACATCACTGATGGTTCCTACAATAAAGAAGACATGAACCAGCTTCTCCAATTCACAGATAACATGCCTCTAGCTGTGAATCTTATTGCTTATTTGGCAGACTATGAAGGCTGTGCAAATGTCTTGGCTCGATGGGAGACAGAGAAAACTTCTCTTCTCTCTTCTGGCAGTGACAGGAAATCCAATTTGGACAAATCTATCAGAGTCTCTCTCTCAAGTCCCCGAATAACAACTGGCGCTAAAGACCTATTAAGCCTACTCTCCATTCTTCCAGATGGCCTTTCAGATGTTGAACTTCTCCAAAGCAACCTTCCTATCCAGGGCATTCTGTCTTGCAAAGCTACATTACTTGCAACTTCCCTGGCATATATTGATAACAAGAACCAACTTCGGTCACTAATGCCGATCAGAGAACACATCCAGAAGTTCTATCCCCCCTCCCAGTCCCTGATGCATCCACTGAGGAACCATTTTAATTCTATTTTGAAGATATATAAGAAGTACCTTGTCAATGGAGCACATCTCAGTGGTGTTGTCGGTCAAATAACATTGAATCTTGGGAATCTCCACCAGGTCCTGTACCGAGGGTTGCAAGCAGATAATCCAGATATTGCAGACAGCATACACTGCATCATAAATTTGAACTCTTTCCACCGGCTTATAGGGCGCAGTAGTACCACATTAATGGAACAGATCCCTGCTGTTCTGTACCAGCTTGATAATCACAGACTTGAAGCACATTTCATCACGGAGGTTCTCAGGGAAGACCGGATCAATCCGATATTCAGTCCAGAACTCCTGATTGCTCAAGGCATCTCCCATTGTAATCGCTTTGATGAGCCTGCGCTCGAGTGTGAGTCCAATATCAATTTTACTTTGGTCCTTCTAATAACTATTATGATGATAGCAAGATTCTACATTGAAGCTGGATTCCGCCTTTTCCATTCTCACAGTGATCCACACATGGCCATTGAATTACTTGAAAGGGCACTGAAAATATCAAGATCTTCTGGAGATATGGAAGCTCAGAGCTACACACTAGTCGAGTTGGCAAAGATCCAATGCAGCGTGGGAGACCCTAGTACTGCCCAGACAAATGTGCAAGAGGCAATACGGTTGGCTACTTTGACAGGAAATCTGTATCAGGAGGCACAATCACTGTGGGTCTTAGCTCAATGCACAAGGCAGTTCAGTGACTACCGAAACACCATTGTGCACATCGACAGAGCAAAAGAGATTCTGGGCATTTGTGGTGTGCTTGGAGGCCGCGCTGATGTCAAGATCCATGCTGATAGAGCTGAGGTTCACATGTTGAAATCGGAATATACTGAGGCAAAAAACATTTACAGACACATCCTCAGGATGACTGATGAAGATCCCATTATGAATGCCTCTTCACGGCTCAATATTGCTCAGATTGATGTCATGCTTGGTACAGATGCAGAAGAGGTGCATCAAAATTTGAAAGGAATAAAAGCTACATTCACCACCATGGAATACTTCTACGGAATCGGTTGTTGCGAAATCATTTTGGGAGACCTCGAACTCAGAGAGGGTGATACCCCATCAGCGAAAGCACTCCTTCAGCAATCTTTGAAGTCATGTTGGGGACGAGATAATGAATTGATGTCCTTTATCCTAGAGAGACTGGCCAACAGAAACCTCTGGCAAGTTGTGGAGTGCACGTTCACATGGCCGGTAGTATATTTAGGGCATGCAAATCGATCCAAGGAGAAATTGGGGGTCCACAAAGCACTTCTCTTCCTCGGGGATGTATTCATTGTGCAGGGAAATGATGAAACGGCGAACAGCCTCTTTACAGTGGCCCTGGAGGGATTTTCCCATATGGATGTCCATCACAGTCGAGCTCAATGTCTATTGCGTCTAGGGGATCTTGCCAAAAAGAAGGGGAATTTCATAGAGGCCCAGGAGCTTTGGACAACAGCCCATCCACTCTTTGAAAGATCGTCCCAAGTCAAAGATGTTGCACAGATCGATGCCAGACTTGCGGAGCTTGAGAACAATCAAAAGGTCCTGGTGGACCTCGCAACACTGCATCCTCCGAAAACAAATTCCACAGAACCAGTTGAGATTCAGAAGGGCGAGGGTGCTGGTCAGAATTCGGTGAAAGGCGGCATCCTTTCCATTATGTAATGCTCCATGTTCTTTTTGTAGTCTCACTAGTATTTATCATGTAACTTGCAATTGAGCATATACCACGTGTTTTGGGTTATATTTTTCCCCGGTGAATAAACTTGTATTGACAGGATGTATGGGAAATGTGGCACGAGAATTCATACGTAGCTAAGTGCAGGCCAATGGGGCATGTGCACGCAAATATCTCTTGGGTGTCGTCCCTTCATCTATGGCATGAGCCCAAAGCTTCGAAGGATTCCTTCGTTGCACCTCACTCAGTTTTCATTTCGTAGAGTTCAGGTTCGTATTTCTTCTTTAAGAATCTGTAAATTGACGTACAGCAAGCCCAGACTGGCAACGAGTCTTGGTCTCTTATAAACAGATGCTACAACAAAGTTTGAGCTCGTACCTCGCTTTGTTGTACTCTATAAAAGCACCATGAATCGATCGATCGCATTCCTTAGTCTCTTAGAAACAGACGCTACAACAGAAGTGCGTGTACCTGCCTTATACAGGTTGATGAAAGTTCCCCGATGTATCGTTCTCATCCATGCGTATCTCAACTGTACTGTGAGTGTCTCCGCAGTGCCGCCGATTAGTTCCGATCTCAGGTCTGAAATTTGCCCTCGGATCGATTCAACGTTTGAGAGGTTCGACTTCGTTTGCAATGTGCATGGATCTTGGCTTCTCCGAAGCCGCGCGGCGATCCGGACATACTCAGTAAATATATCCAATCCATGGGTTTATTTTGCGGATATCATTCGAACGCGGATTCCTTATTTCCAGGGGCCTCGGCTTTGGTGCGTGGGTCGAAATGCGGCGTGGTTACGATTCACGTACTGCACTCCGTACCGCGGCCTCAAAGAATAGTTTTCCATCCTTGGAAATAAATCGTTAACCGCAAGTGACATAGTCCCATTAGTACAGCCGATGCGCCAGCTACCTCCATGTCCATGTCGAATCCATGTCACACGCATGCTCGACAGCACTGTTCTTTTGCCGCATCAGAAAGGGCATCTTACATATTACACGGGATTCCTGGTTAAATTTGAGTCATTTATTTAGCTAAATTCATAGCTACACACTTCTCGGCATTGTTCTAAATTTAACATTACACCCGTCTCGCTACTGAGATAGCTGGCCCACGTTGGTGGTCAGCAAGAGCTGTGTACCAGCGCAACCGGATTATCGCTGATTCTATTTGACAGCGACGCTCACCAGTCCTTGTTGGATGCTTCTATCTCTGCGGATGCCTATCAGCTATGGATTATCTGCATCCGAATCCTGTAATATTTCAGCGTGCTGAACCAAGAATAATGACATGGCACGAGAAAATGTCACTCGTGGAATATATTCCAAGGGTTTGAGCTACTTCACCTCCCGAACATCTTGTTGGCATTTCGAAGTCACGACATCGAGTTTGGAACGCCCAGGACCAAATGGAGTCCAGAGCTCCCACCGAATCGATTCTGAAGTTCCGAAACTCAGAGGGTTCATTCTCGGGGGTAGTATTTCACTCAATACAGCAACTGTACAACAACGGCATTGGATTTAGAACCGAACGCCGTGAGCGGTTAAGAAAAAGACGATTGATCTACGTATGCGAAACGGAGGGAAGGAACGTGTGGGGAGAGTCCGGGGGCATGTATGGGTGGTCGTAAGGACTAATGCTAATGGCAAATTACCAGGTACCCTGGCGATGTTGCTGCTGCTGTCGGTGGTGGTGCGCATGGAGCATCTGCTGCTGCGCCCATTTCGCGTTAAGTTCCGTCTGCATGCCGGGGTGCTCGAACGCCATGCCCAGGGCAGAGTTGTCGAACGCCGCAAGCGCGGGGCTGGCGATGGTCGGCGATGGGGTGTAATAATGAGCGGATGGGGGAGTCACGGGGTATCCCTGCGGCGGAAGCGCGTGCGTAGGTGCGGAGGGGTGGACACCTGGGTGCGCGAAAGACGCTTGTTGCATCTGCGCCGCCTGTGCTGCGAGCATCTCGGCGTGCTCCTGTTGCTGGCGCTGCACGAGAGCATAGTCGTCCACGGGCTCGGCGGTGTATTGGGGTGCTCCGTACATCCCAGCAGAGTCCTCGTCGTCCTCGCCGCTGTCGCCCTCGAGCATGTCGCCCGCCTCGAACTCGAGCTCGCCGCGGAGCACGATGCCAAACGCGTCGCTGCGCATGGGTTCTTCGACGAACGCAACACCGGCCCGTGCACGCCACTCGTTGACCTCGTGCCGCAGCGCGTCGGCTTCGTTCTTCATCATGCGTAGTTGCTGCGCGGCGAGGATGCGATGGCGCCGCGAGGCATTCAGGTGTGCGATCGACGAGTTGACGATTGCGGATTTCGAGGGACGGCGAATCTGATTGAGGTTTGTGAGCAGGGCCGCTAGATCCTGAAGGCCCAAACAGGTAAGTCCGAGATCAATGCGGAGGGGCACACGACTCACCAGGAAGCGCCCATTCAGTGTCTCTCTGCGCTGCCGCTCGACAGCGTTGTGCGTCGCGCGCCGCTCGGCCGTGTTCACGCGGCGCGTGGTTTTGGAGGTGCGCTTGGCGCCGATGGTGCCGTTGATCGTGTCCTCCCCCGTAAAATTCATGAAGGTCGGCATGGCAAGCGGGAGTGTGGTGGACACGGGGGTGCGGGGTGGACCAGTTGACGCGGATCCATCGGACGCGGAGGACCCTGAGGGTGAGGGCGGCGCGTGTTCGTGGGTGGTAGGCATTGTGGTATATACAAGGGTTAATGCCTGCGAGTGGTGACGGATGATAGCTGTACGGTTGCGGGGTATGTGAATCGTCGGACTCGTGCAGAAGTCGGTATGTACAGGTTGGAGAGTGCAGGTCGGAGAGGAGAGACCGAGAAGGGTCGCGAGAAACTAGGGAACGTAGGTCAGCATGGCGCCTGGCATTGCGCTGCGGGGCGCACCTCAGCGGTATCCTTAACGGCGAGGGTAAGAGCGGAGGGAGGAGGGGGAGGGGATCAGATCATAGCGGGAGTATCAAGCGCTGGGCTTAAGAGGGCGGAGTCTGCGAAGCGACGTCGCTAGCCGATGTGAAGGCTGAGGCTGCTGTTTTTGTTTGATTGATTCGCTATTGACATCCTCACAATATCGCCGGCTTCCGCCCACTAGCTGTGAGAGAATGCATTACCCATCAGCGAATTTCTGCAGAACAGACGTTATCATTAGATTATTCCAGAATCCAGAATGCGGAGGTGATCGGAACTTACGCTGGAACGTAGGGATGACGTTGCTCTGCGGAAGCCTGAACACTGGGATGCAAGTAAGTATAGATCCGGAGCGATAAGTTGCGGTAGGTAGGTAGGTAGGTAGGTGCGGAGTGAGGTACCCGGCCTTGTGTTTTTTTTTGCTGGTGGATAACTCCACAGAGATGTATGACTCGTCTGAAATGGGTGTATCGTAAGGAGAAATTACGTTGAAAAATTGGGCGAATATTCGGTACACGTTTGGGCCACTCACCAAGTTCTCGAAGTTATAAGTCGGATTTCGGGGCTTTTGTGGCCATTTGC
Source organism: Mycena leptocephala (assembly GCA_029378395.1). Taxonomy (NCBI): domain Eukaryota; kingdom Fungi; phylum Basidiomycota; class Agaricomycetes; order Agaricales; family Mycenaceae; genus Mycena; species Mycena leptocephala. The sequence goes on along the minus strand of JARJLF010000129.1, from coordinate 334,438 downwards.
AAGAGGAGCATGAATATCGGCAAGCACCGGCTATTCGGGAGATCCATTCCCGAGTCAACACAGCCCCGGTAACTTCCACAGGCACTTGAGTTCAGACTCAAGACGTGACTTGGTTTAAAGTCATTGCTTCTGTCGGTAAGGTTGGACGGTTCTCCAGCCATGAAGCGAGCAAATTTGAGCGAGGACCAAGGTAGATTTGGATCACAAAGCGGGGCCGAGGCGGGGGTCCTGATCGGCAGTACAGTGGTAAGTTGGTAACCTGCGGCAGCTGTCTGGTCATCGGTCAAAAATAGTCGAATTTCTGGCATTTAACAGAGATGGACTAAGCTAACCCATTCTGGACTGCCGCGAAGATTTTCTCGACATCTGGTCCAATGCGGCTAGCCTCCGAGATCCGCCGTGCTCACGGGTCCTACATGCCGTTCAAGGTGCGGCTAGACGATCCGCATGCCGCAAATGAGCAGTCAACGTTAACGAGCGTCAATCTCCTTCCCTCGTCTCGCAAAGGCGCACGCTAGTGAAATACAAGTCGCAATTATCTAGACCGAGTTGGGCCGCGGATCTCTGCTCTGCATTGATTGAATGACGTGGAAAAACAAACATCGGTGGAATTTCGCGGCCGAGGTGATCTCCCATCTGTCGTTGGTCAGATATCAACGGGTAGGTGTGCACTGGGTAGTTACAGACACATACAACACATGCTTGTGTTCATGTACTGCATTCAAATGGCAGAAATATTAATTACTTGCCAATATCGCCAAGCGGTGTTACCACGACTGAGATAAACCAGAACAGAATCAGGATCCACAAAAATAGGCTGTTCACACCCTGACGGCGATCATTCTTCATTGTTCAAACCTTCAATGGCAGCTGGTGGGTAACGGCACCTAAAGCAAGTCCGCGGGACCCACAGACATAGAAAGAACAACAAAGTCAGTTTTTTTAGACGCGGAGAGGACCGGCGCTCGAGAATGCTTTACAAATTAGGACATTCCAGAAGCCTCGTAATCCTATAGGCCTCTCGGACCGTATCCTATAAGTACGCAGACACCACTGGCAGGCTGCACACCCCGTTTGGTAGTCTCTGGACGTCTAGTGAGTTCAAGACCTGTGGACAGAGACGGTGAGTTGAGGGTTTCAAGGAGCAGCTACGCTTTTGAATGCGGAAGATAGAACATCCGAGTCAATTGAACAGCGAATGCGGGGAATCTCACGCGAGTACTTCCTCCGACCGTCAGGGCAGCAGCAGAAAAGGAATCTTACCTCACGCCGTCCGGCAGCGCCAATGTTTTGTCTTCAGGACCCTGTAGGAAGGCTCTTAATAAGGAGATCCCGCTAAAGTTTGCTGGCGCTATTATGAAAACGAGCCCAAGTCTAAGAGAAGAACAGACAAAGCACTGTTCCAAAATTGTGGAAGACTCGAGTCGACGTACGAATCGGAATGCAGAAGCAAGGAGAGAACAAGATGAGGGGATCGAATTTAGAGCCACTTAGAACGGAGTAAATGAGATGAGACAACATCCACCGAGGCCCCAGTCGAATTGAAGGCGTTTGGCAGACGTGAGATGCACCGATGAAGGTGAGAACAGAAAGGCTTCGAATCAGGGAAATGCCGACATCATGATGGCATCACAGCCACCAGGCCCAATGTCCTTGTTCAAATCGGGGACATCTATATAGCTCTCATGTCAGCGGCACGGTGTTTTTTCGGAAGAAAATCAGGTGTTTCTGTCTGCCATCCATTGATCCAAAGCGTTTTAAGCTCCGCTGTCAAAGTTTTGTCTCTGACCTCCACTGACACTTTTCAACTTGTCAGGTCTTCTCAGTCTATACGTAGGACATTTGATAGATCGGGCAAGAAACTCAAAGGAGTTCTCCTCCCAGGCTGCTTCTACATCTCCAGAAACTCGCCACTGGGATCATCAGATTGATTGATCGACGTTGAAAAATCCAGGACTTTACAACATGCGAATATGATGCGAGGCAGTGAGAAAAATATTCAAAGCCTCGGCTTAAGCCAAACCCAGCCAAACCCAGCCAAGCCAAGCCCTCCCTCAGGGCCTTGGCTTTAGTTTCCAGAATGTTAAGCCACTTTAAGGGCCCAAAGCCCGACAAGTCCAAGCTAAAACCCAGGCTTTCGAAGCCAAACCAAGCCGGAATGGCATCACGACGAGGCACAGGACCTTTTTGTTCTACGACAGACCCAACCGAACCGTGGATCCTATCCGCGATTCTCGGAACAACGTTTGAACAACAGTATCAAATTGATAGCTTGCTACGGATATCCCTCAAGGTTTGGGTCGATATTCCCTTTCGCACAATAGGACGACTCCCATCGTTAGCTTCATATGAAGAATTCTATGTTCGCGTGCTAGCACCGAATTTTGAATATCGTCTGGCTTCTTCCAAATACGTTCGAGTTCAGAAATGTTGTCAATGGTAAGTAATCCAGTGGGTTGGAGCTTGCTGACAACAATTGCAAGTATTGCAAGTATTGGGTTAGATTCGGATTTCATTTCATTCATGTTCAATTACGTACATACAGAAGAGTGGCTAGCCAAGAGTGCTCGGATTCGTAGTCGCGTGTGTGCACATAACAGCCTCGTCAAACAAAAAACCAGCCCCACACCTACCGCACATCAACCAACTCTCCCTCCCTCGTCGAACGCTCCGCTCTCTCAGCTCTGCCATCCCCGTCGAGTTCAGTCTCCGTCTCATCCTCTCCCTCCTCGTCTTCCTCAGACATGGACAGCGACGCGGTATCCGACAGACTCGCGAGCGACGCGCGGTACATGTTCCCGCCGTACCCCGCAACACCCAATGTCTCGGGCGAGAGGAGGGAGCCGTTTGTATGTCCATCGCCATTGGGAGCGCTGCCGTTGCCGCGCGCGCGGTCCGTGCTCGACGGCGAGGGCGGGAACCACGCATTGAGGCACGGCGCCTTCTTGAGGCAGCGGATGTCCTGCCGGATGATGTCGCGGCAGAACATGTCGAGGTCCAGGTCGTTGTCGTCGTAGCCTGGAAGAGAAATAAATAGGCAAACATAGCTGAGCTGAAGAGCAGGAAGATGGAGATGGAGGGAGGCACTCACCAAACGGCTGTTCGATCTCATCCCCGGCAGCGACAAACCCGAGATAAATAAACGCGCCGATGGCGACTGCGGGAACGGTATGCCATCCAAATTCGCCCACGAGCTGCAGTGGGAGGAGGAAGAGGTACAGCCAGACGACGCTGTAAATCGTAAATCATCAGCAGGGTGAATCGTTCTCAGGTTTATAGACTCACTGGCTGTGTGAAGCAAGCGACAGTGAGGAATCGAGGACGAAAGTGAGATATGGGAATGAGTATGATACAGAAGCAGGAAGGAAGGAAGAACGAGCGTACCGGATATGCACGGAGTACACACTGTATAGCAATTCTCGTTAGCTTTCAAACCGGGAAGGCGAGAGAGAAGGAAATAGAAGACGCACAAGGGTAAGGGCGTCGTCAGGATGTGTTCGAGCGCTGTTGAAGGAAGAATGTCAGCATTCAACACGACGACAGAATTAAGGAAAGAAAATTATCCCCAAGAGTCCGCGTAAAGGCAGTAGGCAGTTAGAACAAGAGTGAAGCAAAGCAAAGTGCCAAGGAACCATTAAAAATGGAACGGAAAAAAGGAAAGGGTGAAAGGAAACCACCCACTCGTTAAGCTCATCTCAAACTGCTGTATCCCCGCAAGTATATTCCCCAGGCTCGTACCGGGGACGGTACCGCGCTCCTCGAGCACGCTGATCCACTCCGAGAGGCAGCGAAGGACCTGTGTGGGTGTGTGTCAATTCTCAGTGGGTGAGTCAATTCGAGAGATGTGGAAGTACGGACGGAGCACGAGTAAAAATTAACGACGGAGCAAAGAAAATAACCCACCTCCTCCGGCAAATTCTCCCCGATCTCATACTCCTCCAGCTCCGCGAGGCCCTGCGGGTGGATCGGCCCGGTCCAAGTGCGGATTCGTGACGAACGGTCCTACACCACACGCTTCGATTCAACAATTAAAGGAGAGGAGGATAAGAGAGAGACACACGTTCCCCCGATGCTGATGCCGGTCTAGTTCCTACATCGAAAAAATGAAACGACGTCAGCGCACGCTCCCAGCTTATGTATACCTCAATAAAAAGGGATTGTGGAACGGCACATAATTCGAGAACAGAAAGAAGCCGAAGAAGAAAGAAGAAAAAACAACACACCTTCCGCTTCGACCAAATCCCTTTCATCCACGCCCCCACCCCTGCCGCCACGCCCGCAAACGGAATCACATCAGGCGAGACACGGCGCAGTACCTCTTCCTCCGGCGCGGGGTTCGACGCCGGCAGGAGGGGCTGGTGGATGGAGGTCTGTGAGGCGGAAGGGTTGGGGGTGCCGGCTGGTTCTGCGTTGGAGTCCGTACCGACGGGCAAAGCGACAGGCCGCTTCGCGGCGTGGGTGTTAACTTTTAGCGTCGCCAGCGAGCTGGTGCTGCTGGGAGAGACGTTGGAGGAAGTCGCGGAGGTCTCTGTTGAGATTGAGGCTGAAGCGGACGGACCAGCAGCGGGCGGGGCAGATGGGGTAGGTGGTGTGGGAGGAGATGGGACCGCGGAGGCGACGGTGGGAGGGGGATGTCGGGATCGATCACCTGGGGGCGGGGTCGGCATTTAAGAAATGAGGAAAGAGGAGAAACTGGACAAGGGAATGAGATACGCACGTCGTGTAGTGGCCTTACAAGGTCATACAGGTCCTCGTAATAAATCCCCAGTTCCCCGCGCAGGTGGTGCTTCAGCGCTACCGCGAATCTGGTGTCGCATTATAATGAGCATTCCAATGAAATGAAACGAATGAAGAGGGGACGCACGCCTCCACCAAGTCAAGCGCCATACGCTTCTCGGCCATGACTTTTCCGAGTTCTTGCGGGTTGCGATTGGCGTTCGCGCCGGGCGTGAGGCGTAGCGGGACGTGGTACCAGATCAGGCGGCCCATCGTGCGCGCGTTGCGGACGACGTCGGCCCACGCGGTACGGCCCATCCAGTAACGGTCATATCTGCGTCCGTGTCTGTTTGAAATCGAATCCACAACAAAGGAGAAAAAAAAACACACCCACTCATGGCGCGGTAGGAGATGACGAAGCCAATTACGACTCCTACAGGTGGAGCGAACCAAAATAAAAATAAAAGTCAGGTGTGGTGCTGTCAAGAAGATGGAATGGGCCGCACCCATGACGGTGAGCATCACGTTGGGAATGTGGAAAGCCCGTTTGGTCGCCATCCAGGTGTATACGATGGCGGTTGCGAAGAGCGTGTGCAGCAGGACCGCGGGCCAGATGTTCCACATCTACGGCCATTGCATTCAGTACATCCATTGGGACAAGGAACTCGCAAATGAAAAAGAAGAAAAGCTTATACAACGCAAAGCAACACGCAACTCGCAGCTCAAAAGTACACCGATGGATCCATCGATGAGGAGAACCACTCACCACAGTCCCCCGTCCAAAAGTCCATTTCAAGAACGTGTAAGTGGGTACTCCGGGTATGAGCGGCGAGGGCGCAGGACGCATGGCGGGGAGGAGTGGATGCTTCCCCGTGAATGAGCGGCCAAATTTGCCGTGCACGTTGCGCGTGCTCATCGCGTGGCGCGCTAATTAGGCGTTCTGGGCAAGTTCTCGGTGGTCGTTATATTTTCAGGTACGCGTTGTTTCTCGCGTTCCTGTTGCGTCTGGTGGAATTTGAAGGTTCCACGGGGGAATACGAGCGAGTAAAGGAGGAGAAAAGAAGAGAAGAGAGGGTGACCGTGACTGATCACACGCTGGCGTGACAGTGGAGTGGGGCATTTCGTGGAGCGTGAGATGGTAGCTCCATCCTGTGAAGAGGTCGATGAAAAATTCGAAAGTATGCAGAACCGTGGTAGCCCACTGGCGGCCGGGGAATGTTGAAAAGCTGAGATTGCACACGTTATTTTCCAAGAAAATAAGATAACACCGATACGGATCGAATTAACCCCGCGATGGAATCGAAACAATTCCCGCGATTCTTGGACCCCATGGTACAAAGTATCATTTATGCCGAAAAAAAGACCAGAAAATTTAAAGATCGCAGTCTGAGAGGTAATATCGAAGTCTTGAGTCCGTCAATGCCACATAGCACCCAGGAAGACCAAGGAAGATACAGACACGGGCGATTGCGATAACTCAAAGACTGTGATGAATATTGGCTCTTCTCGATTTATGAACTCTCAGACTATTTAAATTAGCGCCCGCTTAGCGCTCATGCACGTGATCGCGTTCAGCTCGCGACGCGTCGCATATTTATTATTTGCCTCGAGCATTGACACTGCTCGGGGATGGTTCAAGCATGGCATTGGACCTGCTTCGGGCATGGGTACATAGGTACTAGTTTGCAGTGGTTCTGGTTGCACCGAGATATTATTTTGAAGTACTTACCTTTCCTATCCGCAATGGGGGGAGGGGGAAGAGCTTAATCTGATTTTCGTTCGAGAGTCCCAGGCAATTCAGTCCTAGCAAGACTTGGGTGCGGCAGTGGTGCGGCACGGCCAAACTTGACCGAAACAGCGGCAATGCGAATGATCTGCAAGGCAATACATTACATTCAATCACTTCGGCAGCAGTTGGTGTTGTAAGCAACGCGAATCAAGATCTCCTACCAGCGCACCTTCATCCCCATCTCGACATGACGAAGCGCACCCTGGCTGTACTGCTGCTCTTGGCCATCATTTATGGTGCGTAGATGGGGCTGACGCAAGACTACGAATGCTCATCTCCCCGTAGCTGTACACGGGCAAACGCTCTACACCCTGTCTGGCGTAAATCCAAGCTTTACGCGGATCATCGAAGGGACCACCTCGCTCTCTGCAGTCGGCGTCGGGAGCGATGGTTGGACTACATACTCCCAGAGCGGCACCGTAAGCCTTGAGGTAGCGGAGGAAGCGAGCACAACATTCACCATCGTTAATCCCAGCGCACCGGCCATGCTCGTGGGTTCGTATTTCTTTATTAATATTTTCAACGTCGTGACTTATGCCTACACATTTCTAAAATCCTCTTCAGGCGAATTTGAAGAGAATGCCTCTGGCTTCAGATTATCATATTTCATCCCCGGCGGGGAGCATGCAGAAACGTGTGCCTTCGGGGCTGACGGGCGAGGCACTTGCGTGGAAAGAATAGTAGACGCGACAAGTACCATTCTCGACACTTTCTCCGGAAGTGTTGTCCCCTTTTACACCCTTGCGGTGCCGGCAAAAGACGGCTCGTCGCCATTGACCACGCCTCCCCCCTCACCGACGGCGTCGGGCTCCCCGCCATCGTCCTCCCCCAATGGTGCAGCTGCCAAAGTTTTCCCATTACGTGTATCGTGATATCTTGTGTGGTGGGCTCGCTCCTTTACGCTCTCTAGATCGCCACGCGATCGAGAATCTGGATCGTTTCTGTTGTATAGGCCGCAGATTAATACAATTGTGTGCGATCAAACAGCATCCTCCTGTTTATCTACCATTTTTTTAAACGGAATGACCGCTTTTGGTTGAAGTCTGTTTGGTTTGATCCCCATTGAACGTATATCTCTCGGTCAGTCTCTCTTCTCAACGTCACATGCCTTCCACAGGCCACTTGTTCCGTTTGACAAACACCACCTTCAAGCAGTCCTCGTGATCTATGGTGCAAATATTCACACACAAGGAGGATAAGTAAAAAAGGCGCTGCAAAAAATTCAAAAACATGATGAACCTATTTACAATGTTATTATGTGTGAGCAACAACATCTAAACATCATTTGAATGGCTTCAAGCTGATCAGCAAGGGTTTCAAATGGGTGTTATCCATGCTGGAAATATTCAAATGAGTTTCAACATTTTTCCTACCCACACATTCATTGTAAATAGATTCTTCATGTTTCTCGAATTTTGGACCGTGGTTTATTTACATATCCTCCCTGTGACAACAAGGCCATAGTTTCTGACACTCTCCGCTCCGAAACGATTACAAGCCGTAGAAGAACAGACCGATTTGGAACCTTACGGCTAAGGTGTGAGTCTCGGGAATCCACAGCACAGAACAAACATTAACATGGACCAGAATATATCCCCGTCTCACCCGATTGCTCTCATAGATACGGGTACACGAGAACTCAAGTCTTTGGGTCGTCCTGGCTTCTATTTCAATCGGCTAGGCGATTGTACGTGTGTTGATGTACCGCCAATGGACCATGAGTGCTGTTTTCTTTTTCCGGATAGTTTAGGTGCAGCTAAATGCTCTGAATCAGTATTGGTACTCTTTTTCCCTGTTGATATTTCTCAGCTCTTTTCGAAACTGACTTTGCCTTGCGCTGGCCGCGTAGTAATTAACACCACACTCTTCTCCTCATGTCACCCGTCGGTGGCTTGTTAGGTGATAGACCCAAATCTCCCGGCGATCTCCATAACGTAAAACAAAAACAAAAAAGCCTCACTGAACGCCTGGTGTGTCTCAGCCAGCCGAATCTCGAACTACTGGATTGGGAGCGCGACTAGGTGATTGTTTACCATCGTGGAGGTTTGTCTCTCCTTTCTTTCCAGAAAAAAAAAGAACATGGACTTTATCAAGCCTCTCCAGCTGGTGCCGGTCCCCTACTCTACACCACGCTTCTGCACTTTTTGTAGTCCTTTCGCCTCTTGACCTAATGGAGCTACCAACCCATCAGCTGTCACCGACGCACCGCCACTGTGATCTGCCACCTTCTCTTCTCCTCTCTCTCCTTCCTCCTTCCTTCCCGCCGTATTTCCCCCCGTTGAACCTTCAAGTTCAACCAGACGCAACAGGAACGCGACAAACTCAACTTGTATTTCAAAATTAACGGAACGACGTCGACGACCCAGAACGCCTAGTGGCAAGACACGCGATGAGCATGCGCAAAGGACACAGCAAGGCCGCCCGCTCGCTCACGGGGAACCATCCGCTCCTCCCCGCGATGCGTCCTGCGCCTCCGCCGTTTATACCAAAAATACCCACATACACGTTCTTGAAGTGGACTTTTGGAAGGGGAAGTGTGGTGCGTGTTTCTCATGAATTGATCTCATACTTCATAGTTCTGGCTGCGAGCTACTTACGCTCTTCTTTCCATCATTCCACCATTTCTTTCCCTTGAACTTTGGAGTTTGTTCTCATTCACGCTTAATACTGACTGCGATGGCCGCAGATATGGAAGATCTGGCCCGCTGTCCTGCTGCACACGCTCTTTGCGGCGGCCATTGTTTACATATCGAAAGCCACCAAGATGGTCAAAATTCCTAATGTGATGCTCACGGTAATGGGTGCGTACCCTCACGCTTCCTTTTTGTATTCCACGCAGAATTGACGCTGCTCTTCGTCCGTATGTAGGAGTCGTGATTGGCTTCGTCATCTCCTACCGCGCCATGACTGGGTACGTCTTCTCCTTCATCTTCCCTCCGATTATCAACAAAGACGGATGCGCAGATATGACCGCTACTGGATGGGCCGCACGGCATGGACCGACGTTATCCGGAACGCACGCACAATGGGCCGCCTCATCTGGTACCACATCCCGCTGCGCCTCTCGCCCGGCGCGAACGCCAAACGAAGTCCGCAAGAGCTCGCAAAAGTCATGGCCGAGAAGCGCATGGCGCTTGACTTGGTGGAAGCGTGCGTCCCGTCTTCTTTCGTTTCATTATTATCGTTGGCAAGTAAGCTGAGAGATATATGGTGGACAGGTTCGCGGTGGCGCTGAAACACCATCTGCGCGGCGAGCTGGGGATCTACTACGAAGACCTATATGACCTTGTAAGGCCGCTGCATGACGTGCGTCCCTTCTTTATACGTTCCTTTCTTCATACACTCGTATTTTCTTGTCCGCACGTATCGATCTCTTTGTCCTCTGAATTTATTCATGTATCGATTTCTTCCGTGTACATGCTAACTCCACCCCCAGTTCACCGACCCCGACAACCCACGACCTACCGTCGCTTCTGCTGTGCCCTCGCCTTCTACTGCCCCGACTCCGTCTGCGCCCCCCGCCGCTGCTCAGTCCACGGTAACCTCAACACATATATCCGGGACTTCCTCGGGCGTCTCTCCTAGCACCAGCTCAAGCTCGGGCGCGACGCTCAAGGTCAATACGCACGCCACGAAGCGGCCTGGGGCATTGCCCGTCGCTGCAAGCTCCAACGCGACTGGCACTGGTATCGAAACCGCCAACCCCTCCGCCTCGCAGACCTCCCTCCACCGCCCTTTATTGCCGGCGTCGAACCCCGCGCCGGAGGACGGCGTGCTACGCCGTGTCTCGCCTGATGTGATCCCGTTTGCGGGCGTGGCGGCAGGGGTGGGGGCGTGGATAAGGGGGGTTTGGCAACATTGGACGGGGCGTAAGGTACGCTTTTGTGCTCTGATCCCGGTGTTTCCATCGCCGTTTCTTTCCGTCCCCGTCGAACCACGAGAACGGGACGAAACTGATTTTGTTTGATGTTTGAGCGGGGACCTATGACTAATTAAATCCTTTTTAATTAATCACTGTAGGAACTGGACCGGCACCGGCATCGCGGGAAGGTGCGTGTCTCTCTCTGCTCCTCCTTTCTGTTCTTTTGTTTTAGAATATATTGGAGCTGAATCGTTTTGGTGGTGTAGGACCGCTCGTCTCGACTCCGCGCGTGGAGCGGGCCGATCCACCCGCAGGGCGTCGCGCAGCTGGAGGAGTATGAGATGGGAGAGAATTTGCCGGAGGAGGTGAGTGTCGGAGCTGCTTTCCTTATGTGTAATCGGCTTCGAGGCCGCCTTGTCGACTGAAATCGGAAAGTATGACAGAGCTGACGCACCCATAGGTCCTTCGCTGTCTCTCGGAGTGGCTCAGCGTGCTCGAGGAACGGGGTACCGTCCCCGGTGCGAGTCTGGGGAGTATGTTGGCGGGCATACAGCAATTTGAGATGAGCCTGACGAGTAAGTGTGGTTTTCTTTTTTGATTCGCCACTATTATTTTTCTACTTGACTCTTGTTGGCACTGTTCTTTCGAGTTGGCTGTTTTTTTGAAAGGGGGATCTTTGTACAGGCCTTATGAGGCGATTATATCGTTTCCTTTATGCTGATATCGTTTCCTTCATAGCGCTCGAACACATCTTGACGACGCCTTTACCTTTGTGCGTCTCTTCTGTTTCCTTCTCTCCCGCCCTCCCGCGTTTTGAAGCTAATGAGTATTTCTATACAGTGTGTACTCCGTGCATATTCGGTGCGCTCGTTCTTCCTGCTTCTGTACCATACTCATTCCTATATCCCTCTTGATTCCTCTCTGTGTCGCTTCACACAGCCAGTGAGTCTTTCTACATATGACAGAGATTAACAAAGTTGATGGCGAGCAGTGTCGTCTGGCTGTACCTTTTCTTGCTCCCGCTTCAGCTCGTAGACGACTTTGGATGGCATACAGTTCCTGCAGTGCGTACCGTTTACTGCTTGTTCCGACATTTCCGCTCTTTTTCTTTTGCCGCGTCCTCTTCGCTCACCAGGCTACTGATTTCTTTCGTTCGTAACTAGCTCTCAGTCGGCGCCTTTGTGTATCTCGGGTTCGTCGCTGCTGGGGAGGAGATTGAGCAGCCTTTTGGTGGGTGCCTTATTCCATCTGCTTCCTGTTGCTCGACCACGCTCACTCACTCCTTATCCTTAACACAGGCTACGACGACAACGACCTGGACCTCGATATGTTCTGCCGCGACATTATCCGGCAGGACATCCGCTGCCTCAAAAAGGCCCCGTGTCTCAACGCGTGGTTCCCGCCCTCACCGTTGATCACGGACCGCGACAGCAGCACTGTCAACGGCGACAGACATGCGAACGACTCAATTCTCTCGCCTGAGTCTGCCTCGACCGCGGACGCAGGTCCGGGTGCGACTCTGGGCGTTGCGGGGTGGCATGAGCACGGGGGGAATATGTATCGCGCGTCGCTCGCGAGTCTGTCGGATACCGCGTCGCTGTCCATATCGGAGGAAGATGAGGAGGACGAGGCTGAGGTTGAGATGGAGACGGAGACTGAATTCGACGGCGATGGCCGAGTGGAACGGGTGGAGCACTCAATAAGAGAAGGAGAGTTGGTAGATGTGCGGTAGGTACATAATGTGCAGAACAGTCGAGGCAAGTTTTTTTCATTGACAACACAAACATTTAGAAAGTGAGCTGAAGCAGTAGGGGACGGAACATTCGACGGTATTGAGCGCGTATACATTCGTACATCTATCTCCTTCCCGCAGCTGCAATTGGCATCTAACAAAAGACTTGGAATGAATTGAAAGACTCGGGCTGCCCGGCGTTGAGGGCATATGTCTGGCATCCGACGTTCCACGGGCTGCCAGTGTCGGTATGATCAGGGGACGGGCCAACCCCAGCCACACAGTTGCTGCTGAAGAACGCCGTCATGCGGCTGCAGGATCCGCTCATGGTCAAATCGAGAGAGCGGCCGCCGGGGAAAGAGACACAGGTGGAGCTGGTGGGTCCGCTGACCGTCTCGACGACGGTGCTGTTGGTGCTGCAGGAGGGCGAGGTGTACGCTGTAATGCTGTACGTTCCTACAGCACGGGCAAGAGTCCCAGCAGAGAGTACGGTAGCGGCGATGGTCCAGAATTTCATTTTTCTACATAGGCATGCTCGAGTTAACAACTGTAATCAAGATAGATAGAAAAAGGGGGACCCACTGGATAAATGCAGTTATACGATCGTAGCTGTTCGGATGGGTGATTTGGCTTCAGTTAACTCTACAGTAAACGGAATGAGAATACGAGTGGGACAGAGATGAATTTGACCCACCAGACTGGATTCAGAGGATGTGAGAGAGTCGAGTTGAGGATTTCTGGGTAGAGACTCCCAGTATTTATACAGTTCGACGCGCAGGTTTCATTGGATTTCAACCAGGAGACTTGACATGCACGGTGTCATCGGGGCTGATAAAGACATATTACTCAACGAAGAGGCACAGAAGTGACACTTAGAATCTATGGCAGACACTGTCGTCCGACGTCGGCAGGGATATGTCTCCCAGGCCATGCCGACGGGGTCCTTGCCTGCAGCAATTCCGTCCAGGCACCTCAGAAGATGATCCGAGTGTCGACGTAGTTTTAACAACGAGTGATTATCTGAAGTCCCCTTCTCCCATCCACCTGCGGTACTTTTTTTCAAAAGAGCTTCTGCCGAGCAACAGATTCGAAAGGTTGTCCAATGAATTATGTCAGCAGAAAAATTCACAGTGAGTATGCCTATCACAGACACCCACAATGGAAGTTCCGTACAACCTCAAGCCTATGAATTCCAAGATACTTGCCGCAATTGAATTGTCGCCGGAATTATTCAACGCCTGCTTCCCTCTGGGGTTAGTTACCGTAAGATTTCCAACTGAATCAATCGACAGAGTACACTTCAGATGCTAACCCTGTTTGCCAACGGCCCTCCAGATTTTCAACCGCGTTCCTCGGCGGTCCTCGATCGGCGGGAAACAAGTGGAGCCCCATTTTTGGTGATCCTGCCGAGTCCTGGTATGGAAGGAACCTTTCAGATGTTAGCTAATATTTGTCCGGTCGTCGGCGGAACAAAAGAATAGCCCCAAGTGTGCGTTCAGCTCTGTTCATTCGAAAATTCCGCAATGCCTGATTCCAAGTGGGTTCATGATAGGCATACTCACTGTGAATTTTTCTGCTGACACAAATCGTTTGACGATCTTTCGAATGTTGCTCGGCAAAAGCTCTTTTGAAAAAAAAAACAGGACCTGTGTACTCTACTTTTCCTTTTCTCGCGTAAAATGCTATTCCTCCGAGTCTAGTTACCCGCAATACCGTCGCCTGTACATGCCCCATACTAGGTTACCTACAGTACTGCCGCGTAGCCCTTATGGCCAGGGATGACAATTATAGAAATCTAGGTGGGATTTTAATCACTTCTGTGCCTCTATGTTGAGTAATATGTCTTTATCAGCCCCGATGACACCGTGCATGTCATGGTTGAAATACAATGAAACCTGAGCGCCGAATTGTATAAATACTGGGAGGCTCTACCCAGAAATCCTCAACTCGACTCACATCTCACATCCTCTGAATCCAGTCTGGTGGGTCAAATTCATCTCTGTCCCACTCGTATTCTCATTCCGTTTACTGTAGAGTTAACTGAAGCCAAATCACCCATCCGAACAGCTGCGATCGTATAACTGCATTTATTCAGTGGGTCCCCCTTCTTCTACCTATCTTGATTGCAGGTGTTAACTCGAGCACATCTATGTAGAAAAATGAAATTCTGGACCGTCGCCGCTACCGTACTCTCTGCTGGGGCTCTTGCCCGTGCTGTAGGAACGTACAGCATCACAGCGTACACCTCGCCCTCCTGCAGCACCAACAGCACCGTCGTCGAGACGGTCAGCGGTCCCACCAGCTCCACCTGTGTCTCTTTCCCAGGCGGCCGCTCTCTCGATTTGACCATGAGCGGATCCTGCAGCCGCATGACGGCGTTCTTCAGCAGCAACTGTGTGGCTGGGGTTGGCCCGTCCCCTGACCAGACCGACACTGGCAGCCCGTGGAACGTCGGATGCCAGACATTTGCCCTCAACGCCGGGCAGCCCGAGTCTTTCAATTCATTCCAAGTCTTCTGTTAGACGCCAATTGCAGCTGCGGGAAGGAGATAGATGTGAGAAGAATGTATACGTGCTCAGTATCGTCGAGTGTTCTGTTCCCTACTGCTTCGGCTCAATTTCTAAATGTTAAATCTTCTTTGGTGTCCATTACGGGACTTTCGGAAAAATTCGTACTTGAGTTCTCTTCTGCATGTTTTAGCTTGTCTTGTGATAGTATTCTCTCAACATGGTCGCACAATATGCTTTGCCTTCCAATTCCTCTGGGATAATCCAGTACTCCAGTCGATATTTGCTTCGTTGTCATACTTTTCGCCGTCTACCGGCACAACATGGGCTCTACGCCCAGCTATTCTTTCGGTTCCTCCGACCCACGGCGCCTGATGGGGGCGGCGGCGGCAGGAAACCTCCACACCGCGTCCCGAGAGATGGGTTATAATGAGGACCGACTTGAATATCGGTAACGTATTCCAGAGCAGGAATCGGCACTGCCTTATACTGACCTCGTTTATCAATTTAATCTATTTCATAATTTCGTGCCTTCATGCTTGAGGAAAAGTTCAACTTCCAAGCCCTTCAAGCGCGGCACTAAATACATTCGAGCTAGATAATAGCAGAGTCCTCAATTGTAGGTAAGAGTAGTTCTTGAGCGCTCACGGCAAGTTCCCGTCGGTCTTCTAAAGGCTAAGTCCTATCCGATCAAAGCGTTGAATCCGTCGTCATCTGCACAGCCTCCTGCCAGCTCTCACTCTCTTGCTTCCGTACCACCATTGAACCAATTTACCAAACCAACATGGCCGCATGTAATACTTGTGGTCTTCACCAAGGCCAGAGGCTGCACAGAAGTCCTGGATCCCCCCGGGATATTCCCGCAGAACGAGTTGCCCAGCGTGCACGCCTCGCGGAAGTGGAGACCAAGCTGGACCACCTGCAAACTCATCTTGACGCACTCCGACGGGAGCGTACAGAGCTCAAGGACGAGCTGAGCAGCATTATATATCCCATTCTCACAGTTCCAACCGAAATCCTCTCGGAAATATTCCTACGCTGCCTTCCAGCGGAACGACGTGTCCCACCCTCTCAACGCAATGCACCCCTCTTGTTAACGCAAATCTGCCGCGATTTTAGGCAGATCTCTATGTCTGTACCGGCTCTATGGTCGTATCTTGTCATCGATTTCCGAGTTACCCAGAAATCCACCATCTCCGCCCCGGAGCGCGGTGAACTCATCCCCTCATGGCTTACGCAGGCTGGAAGTTCTCCTTTGCACCTCACATTGCGAGATCCATGGGGCTCAGCACCCTCCTCAGTTGCCGCAACAATCGCTTCTACTTCCTCGCAGATACAGCGTCTAGAATTGGATATTCCTCTGGAGCAACTGGAGCGGCTACATGACAGGCTCGGGCCCCTACCCACTCTCCGAGCCATTTCCTTCACCAGCACCCAGAAATTTTATCACCTACCCCAACAGCTTTTCTTCCGCGACGCCCCGCTGCTCTCCGAGCTACATATTTCTGGCCATGTCGGCATAAATGCGGCTTCCATCGAGCCCAGCATCCTCGGGGATGGGTTAGAGGTCCTTGAACTCGCACCGAGCATCCTTTTTTCCGAATTTTCCCGAATCCTCCGAGATTTCCCTCGCCTTCGCCGCCTTGCAGTCAATGTCAATGGCGTCGAGCAGGGTCTTCTCCCAGCCTACCCCCTCGAATCCCTGGCGATCAACTCGTATGCGGGGCTCTTAAACTCCCTCACCTTGCCCAATCTCTGCCGCCTCGAGGTGCTCCTGAACGACGAACCCAACATCCCCATCTTCGCCGATTTCTTGGCGCGATCCCGCTGCACACTCGACCATCTCAGTGTCTTCAGCTCCACCGTCTACGACTCCGGTCCGGGTATATTAGCGCCGGCCCTGCGTCTCGTTCCCTCCATTTCAAGTCTCACATTCGATTACTCTCCCCGTGGTCGGAACGTCGTGTACAGCATCTTTGATCCCTCATGCCCAGACGGCGACGTACTTCCGAACCTCACGACGCTACGGATCACCGAGACGCAGCATCGGCGATCCTTCACGCCCATTATCGACATGTTGTCCAGTCGCCGCAAGAGGAATCCGAATGCCCCTGGAGCGCGGCTAGTTGAATTCGAGCTGTATATTATGGACGGTGAGGGCGATTCGTCAGAGGGCTGGTCGGAGGCGTACACCCTGGGCGTGCAGCAGGCATTTGGGGCCCTAGTTGCGGAGGGCCTTAAAGTTCACGTCGCGCATCGGCCGAACCATTGGTGGATAGGTACGCCCGTATTTATAGCTGTCGCTGGGCTGGTGCTCAACTGAACTGATGGCTCCCAGAAACACCGTTCGAGGATTTAGAATAACTACGTGTTTCGTGGAATTGTGGACTTTGTACACTCAGTATATGTAACATATTTCTTCGCTCAAATGTGGCACAGTCCCCTCATCCTTCGGCAGTACAGCTAAAACCAACCCCAACCGCCGTGGAATGCAGCCATCACCGAAAGTTCACATCCGGTTCAACTCCGCTGAAGACAGACGCCAAGGTTAGTGTGTATGCGGACTGCAAACCCGGTCTCTTGTATTGCGGCCATTTCCTCAAAACAATTGGTACGCTTATTTCGCACCCACCAGGCAACTACGATTTCAGATTTCGTCATGGCGGAGAGCGGATTCGACCAAGTTTGTTCCACTGTAGCAACGGTCTGAACCAATATTAATGACGCAAAGTCGTCCTCGAATCTCGAAGGACCCAGTCTCCCCTCGGGTAGTTACAGCGGAAGTGGCTACGTCCTACCTTCTGAGAAGTAGAGCGCTAGCGGACAAGACCGGACAAAAAAACCGCGATCCTAGCTTATGTCCCCGGGCGGATTCGAACTACCGTCTCACCAATATTTTATCAAACACCACATGCGTATACGGAATAATCTGCCACGATCCACGGGGAGTTCAGATAGATGCTTATCCTGGATCACGTCGCAAGAGTACAGTTTGTCGGAAGGACTTGGATGGATTAAAACTCCATTGTCTGCGCTTTGCCACCCGGGCCGTGATCTGATGGCACTGCCACCCTCCTGACCATCGTCTGCTGTCCTGCCCATCGTCCCCGTCGTCCCGCCCACTGCCTTCGCACACGTCGAGTGGGCCGCTTCTCGTTGGTCCCGCTTATTGCCTCCGACTGATAAAGATTTTTCAGGAACCACTATGACAGATGCAGGAAGTATAATGTCGCCGGAGGCTTGGCATAGCCTATTTTGTGGAAGCGTTGTTTCAGATCTCTTCAGGATCATTCAAATACTCGCAAGTCAGTTCTTCCGTGCGCTCCCAACTTACCGCTCCAAGTTACCTCCAGTATCGAACAATGACAACCAAAGCTACCCCTGGCGCTCCGGGTACGCCAGCCATCTTCGCGACTTACTACTGCCAGTACTGATGCAAGCAGCTACTGGAGGGAAACTCAGACCAGCCGATACGTGGTGCGATTATTTCCCCAATTCCCCCAGTACCTCCAAGGGTCCAGAGGGCGTGCTGCGCGGGGCAGTGGGGAAATCCTACCTCTGGCAGCCTTACCAAACCGTCACCTACGGCTTCTTGGACGCCGCAGACCCCGCCAATATCGCCACGCCACATCGCAGACAGCGCGTCAAGGACGCGTTCTCGCTCTACATGTTGCACAGCTCAGTCAACTTCGTTCCAGTGGACAACATCTCGGGTCTAGATCTCAGCACGAAGGATGGGCGGAATGCGTGCATGATACGCATATCCTTCGGTCCGCACTGGGTGAAGCCCGATAAGAGCATTGGTGCGGGGTGGTCGATGGCGGGGAGAGGTGCATTGTCCCTTTTGTTCGACGGCCAAGAAGGGAGACCTGGGGCTAAATGGTGTACCACTTATCTTGGCGGCCAACCGGTTAACTTGGACGAGGAGCTCCTCAAGGATGACTTGCACCATGCAGATGCTACACTTTTCCATGAGCTAGGTATCCTTGACGGCTAATTTAATTGGGATGAGTTTTTAATTTGATAATCAGGTCACGTACTTGGCTACCAGCATGAACATGATTCTCCCCGTACGCAGGTGGAATCAGAAGGAAAAATATTGGATTTCCTGACCGCATCTATGGTACGGCTGAATCTAGATTATTTTGTGTTGAGGTCTTACCCTGAGAACTTCTAGTTTGATGAGCAGAGCGTCATGCTTTACCACGACATGCTGCTCATGGACGGCACCTTAACTCAACTCAACAGGCTTCCATCTATAACTGACTTGGCTTTACTCCGGGTTATTCTTTTTCTTTTCTATCTTGTAAACCTATCCATATTAACACGTCTCCCTTCCTATCCGTAGCTGCTTTATCCAGACAACGGACGAGAAGACGGCCTATTCGCCCAGGCTCTTGATGCCTTCGAATTCAACGCCATAGATAAACAACGTCTACTCGAACAAGCGACCAAAGCAGTTGGAGATGGCACTCGTGTCGACAATGACTTAGTCGCTGTGCTGTGGGGCTACATCGCGGAAAATCTTAACAACCTTCCGCGGTGTGCAACATTCCTACCGCAGGCTCAGCATGGCGTGAAACCCAATTCGAAGTCCGGGTCTTCAGATTTTGGAGCGTCGTTATTGCTATTGCTGTTGCTGGGCCAGAAAGGGAGTCGTTAGAAGGCTTTTTATGCGATGGCTGGTCGAATATCACAATTATAACCTATTCCTTCCGTTTTCTGCTTTATTCATTTTTATAACAATTTTCTGTGGTGGGAGCGCCAGTCCGGGGGGGTGCCTCCTGAGTGCCTTTCAAATATAACCCAAGCCCCTCTTCCGAGTCAAACAATGCCAATTCTTGCTTCTTTTCACAAACAATAATAATATGAAGGTCCTTTTGAATAATGAATTTTGACTCAGGCATCTCGCTACTCATCTTCTGTACCTGTCTCCTCCGCAATGGCATGGCCGAGAGGGAGACAGTTTTCTTGCAGTATTCTTCAATCACGAGTTCAAGCGACAACCTAGCGCTGCTTGACTGACACTATGCGCCACACTCGACTTTATTCCATCATGTGTATAGGTGTCATTTGATTCATTGGCACGACTTTGGTTCATAGGCGCGTACCGAGCTTTATTCACGCGAATGTGCGAAAGGAACTTGTAGCCATTCACGCATGTGCGCCTTGACCTTTAGTTTTCACTTTCTTTGAATTACAGTGTTGACCTTAGTCAACGCAGACAAATATACGTTACACTGCAAGCACTGATTCCTCGTTCTCACCAATCACCATCTTTCTAAAATTACGTGTCTGTCTGTCCGAAGCCTTTAAACTCCGCAATCTCTCTTGGTAGCCCGTTGGATATCACGGTTGCAGAGATAATATCACTGTCAGCAACCCTTACATCTGGGTTTTGACATTTTGAATGCGTCTTGGCCTGGCTTATAGGCTTCGCAACGCTAAGCCACAACTTGAAAAGGACGAGGCCCCCAGTCACTCCCTATAAGCCGTAGAGGAAATCAACGTCAAAAAAGGCCTTCCCTCTGTGGGATTTATAGAGTAAACCAGGCTCCAAATGGCCGAAGTTAGTCGGGCATAGAGTAAATCGCGCGGAGCGCGAGAAATCTTTTCGCGGCGGAATCAGGGCATCAGCCCCAGTCTATATCCCTTATGCCGTGTCTGCCTTAAACTGCCCAGATCTGCTCACCTAAAGCGCGGCACACAAATTTGATTTTCGGTTTTGATCTGGCAGGATCTGCTCGTTTCTGCCGATCTTGTGCTCCAGACTGCCGCACGCTGCCCGTATATGCCCTGCTACAGTATATGCCATTTTCCCTTTGCTCTTGTATTACTATATCTAAAAACCATTGCATTCAATTCACAATTAACTAAATACAACTCGCACTACCGTAGACACAATCACGGCACCGCACTGCAATTACCACAGTCTTCCTGTACACGTTCCAGCGATCCTACGTGAGGTCGCTTGCCGCACCTAAATTGATACCTTTGGAAAGAACAAATGAACATCTGCGCAACATTATGAGCATGGCGAGCTTACAACGAGCGAATGGAATGCACAAAATCGCATTGTGGAACGGCATCAAAAGCGAAGGGAACTTTCAAATAAAGGGCATCGAGCGCTGAAGACATACCACGTTGCGGCAGCGATCTCGTAGGTAGGCATGGTCGGCGATGAGAATAAGAATAACCTTGACAAGATGAGACCAACTTACGACATAGGACATGTATCGCCTTTCGTGCAGTGGCATCCTCGCACAGTGAGCTCCATCTACACGAAGGCTGGCATCCCGCGCGAGAAAGAAGCCGCGTGCATTCGATGCGCAGCTGAATTGGTCTGGCAGCGCCAGCGCAGGTAGTACACAGAATGAAACAAGGAAAGAAGCAGATGAGCACATACCGTAGTATGTATCCCATCCTCATACGACACCATACTTCTTTCGTGATCTTCCCGATTTGTTGATGCAGCCACTCAGTGGTATGGGAACTCTCTGGAAAAAAGGTTGGTAAGGATATGAAAAGGAAAGTAAATACTTGCAGAGAGACATAAAGCGGCGGGCGGGCGGTGTTTTGGACCGGGCAGCCAAAATACCCGAGACAAAAAATGGGCTGAGCACAAGTTTAGCAGCGCAAAGTTGGACAGCTGAGGCAGGTGGGTGTGTAGGTTGTTGCCGGCACTCTCCATATTGTCGTCGAGGTCAAGTATGTAGGGACCAAACAGCACGGCACGGACCGTAATGAATTGAAAGACATAAATATCGTGAAGGATGGGTCCTGAAGAGTCGTGAAGGTAATGGGACAAGTCGTGCATGACCCAAAGTTAAAACGTGAACGGTAGGGATTATCGTTCACGAAGGCTCTGCCGGATCCGGTGTATGGGTCCTTCGTAGACTCAGTGTTCATGTGTGTTCATGCGACAATGAACACCAAATTGGGTTTACAGTTTACTCAGTCACTGTACGAAGTCAAAATAATATTTGATGTTGTCCAGGATCAAGAAAACAAGTTACAAGAAATTCACAGCAATAGCTAGATGACGAGCTCACAAGGCTCTAACTACACTCAGGAGCACAAAATCTCTCCTCCCACCCAATGTGTCATGCCAATCTGGCCTACAACGTGGCGGAGCACACAGTGCAATTCATGTACACTCCTGCAGTACCAGTCCAAATGAGTCGCCAAGGTGAGTTCAAAAGAAAAAGGAATTGATGGGATCGAGCACCAAAAGTGGGCGGTTCCGATCAACGATGGCAGGCGGAACAGCAGGCGCAGTGGGCGGGACGGCGGACAAACTTGGGACAAACTAAGAGCAGGGGGGCACAATGGGCACAATGGTGGTCAGAACATCGGTGGGGACGACGGGCGAAACAGCGGACAATGGTGGACAACAACGGCGGCGATGCACGGACGTGCGCGAAGGCGGCGGGCGGGACGACGGGGATGGGCAGGTGAGATGTCAAAAGGGTGGCAGTGCCATCAGAACCCGGCCCGGGTGGCAAAGCGCAGACAATGGATTTTAAATCCATCCAAGTCCTTCCGGCAAACCGTACAAGAGAGGATCGATCCAGAAACGTAAGGAATACAAGAGTGTGAGCCTACCAGGAGAATTCGAGGTGAGTTCAACTTGAGTGTGTCAACGAAAGCACGTGCTTTGCACCAAGATGCTGGAGAGGAAATGTGAATGTGAAGCAGAATTTACAACAATAACGTTGTCCTGGAAGGACTGCCTGCCAGCCAAAAGCTCTTCGATATTCGAACCCGGTGGAAAAGCCATATCCAATCAATCAATCGGGCAGTCTCATTCCTGGCTCCTGAGCAGGTTAGTGAACGAAGAATAAATAAAAAGTGCAATGCCTTGCATTTGGCTTACGTCCCGGGGCGGATTCGAACCGCCGTCTCCCCAGCATTTGATCACTGCAACGTTTCATGCGTACGGGGTGATCTGCCATGGCCCACGAGGACTTATTCCAATACATTGGAGGTTGGATAGGTGCCTAGCTTGCGGGTGGCGTCACCAAGAGTATAAAAGTCCGCAGGATAGACGAGCGCTGAACCAATCAAGAACTCGACGCAAAGCAACAACGACATCCTCGATTCTCGAAGAATCCGGTTCTCTCGGGCATACGTTATCTATGTGGAACACTGCGGGTGCATTCAGGGCAATGTTAACAGGGACGACTATTGCATTTAGTGCGCCGAGCCGTCGGGTGGTTTTTTGAATAAGATCATGTCTGCATGCAATGAGCATCTTGCGAAACCGTTTGATTGTTAAATTGAAAGAAGATCTCATTCTTGGCTTCGTTCTCACCCGGTGAGGAGTTGGAATGGACCAAAAAGGCTTCGTGTCAGCATACCGATATGCGATGCGGGGGCTGATACTCTAGACGGTTTCAGGGATGGTACATTCGGAACTGTCAGTCCAAATTTTACGGGCAAGCTTTGTTATTGTCGTGGTCTGCATAAATCGTCGCCGCCTGCCGCAAGCTGTGCCTAAGCGATCCTACGACGATCTGGAGAGGAAGTGAATCAACGAAAGCGGCTCAAGTTACGACGCAACGAATTTCACCTTCCAAATTTATCCACCAGGAAACCCGTAGAAGAGAGGCTCGCCAGGCGTTCCTCGGCGGCGGCCGTGAATTTAGGGCCATCCAGACACAGATGTACCGAATTGATCAATGGAAATGGTGCATTTAGTTCGCCGACCTGCTGAGGGAGCGATTCTACCATGTCCGCGACAATCGCACCGTCGAGATAGTCGCTGATATCGTCAATCGTCAACGTGCGGAGATTTGGGAGAACAATGTGGGGGGATGAGCCAGGTACATAGGTGAATAAGATGAACAAGCCGTTACGGGTGCATTCGCAAGACTCGAAACGAAGATCCTGGAGGGTGGGCAAAAGCCGAAGGAAGAGGGTGAAGTCATCGAGCTCGATAAGAAGATTGGTGAGAGTGAGAGACTCCAGCCTAAAGTGCGACCGTGCATGCAAGGCCACGAGGACGGGTGCGGTCCATTCGGCCTGGGTGAGGGCAAGGACACGTAATCCCGGTAGTGTGAGGGCTCGAATGAATGCCACCGACGGACTGCGGGCGGAGAAGTCGAGAGAATGCAAAGAACTGAGTGTGACAGTGGGAACTATATCGTCGGCCGCTTCGCCGTCAATGTTATGAAAGCAGCACAGCTCAAGGTGCGTGCATTGGGTTATTATTCCGCGGGCAGTGATGACATCCATAGGGATATTGATATCCAAAGAGGATAACTGTGACCACGGAAGTTGGACAGTGAGGATACCTGCCCATATATAGTCGCCCCGGAGTTTTAGGTGTCGGAGAGCAGGAGCGTGCTGACACAGATCGAGAATTTCGGCGGGGTCAAAACGCACCGTTGTCCAAAATATGGTGCAATCAATTGTGAGGGAGCTCAGGATGGGAAGAGGACGATTATTGACCGCAATATACGGCATGCGATCTTGGGATATCAAGAAAAGTTGGACATCCCGCAATCTATCGTGAAAATCCCACATAAGTCCTAAACAGCGCCCGTCGTCGTTATTGGGTGTGGTGAGTTTGACTGCAAGTGGCAGAGGGCGGGAACGTTCCAGAAGCATACGTATAAATGGTAGGCTGTTGCTTCGGAGGGGTCTAGCATCGTTCAAAACCACAGTATCCCAGAGTCGCGGTGTGTTATGGCACACCGTCCGCCAAAGAGAAGACACTTGGCCCAGGAGAAAAGGTGCCCGTTGGACATCGGTCATACCGAAACTGCTTTCACGGCTATTTTCCCGGCAGCAATAAAATATTTCCCCAAGTAGTTCAGTTGGAATTCGCCGTATCGGGGAGAGGGCGCTTTTCAGGGACGTCAACACCTCCAAGCGTCGTCGTTTCTGAGAGTTCAGTTCGGAGAGAATGAGAGATACTTTCAAAATAGTGTCCTCCAGATGTGCGAGCTCCTGTTGACGGAGATCGACCAGCCGCTGGATCTCCTGGGCCTGCTGATCTGTTGGGGGATCGTTGCAGTGCAGCAGTCGTGTAAGATCAGAGTCCATGCTGTTCCCGGGGCTGTTAGAGAGAAAAGGCGCAAAAAGAAGTTTGAAAGGAATACCTGCTTATCGGGGACGAAACTGCAGGGAGAAAAAAGTGCTAAACTGGAGAAAGAAATCGACAAGAGAGGATGACACTGGACAGAATCTGAGAAAGGATTCATAAGCTCGGCAGGAGAGGATTCGGAAGTACTGACTCGAAGATAAAGAAAGCACCAGCAAGCAGTCGGGGAGATCCTATGGGTTGGCGGTACGAAAGAATTTTGAGATGGTGGCAGGACGCAGAGTGGGCGATTTGATTGCCGGCCCATCAGAGTCATTCAATCTCCGACATTCGGTCCGTACTCCGAGCCTCAGACCACGCAATGTTGTCGAGGTCAATGACTGACCGTCAATGAAGGTCAATGATATTGACCCGTCCATGCATTGACGGGGGGCATTGACCAGTCAGATCAAAACCTTCGGATGTTCTGTTGTTTGCTTCAAAGTATCTTGACAATGCTACGGTACTCGGCCCAGACTCTCATTCTTTTTGCACCCACATCTTGGCAACCCGCAATCTTTCAAGCAGAACGGAATACGGAACTCTGGTTGCATCGAGAGCTCCAAAAGACGTCGCTGTTTGTGCCAGACTACTGCCATTACTGGAGAGCAGGGAAACCGAGCTAGTAGATTGTGTAGATTCTCCACTTCACCTGCACCTGCAGGTAGTGTGGCATTCATTCAAAGGTTATGCACCTCCTTGATACTTCTCCACCGATGGCCAGGCCATAACGCATTCGCGCTTCCCGCAGCATCGCTTCCCGACCTCTCCGCTTTATTCTCTTCATCCCAGCCCGTGCTGCCTGCCCCGCTGTCGAGGAGAGTCAACAACTCCGTCTTCAGGTCGCCTGCCTCCCCTGGGATGCGGTCAACATGCTCAACTGAGGTCTTGAACTGCGCTCCAAGATCGTTCAGGGGTGCTCGGTCCCCTTGGAGGCGGAAAATACGATCCCCGAGCTCCGATGGTGCCAGGGAAGTCAAGACGTGTGCGACGAATCCTGCAATTATGAGCTTGATTTTAGCCAGGATTTATGAAGCCCGCACCTGCAATGTCGGCGGTCGAGGTATAGGATACCGGTGCCAGGCCCTTGCCGACGATTCTGATTTTTCCGTGGTCGGGATACCCAACAATCCATGGGATAGATTCGATGAAGAGCCCGGTCTGGAACGGAGTGGGGTGAGTATGAGGAAATTTCAGTCATTAACGACCCACAAAAACCCTCGCAGAAGGAATGTTGTGGGATTTCAAATACTCTGATGAGTTTTGTGAGCCTTCCATCGGAGGCCAGCGATGTATGTATTCGTACCTGCTATCTGATATTTTTCGCCGATCGCTGCTACTGGATTGTTGGCATCCACATCGCTGTCAGTTGGGGTCGCAAACTCCGAGGGCACAAAGAGTTTCACTGCGGCGAGTTTCGCGGCATCCACCAATGGTTTCTGTACCAGGACTGCCGCTAGCCCCAAGGTTGCGATTACAACATCTACTTTGTGCTTTTTGAATACTGCAGCAGTTGCTGCGACGTCGTTATAGTCAACTTGGACCACCTTGACCGTCGGTGGCACTGTTTTGGGAGAGGACCCGGGCCGCGAGAGTAGGATAACAGAGGCGCCATATGATGTAAGAGCGCTGACGATGGGCAATCCTACCGTCCCGCCTCCAACCACAGCGAAAGACTTGTATGTGGGCATTTGAATTCGGTGATGTGGATGTGCAAGTGTTTGGTCCATTCCTTGTATACCGAAGCCTCAAGGTCACCAGATGCAGATGAGTCATCTTCGGAAACAAAAATAGTTCACGTGAGAGGGGAGAAGAAGTAATTCCTTTATTTGCTCGTGCTTGCCACTGCTCGCTCTTGCGGCGCGATCGCGTCTGGATCATGTGATGAATGAGTCACCTCCTGCCCATTCATCCTGCTGATCTATCACGTCGAGGTTACAGATCCAGCATTCAGTTGTCGTCCTCGGCTTGCTACACCCTCGCACTAACACAGTCGGAACTCACTGGTTATTTTCACAAATCCCGGGGGGCGCTGCTTATGATTCCTTAGAGGTTTTTAGAACCGGTTGATATGATACTGCTCGCACGGCCGTTTATAAACTACCAAGAGCTCGTTCCTTTGGTAAAAACATGTGACTCTTCGGATTAACACGACTGTCAGTGCGACTCTCTCCTCCATCCTAGACTCAGAACTGATGGGCACCGGTATTGATGAACTCTGCCTCTTAGATACGACCGATTTGGGAGAATAAGATGGCCGGGATGACCGATGCCTCAAGAACTACAGCCCTTCGCTATTGACAAAGCTGATTTCGACCATTGATTGACGTCCATAGAGCTCGGATTTCCGGCGGACTTTCATGTCTCTGTTCAATGCGGAGAAACCAACTCGATGGACTACAACTTGTAATCGGCTTTCACATTCTTTTCTATCCCCCTCTGTTTTTCCCACTCACATCATGACACGCAATATTGCCCAGAGGCTTTGGCAGAACCCTCATCCTGGATGACTTTCTAGGCTGCATTGCTGGCCTACTAATTGTCCTCCAAATCGTCTGCAGCCGACGGCCCGAGTATAGGCGTGTTCAACACTCCCCTTGACACTTCCCTCTTGACTTGCCATCCACAACTTTCACATCTCTCACGTCAGTCAGTCGACTCATCGCGCATGGATGGCGGTATTTGGCAGATCAGGCGTCGATTGCATTCCTGTACTTCACTTCCTCCTATCAGTGGCACGTTACACTTCACTTTTTCTCTTTCCCCCACCGCCGCTCTCTTCCCCAGCGCCAGCCATGTGCAGGCCCTGGACTATTCGCTCATTTTCATCGGCTATGGCGGTGGTACTGGGTGCATATGCGCTCTTGGCTGCGGGCCAGGCGAACCGCACCGTGGACGACTTTTCCCCTCTGATCACCTATACGCCGGCTACCAATGTTACCCACCTCGATACCACCGGCTTCGATGTTTCGAAGCTATACAATGGAACAATTGGGATCATGAACGCTACTGATTCTATGAACATGACCCTCAAGTTCACCGGTGCGTTTTAACGCAAAATCTCTGCGTCGATATACCCTGAAATGAATATCACGCTGATCGGAAAGTATTCAGGCACCGCGGTCTGGCTCTTCCTGGCAAAACCGCAGACGAAGGACACGGATGGCACCTTCGCTATGGAATACACCATCTTCCTCGACGGCGTGGATGTGGGCGACAACTTTGAGGGATCCGGAAACACAGACCCGGAGTACGCCGATCTAGCGTTCTCGAACGACACACTTCATCTCGGGCCCCATGTCGTGACATTAGCCTCCGACGGGGTCGTGTATTTTGACTATGCAATATTTACGTGCGTCTTCAAATATTTTCGCCGGGGAGTCGGATGTTAATAGTGTTGGATGCAGGTCAAACGATCCGACTCCAGAGACGACGATTCCACCTGTGCAGCCGCCACCATCTTCATCGGCATCGTCCAAGGCGAAGGCCACCAGTCGCCCCACTGCGACGACCTCCCAGTCCGCGGCCGCAGACAAAAAGATCAAGTCGAAGGTCCCAATAATCGCAGGCGCCGCAGCAGCCGTGCTGCTACTGATCGGCGGGGGCGTCGCGGTATTATTACTGTGCCGCCGGCGCCGCGGTGGACGTCGGCCAGTTAATTCGCAACAGCAACATTATGCACATGGAGGAGGACACCCTGGCGCGTACGGCGGAAACGGTCAGCCTGTGTACGGTACAGATCCCGCGCACACGTCAGAGGCGGCGTTACTGCGAGTGCCAACGCAGACCCCGTCAACGTCTCAATATAGCGCCACCCCACCTTCCATGCCGATGTCGCTCCAGCCTGGCCAGCACGATGGGCAAAATCAGTATCAATACCAACCACAAACACAATTCCAACACCCGCCACAGCAACCGCAATATCCACCGCAGTCTCAATACCCACCGCAATCCCAATACGACCCGCAGGCGCAGTCTCAATACCAGCAGCAGGCTCAGCCTCAGTACCAACCGCAGGCGCAGCAGTATGCCTCTTCCCAGCACTACGCTTCCACCCCGGCGCAACAGTCTCCCCAGGATCCCTTCACATATGTCCAACCGCACGACACCGACATGCAGCGCGTGATGGCCGAACAGCGTGCAGTTGAGGCTGAGTACGCGCAGCCGACGGCATGGGTCGTAGACGAAAAGAACGCGGCCGTGGCGCTTCCTCCTCGATTTACTCCCTCAGCGCAGCAGCAAGATAATTCTCATCCTCAGTCCCTGCAACCTCGCACGCAGGACCCGTTCACATATACCCAACCGCACGACGCCGCCATGCAGCGCGCGATTGCGGAACAGCGGTCGGTCGAGGCGGAGTATGCGCGCCCCACGCAATGGGTCGTGGACGAGAGGAAAGGTTCGGCGGCGCTCGACGTGCGGAATCCCAGCCCGAGGCCGGGCGCGCAGTATTTAGCTCCGAGTCTGAGTCCCGGGGCGCAGACGCCGTCCCCAAGCTCGAACTGGAGCAGCTCCTCGCATGCGTATCCGCCATCGCCGAGTTCGCCTGGGAGCGGGAGCAGCAGTGCGCATGGGAACGGGGAGCCCGCGCTGTCGAGCATCGCGGCGGAGATGATTGCGCTGCGCGCACAGGTGGCGCGCCTCGAAGGCGAGCGGGGACGCGAGGAGCTCCCTCCTCCGGCGTACGATTGAGCTTGCTTTATTTTCGGATTTCTCGATGCTGTATAAATTTAACTGAACGCACCCGCACATTCGTTCACGGCTCTCCAGATGTTCAACCGCGTTCCTCGGCCGTCCTCGATCGGCGGGAAACAAGTGGAGTTCCGTTTTTTTGGTGACCGTGCCGAGTCTTGGTATGGAAGGAACCTTTCAAACGTTAGCCAATATTTGTCTAGAACAAAAGAATCGCCCCAAGTGTGCGTTCAGCTCTGTGCATTCGGAAATTCCGCAATGCCTGATTCCAAGTGAGTTCCTGATAGGCGTACTCACGGTGAATTTTTCTGCTTACACAAATCGTTGGACAGCCTTTCGAATCTGTTGCTCGACACTATGGCTGTAATACCGTAATATATATATTTTTGTTCAGAGCAAAGCACAACCGACAAATTCGCAAAGAAAGTAGCCGCTTGGGACAAGAACACCAAAAATTTGACACCCCGTTGCACCCAAAATTGACAACTTTGCGAGAGCGGTAGAAAAGTGACACCCAGGTTTGACAGAAATATGGCCTCTGAAGGGGGTTTCTGAAGAAAGCGCAGCCTCAAATGAGTGATCCTCAGTGACTGTCGGAGAAAGAAGGGCGTGCTCCTTGCACAGCACAGTGAACTTCGATGGTAATATGGTTCCTGACTGCATTAACAGCTGAATGCAGTCCTCGCGAGCACTGTCATCTGAACGTTCCTATGAGACAAGCAGCCGAAACTCCTGTACATTACGTCTAAATACTCGGAAAGTCCAGCCCGTGATCACCTCCTCAACACAAGAAAATTCCTTTAAATATTTTAGTCAGATGTGAAGCTCAAAACCAGACTTTAAAACATGTTCCACGGGGATTCAAGCTTACAACTGTCGTTTCCAGCGAAAATCAACCGCGCAACAAAGAGAAATTGAGGTAAAACTGCATTTTGGGCCATATGGTGTTGTGGGACCCAAACGAGTGCGGAAAAGGGCTTGGAACAAGCTCCGGAGTGGACCTGATCATTCTGAACCAAGGTGAGGGTCTGTCGAAAATTTCGTCCACGTCACACTCAAAATCGGCCTTGACGAACTGACGAATTGGTTCAAGATGTCACATGTCACACCCCCTGTCGAATTGAATGAAAATATACAATATATTCGACCTGATTTGAATCCACAAGCCTCGCGCCTGAATAATGCAATTCCATAGATAGAATCGTTTGAAAGACAGTAGATTCCCTCGTGCTCGTAAGAGACTGTATGCAGATGCTAAAGCAGTGAGGGACCCAGACCATCAAAGTTCATTAATACATTGAGCAAGGACCAGGAACTTTCTCCGGCGGTCACTTCTGATGATCACTCATCGAGGCTTGCGTTCTTTAGAAACCTGTTTCAGGTGGCCACATTTGTCAAACCAGGGTGCCACTTTTTTTTTTAGCGAGGTTGTCAATTTTGAGTGCAATGGGTGTCATTTTTTTAATATTCTCGTCCCAAGCACTAGTTTCTTTGCGAGTTTATCGGGTGTGCTTTTTTTTTTTGGTCAAAAATAATTATTTTACAGTAGGGGAAGTCAAAGCGCTTTTGCGAGGCCGTTTCTTGCATCAATTCTGGCGTCTGAATCGGTCACGAATCGGCTTCAAAATCAGCGCCTCCCCTGAATTCCCTTTATTTCGGCTAAATGTGTCACAGTTTTGTAAAGATTCCTCGCAAATTCCTGAGCCAAATTGTCTTATTTCGATTGATTCACCAAACCTTTTTGAAATCTCTTCACGGATGTAGCCCTTACGTGAAACTGTAATAGTTGAAAGAATGTTATCACCTTCCAAACATCCTTCTGGGGAGAATGTACCACTTGCCTAAGACACTGAATATATTATTATTGATACGCTAGGTTTGTGTTCAATGGAATCTAAGGCATCCAGAGCAACGGTCAAAATCGAGCTTAGAATCGAAGTTGAAACTGATTTTCAAATGGGGTCGGTCAAACATCACTCCGATTCTCGATCGATTCTGTTTGAAAATCGGACGAGAATCGAATGAGAATAGAGAGTTTGCGCAGCAGCCATCAGAACCACCCAGTGGCCATTTTGTGTTGCGCAAACCATGGCTAGTGGCTAATTGATGGCTGGTGAAGTAAGGTCAATCTGAGTTGTTATGAAGTACAAATGAATGTTCATGCATGCCTGACTCGATAAATAACCCCTCGGCGCACAGGATCCTCAAGTTTGGGGGAATGACGTATTTTTGTGTGAAAATTAGGGCAACCAGGGTGTAGAAGGACCTTGGCATTCATGAATGATGTGTACACTTGGAATGGAGGCAGAATGCTCAAAAGCTAATGGCAGAAATCGAACCCATCCATAAGCACCAGCCACCATTTTGCGCAACGCAAAAGAGCCATCAGGTGGCTCTGATGGCTGCTGCGCCAACTCGCTAATTGGCTCGAGAATCGGTCCTGCCAGACGGCTTTGGCTTTCCCTAGTATTATTACAGCCATACGGCAGAAGCTCTTTTGAAAAAAAACTACCATAGGTGGGTGGGAGAAGGGACTTCAGATAATCACTTTTTAAAAGCTACGTCGACACTCGGATCTTTCGATTAGAATGGAGGTTGGATAGGTGTCCAGCTTGCGGGTGGCGTCACAAAAAATATACGAGTGAGCAGGATAGACGAGTTGACGCAAAGCAACAACGACATCCTCGATTCGCGAAGGATCCGATTCTCTCCTCGGGTAGCGTTACCCACGTGAAAGACTGCGGGACGAGCAGGTGCATCCAGGGCAAGGTTAACAGGGACGGCTATTGCATTTAGTGCGCCGAGCCGCCGGGTGGTTTTTGAATAAGATCATGTCTGCATGCGTGGAGAACCAATAAACATCTTGCGAAACCGTTTGATTATTAAATTGGAAAAAGATCTCATTCTTGACTTCGTTCCCGCCCAGTGAAGAGTTGGTATGAACCAAGAAGGTTTCGTGTCAGAATACCGATATGCGATGTGGGGGCTGATGCTCGAGACGGTTTCAGGGATGATACATTCGTAACTGTCAGTCCAAATTTACAGGTAAGTTTTATTATTGTTGTGGTCTGCTTAAATCATCGTCGCCTGCCGCTAGCTGTGCCTAAGCGATCCTACGACGATCTGGAGAGGAAGTGAATTAACGAAAGCGGCTCAAGTTACAACACAACGAATTTCACCTTGCAATTTTATCCACCAGGAAGCCCGGAGAAGAGAGGTTCGCCAGGCGTTCCTCGGCGGCGGCCGTAAATTTAGGGCCATCAAGAGAGAGGTGGATCGAATTGATTAATGGAAACGGTGCATTTTGTTCGCTGACCTGCTGGGGGAGCAATTCTACCATGTCCGCGATAATCACACCGTCGAGGTGGTCGCTGACATCGTCAATGGTCAACTTGCGGAGATTCGGGAGCGCAATGCGGGGGGATGAGCCGGGTACATGGGTGAATCAGATGAACAAGCCGTTATAGGTACAATCGCAAGACTCGAGGCAAAGATCCTGAAGTGTGGGCAAAAGCCGAAGGAAGAGAGTGAAGTCATCGAGCTTGATAAGGAGGTTGGCGAGAGTGAGAGACTCCAGCCTGAACTGCGACCGTGAATGTAAAGCCATGAGGACGGGCGCGGTCCATTCGGCCTGGGTGAGGGCAAGGGCACATAATCCCGGTAGTGTGAGGGCTTGAATGAATGCCACCGCCGGACAGAGGCCGGAGAAGTTGAGAGAATGTAAAGAACTGAATGTGACAGTGGTAAATATATCGCCGTCTGCTTCGCCGTCGATGTTATGAAAGCGGCGCAGCTCATGGTGCGTGCATTGGGTTATTATTCCGCGAGCAGTGATGACATTCATAGGGATATTGATATCCAAAGAGGATAGCTGCGACCCTGGAAATTGGACGTTGAGGATGCCTCCCCACTTCAGAGTTTTAGGTGTCGGAGAGCAAGAGCGTGCTGACACAGATCAAAAATTTCAGCGGGGTCAAAGTGCACCGTTGTCCGAAATATATTGCAATCAATGGTGACGGAGTTCAGGATGGGAAGAGGGCGATTATTGACGGGAATATACGGCATGCAATTTTGGGATATGATGAAGAGTTGGACGTCTCGCAATCTGTCGTGGAAATCCCAAATAAGTCCTAAACAGCGCCCGTCGTCGTTATTAGGTGTGGTGAGATCGCGAAGGCAAGTGGAAGAGGGCTGGAACGTTCCAGAAGTATGCAAATGAACTGGTGGCTAGGGACATCCAGGCCAAAAAAACTAGGTGGGACTGAACTTCAGCCATGACAAAAATTGGATTTTGAGACATTTCAAGGAGTTCTATGGAACTTTTGAACATATTTTATAGTCATTCCGATGCTGCGCCGGACTTCAATGGGCTCAGGAATCTTTCAATAGGGGCTGAACAGCCAAATATAATAATACCACAAATCATATCACTGACTTCCAAAAAAGCAATCCCGATTCGTTTCTTTGGTCGTGTTTGTTCTTGGACGCGATCGCGTCTGAATTATGTGATCAATGTGACTCCTTTCAGTGTCACCCTTCCTCCCTTCCGTCCAACTTCCGCCCATTCATCCTGCGGACATCGGTGCTGCGATTCACGCCGTCGATTCTACAGATCCAGCATTCGCTTTCCGGCCTAACTTTCGCGTTAACACAGTCGGAAATTCCGACTGACTGGTGACTGGTCAGTCCCACAAATCCACTGGCAGGGGCGTTGTTTATGATTCCTCGGAGGTTTTTTAAACCGGTTGATGAACCTATACGCTCGCACGGCCGTTTATAAGCTACCACGACAATGTGAGCTCATTTCTTTGGTAAAAAAAATATGGGATTTTTCGAAAACACGATTGTCAGTGTGACTCTTTTCTCCATCCTGGAGACTCAGAGCTGATGGGCACCGGTATTGATGAACTCTGCCTCTTAGATAGGACCGATTTGGGAAAATAAGATGGCCGGGATGACCGATGCCTCAAGAACTGCAGCCCTTCGCTATTGACAAAGCTGATTTCGACCATTGATTGACGTCCATAGATCTCGGATTTCCGAACGGACTTTTATTCCTCTGTTCAACGCGGAGAAAGGCAACTCAACGAAGCTAAGCCTTTTCTTAATTTCCTACTTTTTTTTGTTCCTGCTCACATCGCGGCACACAATATCTTGCGCAATATTGCCTTGAAGATTTGGTAGTTTCTTGCTCAGTGGAAGCTCAGCGCTCAGCATCACAGATGACTTTCTAGGCTGCATTGCTGGGCTATTAATTGTCCTCTAAATCGCAGCCGACGGTACGGGATGCACAGCATCCGACGTCATTCATTCAACACTTCCCGCTTGACTTGCCATCCAACTTTCACGTCTCTCACGTCAGTCAGTCGACTCATCGAGCATGAATGGCGGTATTTGACAGATCAGGCGCCGATTGCACTCCTGTACTTCACGTCCTCCTCCTATCAATGGCACGTCACACCTCACTTTTTCTCTTTCCCCCACGCCGCTCTC
Source organism: Mycena leptocephala (assembly GCA_029378395.1). NCBI lineage: Eukaryota > Fungi > Basidiomycota > Agaricomycetes > Agaricales > Mycenaceae > Mycena > Mycena leptocephala. Next base: position 299,560 of record JARJLF010000129.1, on the reverse strand, counting down.
TTCCCCCCCGCCAGCCATGCGCTGGCCCTGGACTATTCACTCGTTTTCACCGGCTATGGCGGTGGTGCTGGGAGCATATGCGCTCTTGGCTGCGAGCCAGGCGAACCGCACCGTGGACGACTTTTCCCCTCTGATCACCTATACGCCGGCTACCAATGTTACCCACCTCGACACCACCGGCTTCGATGTTTCCAAGCTATACAATGGGACGATTGGGATCATGAACGCTACTGATTCAATGAACATGACCCTCAAGTTCACCGGTGCGTTTTGACGCAAAATTTCTGTGTTGCTTGATATCCCCTGAAAGTAATGTCATGCTGATCGGAAAATGTTCAGGCACCGCGGTCTGGCTCTTCCTGGCAAAACCGCAGACGAAGGAAACGGATGGCGATTTCGTTACGGGATATACTATCTTCCTCGACGGTGTGGAAGTGGACGACAGCGCTGAGGTATCCGCAAACACAGACCCGGAGTACGCCGACCTCGCGTTCTCGAACGACACACTTCATCTCGGGCCCCATGTCGTGACATTAGCCTCGGATGGGGTCGTGTATTTTGACTATGCAATATTTACGTGCGTCTTCAAGATTTTCGCCGCGGATGCGAATGTTAAACAAATGCAGGTCAAACGATCCGACCCCAGAGACGACGATTCCCCCTGTGCAGCCGCCACCATCTTCGTCGGCATCGTCGAAGGCGAAGGCCACCAGTCGCCCCACTACGACGACCTCCCAATCCGCGGTCGCGGACAAAAAGACCAAGTCGAAGGTCCCGCTAATCGCAGGCGCCGCAGCAGCCGTGTTGCTGCTGATCGGCGGGGGCGTCGCGGTATTAGTACTGTGCCGTCGGCGCCGCGGTGGACGTCCGCCAATTAATTCGCAACAGCAACATTATGCGCATGGAGGAGGACACCCGGGCGCATACGGCGGACACGGCCAGCCTGTGTACGGTACAGATCCCGCGCACACGTCGGAGGCGGCGTTACTGCGGGTGCCGACGCAGACCCCGTCAACGTCTCAATATAGCGCCACCCCACCTTCCATGCCGATGTCGCTCCAGCCTGGCCAGCACGATGGGCAAAATCAGTATCAATATCAACCACAAACACAATTCCAACACCCGCCACAGCAACCGCAATATCCACCGCAGTCTCAATACCCACCGCAATCCCAATATGACCCGCAGGCGCAGCTTCAATACCAGCAGCAGTCTCAGCCTCAGTACCAACCGCAGGCGCAGCAGTATGCCTCTTCCCAGCAGCACTACGCTTCCACCCCGGCGCAACAGACGCCCCAGGATCCCTTCGCATATATCCAACCGCACGACGCCGACATGCAGCGCGTGATGGCCGAACAGCGGGCGGTCGAGGCTGAGTACGCGCAGCCGACGGCATGGGTCGTAGATGAAAAGAACGCGGCCGTGGCGCTTCCTCCTCGATTTACTTCCCCAACGCAGCAGCAGTATCCTCAGTCCTTGAAACCTCGCACACAGGACCCCTTCACATACATCCAGCCGCACGACGCCGCCATGCAGCGCGCGATGGCGGAGCAGCGGTCAGTCGAGGCGGAGTACGCGCGCCCCACGCAATGGGTCGTTGACGAGAAGAAAGGTCCGGCGGCGCTGGACGTGCGGAATCCCAGCCCGAGCCCGGGCGCGCAGTATTTAGCTCCGAGTCCAAGTCCCGGGGCGCAGACGCCGTCCGCAAGTTCGAACTGGAGCAGTTCCTCGCACGCGTATCCGCCATCGCCGAGTTCGCCTGGGAGCGGGAGCAGCAGTGCGCATGGGAGTGGAGAGCCCGCGCTGTCGAGCATCGCGGCGGAGATGATGGCGCTGCGCGCACAGGTGGCGCGCCTCGAAGGCGAGCGGGGACGCGAGGAGCTCCCTCCTCCGGCGTACGATTGAGCTTGCTTTATTTTCGGATTTCTCGATGCTGTATAAATTTAACTGAACGCACCCGCACATTCGTTCACGGCTCTCCAGATGTTCAACCGCGTTCCTCGGCCGTCCTCGATCGGCGGGAAACAAGTGGAGTTCCGTTTTTTTGGTGACCGTGCCGAGTCTTGGTATGGAAGGAACCTTTCAAACGTTAGCCAATATTTGTCTAGAACAAAAGAATCGCCCCAAGTGTGCGTTCAGCTCTGTGCATTCGGAAATTCCGCAATGCCTGATTCCAAGTGGGTTCCTGATAGGCATACTCACGGTGAATTCTTCTGCTTACACAAATCGTTGGACAACCTTTCGAACCTGTTGCTCGGCACTATGGCTGGAATACCGTAAATTACATATATTTTGCCCGAAGCAACGCACAACCGATAAATTCGCAAAGAAAGTAGCCGCTTGGGACAAGAAGACCAAAAAACCTGACACCCCGTTGCACCCAAAACTGACAACCTTGCGAGAGCGGTAAAAAGTGACACCCGGGTTTGACTAGTCTCTCATAGACAGCCGCTACAACAGTTTTGGTGGTCGTGTCTGTTGTGGGGTTTGATAGAAATGTGGCCACTGAAGGGGGTTTCAAAGAAAGCGCAGCCTCAAATGAGGACTGTTGGAGAAAGAAGGGCGTGGTCCTTGCTTCACAGCACAGTGAATTTCGATGGTATGGTTCCTGGCTGCATTAACAGCTGAATTCAGTCCTCGCGAGCACTTATCATCTGAACGTTCCTATTTATTAAATTTACATCATTCAGGGGTAAGAGGTGGATCCAACCCTGGGTAGAAGATATATTATGCTTCAAAACAGAGTGACTCTAGACGTTCCTGGTGAAATCACACTCAACGAGACTAGCCCCGATATCGATGAACTTGGGATCGCACTTGTCGTGAGGATTTCATAGGTGGCCTCGACACGCATGGGTTGTCATTCTTCCTCAAAATATAGGCCCCAGCAGCGAAAAGCACTACACCCAACCTGACACAGTGAGTGGTATTATGTAGCTGTGATATCCTGAGAGAAATTTGATCCACTCAGGTTTTTATGCTTTCATTCCACTTCAAGCTGTTGCGTTCCTGTAGGCCGAATTGGATTCTCTGTTCCTGGGAGAACCTAGCAGGTATGTATGCTTCCTTGCGGGAAGTTATCATTTATTCTTAGGGCGATCCATGTCGCATTTTTGAGTCCTGACTTCGGGTCTTTTTGGCGAGCTCCCAGGCCTGGGCGGTCTTTTTAGGATTCAATATCAGTGTGCTGTTTTATTGTTCAAACATGGGGGTGCGCAGAATTAAATTATGTTACAGTATTACAGCCATACGGCGGAGGCTCTTTTGAAAAAACACTACCACAGGTGGGTGGGAGAAGGGACTTCAGATATTCACTTTTTTTTCGTCGACACTCGGATCATCTTCCGAGGTGCCTGAACGGAATTGCTGCACCCGTCGGCATGGCCTTGGAGACCTATTCCTGCCGACTTGTTCGAATAGAATGGAGGTTGGATAGGTGCCTAGCTTACGGATGGCGTCGCAAAGAATATAAGAGTGAGCAGGATAGACGAGCTGAACCAATCAAGAACGCGAAGCAACAACGTCCTCGATTCTCGAAGGATCCGAGTCTCTCCTCTGGCAGCGTCACCTACGTCACCTACGTGAAGCACTGCGGGACGAGCAGGCCCATTCTGAGCAAGGTTAACAGGACGACTATTGCGTTCAGGGCACCGAGCCGTCGGGTGGTTTTGAATAAGATGTCTGCAGGCGTAGGGAACCAATAAACATCTTGCAAAACCGTTTGATTGTTAAATTGAAAGAAGATATCATTCTTGGCTTCGTTCTCGCCAAGTGAGGAGTTGGAATGAACCAAGAAGGCTTCGTGTTAGAATACCGATACGGTTTCAGGGATGATACATTTGTAAATGTCAGTCCAAATTTTACAAGTAAGCGTCGATACTGTTGTGGTGTACATAAAATGTCGGTGCCTGACACTAGCTGTGCCTAAGCGATCCTACGGGAATCTGGAGAGGAGGTGAATTAACGAAAGCGGCTCAAGTTAAAAAGCAACGAATTTCACCTTCCAATTTTATCCACCAGGAAGCCCCCAGAAGAGAGGTTCGCCAGGCGTTCCTCGGCGGCCGCCGTAAATTTAGGGCCATCAAGAGGGAGGTGGACCGAATTGATTAGTGGAAAGGGTGCATTTGGTTCACCGACCTGCCGGGGAAGCGATTCTACCATGTCCGCGATAATCACACCGTCGAGGTGGTCGCTGACATTGTCAATGGTCAACTTGCGGAGATTCGGGAGCGCAATGCGGGGGGATGAGCCGGGTACATAGGTGAATAAGATGAAGAAGCCGTTATGGGTGCAACCGCAAAACCTGAAGCAAAGATCTTGGAGCGTGGGCAAGAGCCGAAGGAAGAGAGTGAGGTCGTCGAGCTCGATGCGGAGGTTGGCAAGAGATTCCAGCCTGAACTGTGACCGTACATGCAAGGCCATAAGGACGGGTGCGGTCCATTCGGCTCGGGTGAGGGCAAGGGCACGTAATCCCGGTAGTGTGAAGGCTCGAATGAATGCCACCGCCGGACAGAGGCCGGAGAAGTTGAGAGAATGTAGTGTAACAGTGGTAAATATATCGCCCGGGACTGTTAGATAGAATAGGCGCAAAGAAGAAGATTGAATACCTGCTTATCGGGGACGAAACTGTGGGGAGAAATCGATGCTAAAACTTATCGAGCGAGGTACGAGCTAAGGTACGATAAAGCGTCTGTCTAGAGAGACTAGCTAAAACTGGAGAGACGACAGAACTGAGAAAGCATTGGCGAGTCTCGGCAGGAGAGAATCAAGAAGTACGAAGATAAAGAAAGTGCCGTCAAGCAGCCGGGGAGATCCTACGCGGTTGGCGGTACGAAAGAATCTTGAGATGGCAGCTGCCGCAGGACGCAAACTTCAAAGTGGTCAATGTGATTGCCGGCCCTGGTCGGCCATCAGAGTCATTCAATCTCCGATATTCGGTTCGTAGTACCGGAACTGTTTTATAATTCCCCAGGAAGTTTTAAATAAACACAGGTAAGCCCGCTGGCGCGCAGGCCCCAGTATCGTAGAAGTAGAATATTTTGGTTTAATAACATTTTATGGTGCCAACAAGTACGATGTTATCGCCGAGTAATTACTTCCTGCAGGTGCCTGCACATAAATTCATTTTAACAGTCATGACTCGGATTCTATATTGTCACTACTTCGGCTTTGATTTACGACTTCTTCGTTATCTTCCGCGAAACAACGGGGCTAATTCAGGAAGATTGAAACTCCCCAAACCCTCTGGAGATCCTTGCCCCCTTGAAATGATTCCAAGAAAATTTGATGCAAAGCAAAAATGGCGAAAATGTTACGAGATATTGTGAATGATAGTGAAGAGAGTCCAGGTATTTGTAAAGGGCTAGAATGAACTAAGCCAAAACAAAAGTCTTTGGCAAGGAGAGCATCCTGGTACTTAGCCTACTAGTACTACCTGCGAAGTGAGAGTCGTGCAAATCTGGGCGAGGCGTGGAACAATTGGAAGAGGGGTGGGATGATTGCATGAAGCGTGGAAGGATTGCGACTCCGCCACCCATCATTGTGATAGGGCACCCTAAGACCGACCTACTAAAGATAGTGGGAATAAACAGCGAGCTGGAAGGCAGTTTCTGTGCTCCTTCTCAAGTTCATTAGTATTTCAGGGTCCTGATCATGATGTCCAGAATGCAGCTCCGTTGCTCCAACAAAGCCGACTTCTGAGCTGCGGAACCATGTGCAGCGAAGACCAAGCACAATTTTGGCAATGTGTACTGCGTTTTTGGAGAATTTTGAGTCTCATTTGTCAAATTCCATCGACTGTATCCACGAAACCTGTTGGAATACGAGTTGTATGTGCGTGCACTGCCCCGCGGCGCACTTTGTTTCCAGGTCCCCGCCCTTCGTTCCTGCTTTCTCGTTACTGTTCCTGTGCCCGACAGACTTAATTCGTACCTTAATTACTCTTGACTAGTACTTATGTCCTGTAGCCAGCGAAGAATTCCCCGCGCGTTTGCAACGGGTTCACTGCTAATACTGGATTGCTCTATTGATTCCAACAAAACCATCCTAAATTGCACCGAATATATTACTATCCTGTTCAGTATTCAGCCGAATTGGCCTTGCCGAGCACTGCAATCTGAATTAAAAACAGGGTGGTTTGGCATTCAAAACGTGGTTTCCACAGGTGGTTTACAAACCGGCCTCGTAAACAGAGCCTATTTTGCTTCCACATCCGCAAAGTACTGGAGAGCAAGAAAACCTAAATTCTCAGCTTCACCTGTAGGCAATGCTGTGTCATTTACTCAAAGGTCCAGGCCATAACGCACTCGCGCTTCCTGCGGCATTGCTCCCCGACCTCTCCGCTTTATTCCCTTTATCCTAGCCCGTGCTGCCTGCCCCGCTGTCGAGGAGCCAACAATTCCATCTTCGCATCGCCTGCCTCCCATGGGATGCGCTCAACGCTCAAAGATCGTTCAGGAGTGCTCGGTCCCCTTGAAGGTGGAAAACACGTTTCTCGAGCTCCGATCGTGGTAGGCAAGTCAAGACGTATGCGACAAATCCTGTAACTGTGAGCGTGATTTAGCCAGGATTCACGAATCACCTTGCCGAAGATTCTGATTTTTCCGTGGTCGGAATACCCGACAATCCACTGGATAGATTCGATGAAGAGCCCGTCTGGAACCGTGCGTGGTCAGTGTGAGGATATTTCAGTCATTAGCGACCCACAAAAACTCTCGCAGAAGGAATGTTGTGGGATTTCAAATACTCTGATGAGTTTCCTGAACTTCAACACTAGAGGCCAGCGATACCTGTATATTCGCACCTGCTATCCGATAAGGCTCCAATTGTTTTCGTTTGGAAACATTTTAAACGGAAACAAACGTTTGAATATCCGTTTAGTTTGGGCCCTGGGGTAAACAGTATATAAACGGTTTTTAAGTGGTTAAACGGTTGATTTTTTCGGGGCGCCGGAATCCACTGGAAAATCCACTCGAAATCGCCTCGCCTCCAGCGAAGTCGCAGATAACAACAACGGTGAAGCTCCCAATACCGTGCACTGTCATGTTCTAGCCTGTGAGTGACACGCGTCTTACCCAACGCGTCAAGTCCCTCAATCTCATGGTTTTCAGCCAAACCCGTCCTCGATTTGATCAGGAAGATGAAGAAGCTCTCGGCGCGGCTTCCTGATACCGTCCCAGAAGCCTCGGACACCGACAGCATCCGGAGGGATCCATCGCTTATTCCGTTACATGCAGTCGAAATTTTTGCTACCCAGTGATACCACTGTTCGCAATACGCTAAGAGTTTTGCTCCTGTAGCCGTTGCCGCATCCAAAAATTGATTCATGGCGCTAAAAAATACCGTTTAAAATGGTTTAAACGGTTTTTTAAACCTTTATTATTGTTTTCGTTTAGTTTAGGCCCAACCCTAAACGAAAACGAAACGGTTGGAGCCTTACTATCCGATATCTTTTGCCAATTGCTGCTATTGGATTGTTGGCATCCACATCGCCGTGAGTTGGGGTCGCAATCTCCGAAGGCACAAAGAGTTTCACTGCGGCGAGTTTCGCGGTTTTTGAATGCCGCAGCAGTTGCTGCGACGTTGTTATAGTCAACTTGGATCACCTTGACCGTCGATGGCACTGTTTTGGGAGCGGATCCTGGCCACGAGAGTAGGAGGACAGAGGCGCCGTGTGATGCAAGAGCGCTGACGATGGGCAATCCTATCCTCCCGCCCCCAACCACAGCGAAAGACTTGTATGTGGGCATTTGAATTCCGTTGGAATTCCGGGTCGGCGATGTGGGTGTGGAAGTGTGTGTTGCTTGTATACCCGAAGACGCCTGACCAAGGTCGCCAGGTGAGCCATCGTCGGAGAACAGCTCACATGAAAGAGAAGAAGAAGAAGAAGAGTTCATTTGGTCGGATTTGTTCTCGCGACGCGAACGCGTCCAGATCATGTGATGCGGTGACTCACTACTCTCCCTTCCTCCTCCCATTCAATCCTGCTGATATGGGGCACCGGCGCAGCGATTCACGCCATCGAGCCCACCTCCACTTGTCGTCCTCTGGAACTCACAGCTTCGGCTGCTGCTTCGCGTACCAATCACACTACGAATTCACTGCTCAGTCGACTCACAAATTTAGAGGCCCTGCTTATGATTCCTCGGAAGTTTGTAAAAGCGGCTGATAAACCTGTACTGCTTGAACGGCCTTTTATGAGCACGTTTATAAACTACCGCGCAAAATAAAAATGGGATTTTTGGCAATACGATTGCCAGACTGCCAATGCCAGTGCGACTCTTTTCTCCGTTCTGGAGACTCAAAACTGACGGACACCGGTATTGATGAACTCTGCCTCTTAGATAGGTTACCTTCATTTCTCTGTTCAACGAGGAGAAAGAAACTCGATGGACTACAACTTGTAATTGGCTTTCATATTCTGTTTATCCCCCTTTTGTTCCCACTCACGTTGTGACACGCAATATTGCCCAGAGGCTTTGGCAGAACCCTCAACATCATGGATGACTTTCTAGGCTGCATTTCTGGCCTATTAATTGTCCTCCAAATCGTCTGCAGCCCGAGTACGGGCGTGCACAGCATCCGACGTCATTCAACGTTCAACACTTCTCTCTTGACTTGCCATCCACAACTTCCATGTCTCTCACATCAGTCAGGCGACTCATCGCGCATGGATGGTGGTACTTGACAGATAGAGCGCCGATTGCGCTCCTGTACTTCGCGTCCTGCTATCATTGGCACGTTACGCTTCGCTTTTTTCTTTCCCCCACGCCGCTCTCTTCCCCACCGCCAGCCATGTGCAGGCCCTGGACTATTCGCTCATTTTCATCGGCTATGGCGGTGGTACTGGGAGCATATGCGCTCTTGGCTGCGGGCCAGGCGAACCGCACCGTGGACGACTTTTCCCCTCTGATCACCTATACGCCGGCTACCAATGTTACCCACCTCGACACCACCGGCTTCGATGTTTCGAAGCTGTACAATGGGACGATTGGGATCATGAACGCTACTGATACGATGAATATGACGCTCAAGTTCACCGGTGCGTTTGACGCAGAATCTCTGCGTCGCTTGATATCCTCTGAAAAATATATCATACTGATTGGAAAATGTTCAGGCACCGCGATCTGGCTTTTCCTGGCAAAACCGGAGACGAGGGACATAGATGGCAACTTCGCTACGGAATACACCATCTTCCTCGACGGCGTGGAAGTGGACGAAAACACTTATATATCCGCAAACACAGACCCGGAGTACGCCAACCTCGCGTTCTCGAACGACACGCTTCATCTCGGGCCACATGTCGTGACATTAGCGTCGGAGGGGGTTGTATATTTTGACTATGCAATATTTACGTGCGTCTTCACGATTTTCGCCGGCGATGCGGATGTTAACAGTGTTGGATACAGGTCAAACGATCCGACTCCAGAGACAACGATTCCCCCTGTTCAGCCGCCACCATCTTCGTCGGTATCGTCCAGGGAAAAGGCCACCAGTCGCCCCACTACGACGGTCTCCCAATCCGCGGCCGCGAACCAAAAGACCAAGTCGAAGGTCCCGCTAATCGCAGGCACCGCAGCAGCCGTGTTGCTGCTGATCGGCGGGGGCGTCGCGGTATTAGTACTGTGCCGTCGGCGCCGCGGTGGACGTCCACCAATTAATTCGCAACAGCAACACTATGCGCATGGAGGAGGACACCCGGGCGCGTACAGCGGAAACGGCCAGCCTGTGTACGGTACAGATCCCGCGGCGCACACGTCGGAGGCGGCATTACTGCGGGTGCCGACGCAGACCCCGTCAACGTCTCAATATAGCGCCACCCCACCTTCTATGCCGATGTCGCTCCAGCCTGGCCAGCACGATGGGCAAAATCAGTATCAATACCAGCCACAAACACAATTCCAACACCCGCCACAGCAACCGCAATATCCACCGCAGTCTCAATACCCGCAAGCGCAGCTTCAACACCAACAGCAGGCTCAGCCTCAGTACCAACCGCAGGCGCAGCAGTATGCCTCTTCCCAGCAGCACTACGCTTCCACCCCAACGCAACAGTCGCCCCAGGATCCCTTCGCATATATTCAACCGCACGACGCCGACATGCAGCGCGTGATGGCCGAGCAGCGGGCGGTCGAGGCTGAGTACGCGCAGCCAACGGCATGGGTCGTAGACGAAAAGAATGCGGCCGTAGCGCTTCCTCCTCGATTTACCTCCCCAGCGCAGCAGCAGCTTAATTTTCATCCTCAGTCCCTGCAACCTCGCGCACCGGACCCCTTCACATACACGCAGCCGCGCGACGCCGTCATGCAGCGCGCGATTGCGGAGCAGCGGTCGGTCGAGGCAGAGTATGCGTACCCGCCGTCACCGAGTTCGCCTGGGAGTGGGAATAGCAGTGCGCGCGGGAGCGGGGAGCCCGCGCTGGCGAGCATCGCGGCGGAGATGATGGCGCTGCGCGCGCAGGTGGCGCGCCTCGAAGGCGAGCGGGGACGCGAGGAGCTCCCTCCTCCGGCGTACGATTGAGCTTGCTTTATTTTCGGATTTCTCAATGCTGTATAAATTTAACTGAACACACGCACATTCGTTTCCATCATATCAATCGGAGTGCTTCCCCATGATAATCGAGTGGTACGCTCAACACACGTTGAACGTTAACGTGAAGGCTTAACATTTGTTTCCATCTTTCCCAGCGCTCTTTGCCTGATGTTGATATGTATTCCAAAAAGTCCGCGAAAATTTGGGCAGTTCGGCTGAGTTCGAACTGGTGAAATCATTCTCTGGAGACTAGCTTTATAAATACATTCTGTTCTCTCAGAATTTGGAGGAGCGATCGGATAAGCCAGGATCATTGAGGTGCTACCGCTTGGGCTTAGCTTCAAACTTCGGAATCGAATGCTAATTCTGGTGGAGGAGGAGGAGGATAAATTATACTGGCGCGGTCCCACAATTGGAACTACCAGTTTACTAAGAACAAACATGTAACTAAAATATGGGTGGCTATCCATATCCAGCTCCAAGATGCCCTTAGGGTGGTGTCCGTGATAATGCGGGGTTGAAACCCAATTGAGAAAAGGTCATTTAGGTGGCGGTGCCTCTGCAGTTGCCGATCAGATCCATCAAACATTGGGCGCTCTTCTGTCTCCCGTTTTGATTAGTCTTGATTCGTATCACCCAGTCGCTCCCATGCTGCCTCGGTGTCTGTCTTGCTCTGCTCATGTCAGCTGCTGCTGCGGACATATTTCGCGCCATAAAACCGTCGTTGGTCCCATGGAGTGCACCCACTTCCCCAGCGCGTACATCAACGCCAAATTCATTCCGACGTGCCCGTTTTTTTGTGCTCGCGTTTCTGGGTAGCCAATCTATCAGCTTGCAACGTGGACAGATCCGCAAGCTTCGGTCGTGATTAAGTGTCTAGGGACTCGGACGCCTTTGTTGTCCGACCACGGCTGGAGTCGTTGCACGTTGTGCTAGGTGATTCATTAAACAAATCCAGGGCGGATGTCGAGAAGCCGACCACCAACTAGACGCTGAGTCTTCGAGTGTCTCTATCGATACAGACCGGCTGTCGTATTTTGTGGTAAGCCACGTAAATTTTCCAGCTCTTGCTGGATATAGCACCTCACGACCTCGGTGAATTACGGGAAAAGGGTTCGAAGACACAAGAATACGCTCGTGATGTCCATTCTGATGACCTTTAGTTTGATTTGGCGGCGTAGCGACGAGCGAGGCGCCCATTTATTATTTTTGTGACGGAATGATGATCCCGTCAACCTTGAGGTATTCTTGTCTGACTCTCGTGTGGACGCGACCGTTTCGCTCGCCACTCTTCTTTCCGACCACCACCATGTCTGGCATGTTCCCCAAGCGCGGACGACGCCAAAACCCCGCAGACGAGTCCTTCGTCGACCTGGATGCGCCGCCACCCATCACCGAGAAGCGGCACAATTCCCCCTTCTCTTATCTGCGCATCCGCAAACGCTCCACAGAGGGGCCGAGGAAGGGTTCGCCCCCAAAAGACATTGTAGTGCGCCGCTACGATTCTGCTGAATCCTTCGAAGCCTTACGCGACCACGAACTCGCTAAGGCTCTCCCGCCCGTACCTCCGCTGCTGAGCCACAATCGCGGCTACTCCGACCCCCACCTCATCTATGGCGCGCAGGTGTACCCTCAGGTGCGCTCGCCGAACTCAAACTCATCGAATGAGTCAACTGTATACTGCGAGTTCTTCGTCCCGTCATCCTGAGTCACGGAGCCTTATTCGGTTTAACTCGTTTTTCAGTCCCGACGCCCCTGACGCCTCCGCCGCACGGAAAATTCAATACGCAATGGAATTCGCCGTCAGTCGACAATCTCCTGCCAGCCGCCCATGCCATGTTTCCGTCCCCGTCCCCGATGATGGCAGCGGCAGCCGTAATGAGCGCCTCACAAGGGCATCACGACGGCCTCCCGCATTCTGGCCTGGGTCAAAACCATTCCGGATCGAAGGCTGTCGTCCATAACGTGGGGGCACACATGGATAGGGCGAAGGTCGCCGCCACCGTTGGTGCGTACTCGCTGCTTTTTCTCCCGCAGACAACTCACCAAGGGACACAGGCCCGCTCATCACCACGGGCATGCAGAACCTGACCAAGGCCCAGACGGTTGTGGGTGACATTCTCGCGAGTGCGCTTCGTTTTCTGTTGTTTGATGCTTCGCGAGATTCTGATCGGGTGTTGTGCAGGCGAGGCGTGGGGCGTGGTAAAGGAAAATGTCACCGCGGTACTAGCGCCCGCGAAGGACGTCGTGGTCATCCTCGATTCGATAACCAAGTACATTCCCGCCCTCATGGTCGCCGAATCGATCTTCGCGGTTTGTGACATAGGAATCTGATCAGTCTGAGTGGACGCTCATGATTTGCAGGTCATCATCAAGCACGAGCTTGAGAGGAATGAGAATGACAAGAATATCGTGAGTTAATATTTTCCCAAGGTATCCACCTCTCCTGATGTACGGCTCGCAGCTTGTCGTCTATCACACCATGGTACGCGCCAATCTCAACACGCTGCGGAATAGGAAGCTCACACAGCAGGTAGTCAATATTCTGGTTCACTTTGTGTGACCTTCAGGCGATTTTCCGCGCCGATAGAGATCACATCCAGAGCAGTCTTGATAATTTCTTCCAGGCTGTAAGCCCCTCCCTTTCCACTGTCCAGACGCGCCGATTAATTGAATTCTACAGGTCAACACGACGATGCAGGATTTCGGCAATTTCCGAGAGTCAGTTTATTGAAAGTTCTGCGAGACTCGAACTAATATTTTCTTCGTTCAGAGTGTACTACCGACACGGCCACTTCGGTACGTATGCTCTTCGCCTCCCCGTGGTTCCTTTGGATGTATCTAATATTTTTTTAAACAACCAGCCCGCACCCTCCGCTCCTCGGAATACCGCAAGAAGCTCACAGGCTTCGGGCAAGCTTTCACAGACCACAAGGCGAGCCTGCAGTTCATCCTCACCGAGAGCTCCGCGCTCCAGATGAACGACATGACCGCGAACGTGAACAGCGTGTCGTCGAAGCTCGACGCGGTCACAGCCAAGCTCGAGCAGGCGATGGCGTTCATCGCAAAGCAGACGCCGCTCGAGTTGTCCGTCGCAAAGCAGGTGCAGGAGAACGGCGGAGAGAAGGCGCTGCAGGTGCGTTCTTGTTTAAATAAGAAATCATGTTGGGCAGAAAAGCTTAACGGCCGCAGGACCCCGCATTTTTGAACCAGCTTGCCAAGAGCTCGTTTGGCGTTGAGGAGATATCACCTCAGGTGCAGGCAAGCCTGCGACAGGGCCTCGATGAGGCGCTCTCAGCCAATATGTATGCACATCGCACCGGCTCCCGCGTGTGTTAACTAATTTCTTTGCAGGCCGATGTTCACATTGAAGGTGGAAGCAGCGCAGAAGGAGATGTCCGAGGCTATAGAGCGCTCGACGGAGACGATTCTGCAACAAGTGAGCCCGATTTATCCGGATGGTAATAGCGCTTCTAACGTCCTTCTAGTTGAACTCCGGACCCTATCAATTGATCAAGGACGAGGATATCAAGGCTGTATGGCAGAGTATGCGACCCTGGTTATTATCTCCGTACTACACGCTAATCGCGACGACATTTTACAGGCATGGTAAGCGCCCATGTAGCGGAATCTGGGATGCCGTTTACTGACCGCGACCCAGAACTGGCGCATTAGTTGCAAGGCGCGACATTTCGTAGACGGTTAGTATCTCCGTTTCTCCTCTTGATCAGCGACTGAACTATGAAATACAGCCGTGCACAACCACTTTGCCCAGCAGTTCGGCGACCATCGGCATAAGGCTGGCGAGGTGCATCCCGAGCAGTGGACGCTGAATGTCCTCAGCCAAGTGATATGTACGCTCAAAAACATTGGTCTGGGTGATTTCCAATTGATCTTTCCAGATTACCCCAATATCTCGGATGCAATCGACGACGATGGCAGCGGCTATATCTCCGTGCATGAGGTGAACCATTTCTTCAAGTCGCGGCCGAAGGAATGGTCTGCGGTACAGTGGCTCGCCTTGTAAGTCGCTTGAGGGCGTCGATCCGTTTCTTTTGCTCATTGATATCGTTTAGTTGGGCAGCAGGGTGGAAACAGAATGCGCTTGCGTATGTTTTTGGAAAGATCGCTGACACATATGTACTGACCGCACTCACTTGACACAGTTATAAAACACGGTGTCAAGTACGGAATTCGGTCTTCATGCCCGAGCCAGTGGCTAATTAACCCAATAGGCGCAATTTTCTGATCTCGAAACTTCTGCACGGACAGTCCTTCCGGAGAACCGCCGTTGCGTGAAGTCCTACATCAAAACGAGTGGCCTATCTGAACTCTGGCTCGTCGTCAACTCGCTCGCAGCCGATGGCCTGGCGCATCGCGCCTCGCATCAGGCGCCGGAGATGGAGCCGCTGAATGTGTTGCGGGCTGAGATTATGCACAAAGAAACGGAGCACCTCCGGTCGCGGCTAGAGAGGATTCAGTATCATCTTGAGAGTCCCGAGACTGTGGGTCATTCTTCGCATCAAGATATAGTGCAGTTGAACTTATATCGCCACAGGTCTTGGCCGTCCTCGGCACACATCGATTAGAAGGGGTGAGCAGTGACTTCAAAGTGTAATTTTTTCACTTGCTTAATTTGGCGTCTTTTAGTTCATTCTTTGCTTCCTCGAGTTGATCCTTGATCGGCATCGGCAAATCATCGACGCTGCGAATACACTCGTACTCAGCGAGCGGGAATTTGAGACGATGACGTTCAGTCTCAGAAATCTCGTTGCGGCGTTCAGCACACGGTACCACACTCTGACCGAGAGCTGGAAGCAGCAGCGTCTTGACACGGGTTTCCTTGTGCAATGTTTTGCCGGCGGAATTTTCAACGATTGGCATGAGGTCTTCCAAGATGTATATAACTGTTTCTTTTGCCTGCTTCTTTCCCATCTGACCGAGCATTGCAGCAACCAACTGCCCACAACGAGGCAGTGAGGTCGCCGACGACTGCGCGCTCGCCCCAGGCAGAACGGACCCCACGGGATAAATCACCACCGAGGCCGGAGGATATACTGCTTTTCCCATTGCCGCCACAGCCGAGTCCCAGAAGCTCGGCCTTCGAAGTGTCAGGTCCCGGTAGCCATCCTGGGAGACTGGCCGTAAGTATTGCTTTTCGTTATGGGTTCACACCGCTGATGATGTCTGCAGCCTCCTCCTTTGCCGAAAGGGCCGAGACGTAATTCAGTAGGTTTTCCGGCGAATTCCCGCTAGCCTTTCCTGAATTGTGATTTCCAGAAACTGCGTCACAGCGATTACTTTTTCCACTTCGATTTCGAGCGCCGACCGTCGGAGCGCCCGTCGGCTGGAACGGATCCAGCGAGCATCTCCGATGTATATCGTAAGGTCAGACACCTCCCGTCAGCCTTCACTGTCACGTTCTTACAAAGTTGATGTAGACGAAGAAACCAAAGCTGGAAGACAGAATTACATCCCTTGAAACGGAACTGTCTGACATCAAGGGCATGCTCAGCCAATTAATTTTATTGTCCACTCCTCGTGGCAGTGACACTTAGCCTCCACATTCCTTCGCATGCCACTCATTTCTCGCATTTGTTCAACCACTACTTGACCACTACACACATTCATTGATCTCATTACTTTAGAACTGTATATTCCTGCTACCATAGTGTTGTTGTAATCAAACCAATTAATAAGTGTACAGGTTCTTCACACGGTCAGAGAGAATGTGGTGATCGCAATCAATTGAATCTACGCAAGCCCGCGGCATTCACTCGATAAGTAACAACTATTTAAATACTCCGAAGGCCCCTCCATTCACTTTTTAATCATACGACCAAGGCCATCCCAAACAGTGCAGCCAACAATACACCCACGGACGTAGCTCCGTTGGCAAGTCCGCTGTTGGGCGGTTTGTTTGACGAGCCTCCTCCCGTGGTGTTGGTTCCCGCAGAATCAGTTCCGCCACTGCTTGGGGCGGTGCTAGCGGCACTGGGATTGCCAAAGTACACCGCTCCGGATGGGATCAGTGGTGCGCCAGTAGCGGATGCGCCAATTCCTACGAAGCCCCCCCCTACTTGCTAGAGTGGACGATGAGAGATGAGCGTCACACGGGTGGGAAGCTAATCAACACTCACTCCGACGCTAGGTGCGGCAGAGGCGGCAGACACGAATGAAGAGAAGCTCTTCGTTCCAAGATTAATGACGCCAACCATCCCTGTGGAGGAAAGACATTAAATCAGAGAACACAATGCTGCGTCGATTGACGATAGCATACCCAAGTTGCAATGAGGGGCGGGGCCCTTGCCAATTTGTTTGCAGTAGAACCAGATGGCTGTACACGTGGTTGGTCAACTTTGAAAATGATAACGGAGTGGTCTAAGGACATACGAGTTGTGTCGTTCGTAATGGTAATATTCCATTCAGGCAATGTAGAGAGGGTCTCGTTTACGAAGATCCATCCAGAGTCGAACCCTCCGTCAGCAGGCTCGCAGGGGCTCTTACCCGTGGATTGGGTAACGGAATGGTTTCCAGGCCTGGGGCAGCGTGGGTCATAACGTCGATGGAATTCACTATATGGACGTACACTCCAGAGAACTGGAAAGAAACAATGGTGCCTACGGGGGCATCAATAGTATTGGGGGTGAATATAGGCACGCCAGCGGGGCCTCCCACTTGGACGGTCTTTACCTAGTATGTTGTGAGGATGAAATTAAAGCAACTGTTATTCCTGGAACTCACTTGCTGGGCGGAGACCATAGCCGCCGTGGCGAGAACAGTGAAGACGGAAGAGAAACGCATTCTGCACAAGGAAGAAACAGAAGGGATGGAGGACAAAGACAGCAGAAATGCCTCCGCATTGGTAGGCTTTTAAAGCATTTTACGGCAACTGTCATGGTTGCCAGCTGTTCAGGACTCCATACGAATGCCGCACTTTTGTCTGATGTTTCAGCTGAACATCTATCTGCAGGCGCATACGTGACGGGGATTACCGCTGTTTCCAAGTTGTTTCAATGGGAGCGGGTAAATCGAGCTCATTCCGTAACGTCGTGAGAATTGCAGAAATGTCCAGGACGGGTGACAGCGGCTTTAAATAATGGCATTGGTCCCAAACTCCGGGGGCTATGCGGACACAACGAGCATGATCTGGATTCATATAATTTGTGGGCAGTGAAAAGTTACGGAGATCGATTCCCGCCTTCGCCATTTGTTTTCCCTGCGAGCGGGTAACAATCTAGGTTAATTGATTTCGATATTTTGAAAATAATACTATGTTCCAGAAAATGGGACCACGTCAAGCTAATATATTATCTGAGTCTTATCCTATAATTGGCTTTGCAATGCAAAATGTTCTAGAAGTGAAAAATGTTACTCTACCGCAGTCAATTCTTCGCTGTTTGTCTTCGGAGATGGCCCAAATGAAGCCAATATGAATTCGCCTTCGGGTTGCCTCCCAGAAAGAAACAAAATCGGCCAAGAATTGTCCGCTATGGATATGCCGAATTGACTGGTCGTTTGATGGGGCAATTGATTGACATCTCAGCAATCAAAATATCTTCGCACTTCGTGTCCTAATTCTTGGCCAGTTCTCAACCGAATTAGATGAAACTTTCTTTATATTCTGATAGTACACATATGTCGGTTTTATTTGGGCCATTTCCGAGGGCAAACGGCCAAGAATTGAGTGCGGTAGAGTGACATTTTTCACTTCTAGAACATTTTGCATTGCAAAGCCAATTATAGTAGAACTATTTGGAGAGGTGGCGACTCGGATGAGGGTCCCTGCACATGAAAACGGCCCGTCTTTCGAAGTTCTTTCAAGTCGTACCCAAAGCTATCAAAGTTGAAACTAAAATTCCCATGCAAAGGATGCGCAAAATGGTAATGAAAATGGTCGAAGAAGGCTACAATGTAGCTGACCCCACCCGTCTCGACTGGTCGCTCAAACTACTCTTAACCCGTGGACTAAGGATCTTCTCGATTGGTCATGGTTCCGTCGATTGAACGACTCATCAATCACTGATTGATGGGCATGGTGGCCCACACCGCTCACGTGGCTGCATCTCGCGACGCAAAGTTTGTCAACAGTTCACAACAAACGGAAAAGCGGTGTCGCTCAACATTTAGGGCAACTTGTGAGAGTCTGTTGTAAGTGAAAACATGGAGTCGATCGTTGCTGGAAAAGTAGGATATTTATGCTCAGGATAGCTCCGATTCTCGGCAAAGGTGTTCGTCGCCATCCACACAGCAACGAAATCAATCTTGGCTGAATAGAAGATGTGTAAGATCGAGTCAATAAATATTAATTTTACTCACGAGCAAACCAGACCCTCAGGACAGGGGTCCGTGATTCGAGCAACAATTTTGTTTATTCCGGCCTGACGATATTAGTGAATTACTTGGTAGGAAGTCGGTAAGTTTGCGGCAACACACTCACAGGAAATGTCGACGCTGTGGCGAGGCATGCCGAAGCTAATAGAAAGGTAATGATGGCGGTCAATTTCATTTTGTGGTGCGGATACTGAATATGTGGGACCTTTTATGAGGGTGGTATGTCGGTGATATTGATGAACATCCCATGACGGTGGCAGATTGACATTTTGAGCGAAAACCTTGGCAGTGGGCGGCCGTGCCGATGCCAGGTATTGTGCCAATGGCGAGA
Source organism: Mycena leptocephala (assembly GCA_029378395.1). Taxonomy (NCBI): domain Eukaryota; kingdom Fungi; phylum Basidiomycota; class Agaricomycetes; order Agaricales; family Mycenaceae; genus Mycena; species Mycena leptocephala. Next base: position 280,365 of record JARJLF010000129.1, on the reverse strand, counting down.
TGGACATCAGTCTTAACCTCCTCTTGGGCAAAGCTACAACTATGCAAGAATCACTAGCGGATACGCCAACCCGAAAATCAGTATAAGGTATGGCGCACGATGCGCCAAGCCACCATATTGCAGTGATATATGCAGATCTGGCATTATTGATGAATGGATCTTCTCCATCCAGGTGAACAGGGAACTATGATGATCCACTCCAGAGCTTCGACGGTGCTCTCCATATCTACAGGAGTCGCCGTCGACACCGTCAGTTTCTCGCCTTGGCTCACTCCAACATCGTTGGCTGCTCTTTTCTCTCGCGGGCCCGAGGCCAATTCTGAATCGAATAGGACTTGCAGGTACGTTGATAACACGATATACACACTTATGCCCGCTGAGACCAGTCAGGCAAGTGTCTCTGCAGCTGGAGCCCACTATCCAAACGTCAGTGCTTCCGTGCGTCATTTACACCCTCCCTGACAATGAACTCATGAATCCAGGCGGGGAAGACAGGCGACACCCAGGATGTCGCAGAATATTATCAGTATGTGATATCTATGCACCCGGTCCAGACGGCCAATATGAGTTCGTTAGCAATCGATGACCAGAACGGGGACCCATCGAATGGAAATCGAATTCTGTACCAGCCCCCTGGTGGTTGGATTTCCAACGGAATCCCCGGATGCCCCGATTGCTCAATGCCAAACTCAAGCCTCTCATTTATGAAAACTTGGCATGGGTCACTTTCCGTGGGTGTTTGCGATCCCGTTTAAAACTGTCACCTCAGCACACAACCCTAGAACGCGTCGGTCCCGGTTAATGCGTCCATCACTTTTTTCGGTACATGCCATCCGGATGATCAAGCGTATGCAGCACTGAACCTCGCTGTTAGGCAGTTCCGTCACTGTGTCGGGTATTATCGCCAATTCATTGACGGACCCACCGTATGTTGCTTTATTGTCAAACGGACTTGGGGTTTGATGTTGAGCTTGAGTGACCTGCGTTTCGACCTTGATGGAGTCCAGGCGGGGACTTTCTCCCACACTCCAAGAGGAGGAGGTCGAGATTACGTTTTCAACAAGGCCATATTCACGTCCGATCCATTGCCCATGGGCCAACATAATCTGACAATTCACAACGGACTCGCAGGGGGCCCGCTGTCGCTGCTGATGCTGGATTCCATCCGCTACACGTACGTCGGTTTTTTGTCCATTTGCTCCGTCTGCGGTTGGTTTCATATCTTGATAAAACAGTGTAGACGAGTCTGAGTCCCAAAGGTATGGTCGGCCTCATCGTATATCAACCCAACCCCTTTAACGCGAAAGTCTTATTTAAAGCGCAAACTCACAGGTTCCATCCACCCCAACGTGTGTAACATACTTCATCGTCATGCTAGAACTAATATTTACATATTTTAGAGACGTGCCGACAAACGATAGTGTATCTCATTCACTTAAGTACGTCGACCGCCAAACAAGGAACGTTCACTGAACCCCTCAATGTAGGACAAAGATAATTCTGGGAACAGTGCTACCTCTTGCTGTGGTCACTTTCGTCGTGGTATTTTTACTATGGCTTCGGCGACGACGACGACGCATGCGCCACGCCCCAAACTCTGCAGAGATGGGCCTCTCACCGTTTTGCCGGATCCCTTCTCCAGCCGGCGTCGCTGTGCGCAACATTACCACGAGCCATATTCGCCGGCAGGTCATCCAGGAGGAACTACGTGCAGTTCAGGAGCAAATCGTGGACGTTGGTGAGCTGGAGCGGCGGGTGACAAAGACGTCCGATTCGTGGGACCTTCGATCGAAGTTGGAGGCGGCACGCGAACGGAACGAGCAGCTGCTGGCGCGTATACAGGAACTGGAAGCAGATTTGCGGTCAGCATGGGCCCTGGGACTGTCTGATGACCCTCCTCCTGGATACATGCCGAGGGAATCGTTGTAATAGGATCTCGTTAGCGGATCATGGACAATCACTCTGTATAAAAATTCCGTCTGTCTGTTGTGAAGTCTTTCAAACTCAGCTGACTCCGCTTACATCTCCGAAAACAGATTCAATGCTGGGTTCCTCGGCCGGCTGCCTTGCTGACTTCGGTTCACATTCGGCATTTATGCCGCTCCCGGCGCTTTTGGCGGCCTTGCCTCTTTTAATTGCATGTCATTTTAGGAGTTCAAAGACACCTACAGAGTCACATTGCACCCCATCGCGGTCTTATATAAAGACAGAAAAGAACTTTGGGTGACATGAGAATCTTATTCGTTCGCGGGAGTAAAGGTGAATGGCAAAGATAAGCTGAACGTAAAAACCAGGTTGTTCGGGAAGACATCCTCCGCAGTCCACGCGAATGGCTCTTGCCAACAGAGATCTAGCCGAGCGCGAGGAAATCAGATCCATGATGAATAGCAAAAACAAAGCGAGGTGCTTATTCTTGACGCTCTGCATTCAATGGTAGGCAAGCGGGTATTATTGTCACCCAATTCGAAGACTTCCGAGCGCTCGAGAAGGCCGATATCCCTCCTCCCCGGAATATACATGTATATGCATATCGCACACACCTGAGTGCATTTATTGGTGCATGGGGTAGGTAGGTAGGATTACACGGCACGGTCCCGCTCAGGAGCGCCGGGTCCAGGAAGTATCCCGATTTACACGCACTAAATAATATAGCTATTGTTATCTCTATTGGAGATCTCGCAGGAAATACAACAGAAGGCGTTTCCGTTCACGGGGTGGAATATCTTCCGAGTAACAACAAATTTATTTCCATGGTGACTAGTGCGTTCTTGTGCACCGGGTCAGGCACTACCTGGCTTTCAACTTTCAACCCATAGTGTAACCCTACGGATAGTGACCTATGAATTTGTCGACTGTGCCTCGATCTACCTACTATTTTCATGGACAGAAAAGTCGCGTCCTTCAACAGGCGCCGGGGATCAGATTATAATAGAATGATATACATTATGTCTCCGGATGGAAAGAACAGTTTCGTAAAGCTGATATAGACGTTGTAGTCTCAGCTTTGGAGGGTACAGCCCCGTCTCTTTTCCTCCCTTTATTCCTCTCATTCTACCAGGAGTTCGGATGAGTTCAATCAATCTGTCGGAAAGCAAGATGGAGCGCAAGACGCTCAGTCAGAAAGAGGACGAGATCTTAACCAGGAAGCCACTTCCCCAGCATTGGAGAAGGCCCGTCGTCAATGGACCGTTCGGCGCGCTGCAAAGGACTGTTTTTAACGTCCTCTGCATAGCATCATATGGGCACGTTGGGTTAGATCCCGTCTGGGCGGCCATAAGGCTGGATGAGGAAGGCGACGACAGTGTCTGGGTCGAAGGCACTCGTCAGATATGTGACCGGCTCAACAACCTGCTTGTAGTGGTAGGTCAACCTTGTGGTAAAGAAATTTGCCTGGCTGATGGTCGTTGACTTTCTGAGGGGAGCTTGTTACTGGCTACATCGGCTGCCTTCATCACCACAGTCCCGCCCAGGCCAGAGATGGCGGATTACACGCTCCGGGGGCCATACATATGTCTGCTCAGTGCAGTTGGACTGCTTCTTGGGGGCATTATCGTTACCGCGGTGTCTTTCCTTGTTCTCACTAAAGCAAGGCCAAACTGGTCGGAGCGCGTACGTTCATAACCGCACTCATTGTTATGTCATGTTCTTAGACCACCGTTGCAGGTGATGTACTCCAGCCGATTCCAGGTGTACAACACGCTGATCATTTTATCTTACCCAATTTTTTCGATCGGTGCTGCGACTTTCCTCATAGGAATTGGTACGTTATAATATTACCTCCCACGAGTTACCTACAAGCCTCCTCATTCGCTCTCAGGCATACTGAGCGCCATGTGGGTGGCTGCAGATACTGCATTAAAGGCCAGCTCTCCAGTGATCCTCTCCCTGCCGATGACGATTGGGGTTCTGTTTGGTATTTCGTACCTGACAGCCAAGCCGGAGGTGCAAAGGCGATAGAAGGCTCGAATGCCTGGGTTCAACACCCAAGTACCCTACGTATCCGTGGATGGAATCACCATAATTCCTGTCACTCTTAATTCTGTTGTAATAAATACCTTGGCCATTTCTCTATGATTTGGATGCAAATTTGACGTACGTCAATGAACCCTATATGGGGTACTGTACTTCATGACTATAAAGGGATGATCATGGGAGCTTCCAGTGCCCGCAAGGAACGTCCTGCCTCATCTGTCCGGATTTTCGGCGAATGTAGTACAAATAACAGCAGAGAATGCCTGATCAGTTTGATGAAGTATCTAAAGTAAGAAGGGCAGGGAATATTAAATCGGCTCTTCAGACATACACGAGGTTCCACAGGGAAATATTCGTACTTAGGTTCGACTTCCTTTCATCCTTCCCTGTTTCGTGATGTTGAAAGTTTCAAGCATTGGGACAACGGTGATCCACATAGACGAGTGGACCATGTGCTCTAGTTATAGCGTGCGATGTCAGAAACTGAGAAAGCGATAAGGTAAACGCTGCGAAGATGACGGGTAATTCTGGGTTGGGTCACGATGGTGGAAAATGTCAATGGGAGGACCGGCGCTTCTTAAGTATTTCCCCACGCAATCCTTGTATATTTCCCGGCGCTTGAGCTTCAAGACTTCAAGAATGCTGTGCTGAAAGCTAGAGCCTCGAACTTTAAATATTGTAGATTAAGCTATCGTACATATTACTGTTGTACAGTTCAGCGGCTGCAGGTTTGTTTGATTTGAGGGAACACTCACAGTAAATGTGACCGCCAACCGCAATTCCCCATATACCAAGTCAGCTCTTCGAAGCCTTCCAAGAGAAAAACTTCCGACTACTACCACTACCCGTAGCTGTTGCAATTTTCTGTGCCGGTCTTAAAATCTGCAATATGATTTAGCCACTGAGCATCCGACCAAGGATGTTGCTAACTAACCTGGAAAGAGCACACCAGATCCTCGTCGACAGACATCATCGCGGCGGCATTATCAAATTCGCCGCAGTAATTCGGAGCACTGAACAAGGTCACAAGGCGCCGCTTCGCGAAAAATTCAAATCCGTCCTCCACAACCTGAGGACATCCATGAATGCCACAGTACCGAGGGAGGATCGACAACGTACCTGATGTCCCCGACATATCAGGTCCAAATCATGTTTCTGCGTAAACTTTGTAACGACATCAGCCCCGAACGTGAATCCGGCACCGCGGTCGTTCGTGGCCCATCCAGAAACGTAACTGTCGGGGTCACTCCATAGAATATCGGACAGAATGCCTGGGCACCGTCAACGCAGATCCCAGATCACAGAAAGCCACTCACCGCCGTCGGGAATCTCAGTCGGGCGCATAATCCGGCGGATCTGGTCCATCGACTGTAGATCCGGACTGAGCCCGCCATGCATCGTCAATATCCGCTCCCCGATGATGGCTGCGATGGGGAGGCAGTTGAAGCAATCTGCGAACGTCTTCCACAGCTTGATATTATATCGGCGCTTACCTGCATCGGTGGTGAATGTCAGATCGCAAGTGTAAGTTCAGACTAAATACACACACACTCGTCATAAAACCCGTATATTCGGTTCACGGAGGAAGACTCGTGGTTTCCGCGGAGTAGGAAGAAGTTTTCCGGGTACTTGATCTTGTACGCGAGCAGCAGGCAAATTGTCTCCAGCGACTGTTTCCCCCGGTCAACATAGTCGCCAAGAAATAGGTAGTTTGCATCCGGCGGGAATCCCCCGTACTCAAATAGACGCAGGAGATCGTAATATTGGCCATGTATATCGCCTGCGAAATTGAGTTTTGGCTGCCTACATGGGGAGTTTGTTATACGTACCACACACTTTGATCGGCGCCTCAAGCTCCAGAAGAATCGGTTGACTTATCAGGATCTCACGCGCCTTCATACAGAGGTATTGGATTTCATATTCCTGAAGTTTCACAGACTTCCCGGGACGATTTCCTCTTACTACCAGCGAATGATAAGGCATCAGGGGAAATTCGCCGTGTAATCATCGGGCACCAGGCTTTGAGGGGCAGGGAACAAAGCCTTACCTTCCAAAAGTCTGTCGATAACGGAGTCAAGGTCAATCTCGATCCTTGTGCTGCTCATTCAAATCGCTGCAGAGAAACACATTGATCTCGTGGGTTAGAATTCCGAAAATGCCTTGGATAATTCGTTGACGCACCTGCGGGTCCTGACGTTTCAAGTGTTCGGTTAATAGCTTTACCCGAATCGTCCAGGAGGAGAAAGGAGGTATAGCACCGAGGGATTGTAGTGGATGAAGCGAAGGAGCGAGTGCCGTTAAAGGGTCGATTAATAATCGGGCATTCAGTTATGACTCGAGTTTCGCCATCAAAATCGCTTACGCGGTCCGATTGGCCAGATACACTCCAGTGATCTGGCAGATGGATAGTTCGACTCGTGAGGAGCATTAAGACCGCATATTTATAGGAGATAACCCACACTCAGCGCTACTAACCGCGAGGACAGAGTGAGGGAGCAGCTTCGCACTGACAGACATCCCGTTCCTGGGGTTGGAACTATAATAGAACCCAAATAGAACCGATGTCGGGTACCTGATAGATGGACGAGGCTGTGTGGGTGTGGAGGAATCAGCGGAGCCGCCCGAGATCAACAAAAGCCATACAGCAGTCAGGTCCAGTGAGTGTCCAGAGACAGTGCGACATCGCAACACCATTGCTTCATGTCTCAGGAATCATTCGGTGGCGGTCGAGATAATGAAGATTGGGCCAGTTCCCCCGTCCTGGAGCAAAAGTGGACTGGCAGAGTCACAGCAGCGGACTATAGTACTAGGGGTCGACGTAAGTGTCGAAAAGAGGGACAGACACGGAAATGGTAAACAAAGTACTCGCAATGACTCTTGTGTGCTCATCGGGAAAACTTGCAAAAATGTACAATATGCGTGGACACGTCTCGAGAGAGGTCGTTGTTCTTAGGAAAGAGTAGGCGCCTATCAGACAATAGCCGGCGCTTAACGTCCGGCGATCATCATTCGGTCGCTTCTTTGAAGTTCAATTCTTTGAACTCTGAACTGTCATCTCTCTACATGAACAGCACTTGCGGTCAAAGCACTCGATTGCCCAATTCAAGTTAGCGCAAACAATGTTCAAGGTCAGCATAACAAAAATTACAAATTTCGGATTCGAATACCATCGCCACTTGTCTACTTCTTGAAACATGAACATACGCTTTTGAATCGCTAAACTCTGCTGTGCCTCCTAAGGTTCGCTCTAATGTATGTAGCGAATAGCAGTCAACCAATAAAACGTTGGAAACGCCGAGTTGCCGAGAAGATCTCCCGCCAATGAGATGTGGCCTCAACTTCACAGGCATTCGTGAAACACTGATTGCACCCAGAAACGTCCTGGACAAGGAAGAATTGTCCAGGCCACAGGTTAAAGTTACGGAATCGTCTACGATTCATGCAACGAATAACAGATGGTGTATGCTGTGCGTGTGAGAGTGGTAATGGGAGGACCTCCCGATTCTCAAGGTCAATTTTAGATCGTCATGGTGCTTGATGAAAGCAGTGTGCTTCAGACGTTTAGGTGGACGGAGAAGGAGCTCGTTGCATTGAAAATCAACGCACAGGCGGCAGGCGATCTGCGTCCTTTGAATGTGCGAGCCATGGCTCAAAGTCGGTATCAGAACACGGCATTGCAGAAGACAACGCCTTATCGTTGAACATAGGGTATAACAATACAATGGGTATCCTTAATTCGAGGGCAGTCGAAGTCCTTCGCTGTGGCCAATGAGTAAACAAATGAAATGAAGACGACATGGTCAAGAACGCACAGATATCGTCTCAACCTGCGCAGCGCGCGTTTCACGCGTCTCTGTAAGGCAGTAAGAGGGGCACTCAGCAACTGGAAATGGCCTCAACGCACCTGTATCTTCCGCCGCCACGCTTTTGAGCTCCGAGACCGATCTCTGTCATGTTCTTGCTCTGTTTCCCGCCGCTCAAACGGTCGCGGCTCATACGGGACGAATGGGGACCTGCGCACGGGGGCTGCTTCTCTGATCGTCACGTTGCGCTTGGGCGGATAGGAAGGGGCACTGGTGCTGCCGGTCGGGAATTTTGACACGGTCGATGTGTCTGCCTCTACGACGGACTCGGCGTCGAGCCACGAGACGAGAGGCTGAGAATACGGGTGCACGACGGGGGGAGCTCGGGCTGGGACTGGGAGGAGGGGCCTATGAGAGTCGGTCCGCACGCGCACATACTCGTCGTCCTCGGAGAACTGGGACTGCGTGGTGAAGGTACCGTCCGTCGTCCAGGTCAAGGTGTTCTGGGGGCTGTACGGATGTGAAATCGGGAGCGAGTCGACGGATTGGATCTATTGTGAGCATGTCAGTGAGCCTCCGCGAGAGTTAGTGCTAGGGCGACACACTGGCACAAAGCTCTGCATCTTCCTGTAGGGGTCATTGTGCTGCGCATCAACTGGCGTGTAAGGGTACTGCACGCAAGCCACGGATTTATTCGAACGGTTCGCAAGAGGGAGATATTGGATGCATACCTCATTGGCGTAGATGTAGCTCGCCGATCCGCTGTATGGGTGATTCATCAGGGTAGTAGACTTCTCGCTGGGTGTCGAGAGTGAGGGCAATATTGCCAGATCGGGAGTAAGTGGCCTTGAATGCTACGGCCGCGGGCCGCGCTCGCCCGTCGCCGCGGGTCTCGACGATGAGGAGTCGCAGAGGCTGTCGTGTGAGAGTCAGAGAATGGCGACCTCGACAGCCGTGTCCATATCACGGAGAAACGACGCGGTGGCGGGAACATCAGGTTTCGGAACAATAGGAAGAGTGATCTAATGATATCGAATACTTACAAGTACCTGCGTCGTCAGGCGATACCGTTCAGTGGCAAACAGTTGGGTGGGCCTTGGGTAAGTTGTGAAGGTCTTCAAATGAAAGCGGGCCAACCAACATATTGTTAGGGAAAGACGCCAGCCACGGATCAGAATGCGCCGCTAGGCTTAGTTGGCCCAGAGCGGCCTAGAGCAGCAAAGCCGTCAGGACTGAAGGAAATGGAAGGAAAGATCAAGTGCAAGAGCCAGACAGAACCAGATTACATAGGGTGTAAGAACAAAAACCACCAAGCGACTCGTAAGGGCAAGGTGAAAGACTCGGAGCAAAAGTGCCCTGTGTTTAACAGTGTTATACATCAAGGCCTATCAAGGCTTTGAAGCACCGCCACTCCGGTCAGATCCGAGAGGCTTCCTCCTCTTCAGAACAACTTCTCTATGCACGTCTCCCTTCGTGTTGAAAGTTCAGCGTGTCTTGCCCCATCCGTTCGGGCAATCCTCTTATTTCCTCATAGTGCTATCCATCTAACTTTCCTGTAGAGGATCGTCGCTGCGCCGACCATTTATGGCTCGCTCCTGGACCTCGAACAATTGGTGCACCTGATCAACAGATAACGCCTACCTCAGTCGGAACTGTTTCTCCCAGCGTACTATGTCTACGTTGATCCCTCTCAAGTTTCAAATGAAGACGAACTGGAGTCGCTGTTGGGACTACCCGCATTGCTTGGCTCACCGCACGGGCATTGCTTGCATTGCGAGGGATGCTTAGGACCGTCATACACCCAAAGGCATTGCTGGATCTATGGCCAAGAGTTTGGGTATGGGTAGAATTTGTCTCCTCTCACCGGGAAGTTCTCCAGATCCGGCCAGAAGACTCCCACTGTATTCGGTGTTCGTCCTCTTGATTCAACGCTTTCTGGCCGTTCCTGATACAGCCGCACTCGTCGATTCAACACCTGGGGTACGCGTCATCATAGGCAAAGCTTGGTTGATATTCCTTGGTCTGAGGCACAAAGTGGACGGGATGGCCGGTCTAGGCGGTATTATTGGTCGCGGTATTGTCCCTGCTGAGCACCTGGAAGAATATATCGAGGGAGCCGGGGGTGGCATGCACAACCTTGCCTCACTAGTGGTGCAGCACTCCGCGCCTCCGAACGCACGATCAGGCATTTATGCGCGCGTTCCTCGACGAGGACTACGCCGCACACAAGCACACCATCTTCATGCAGCAAAGCATTTACGGTCGCATTCAACCAAACACCCATTTTTACGTCGAGTTCGACTACTCCAGGGGGTCCGCACGTTTCGAGTGCAAGCCGTTCATGGATTCGCAGCCGCCATCCGTGATGCCCATCGATTGGGAAGCGCTGCGCGCGGACGCCCGGGCTCGGGCCATTCGCAGTGCGGGGCGTATGGAACTGTGCGCGATGACGGTACAAGAGGCTGGTGGGTACCACACGCGGTTCTTCCCGATGCGATGTAGGGGCGCCGAGGTACACGATGGGCTGCGCGCGCTCGGGCAGAGACTCCCGATGGAGACAGATGGTAAGCTGCTGGACCAGCGGTTCGCGGACGAAATCTATTGCTTGGAGCGCTTGGATGTTAGGGCATTCCATTAACTCAAGGATGGAAGCCTTGCATTTTGATGGACGCCAACATCAACTTATTCCCTGTGCAGTTTATACTCTAGACTGGCATTTATTTTCACTTATTACGGTTCTCGCCGGAAATTCATTCCGGTAGAACATAAAAGATGGCAATAAATTACAGTATTGAACAGGGCGCTACAACTCCCCGAATGCATGCGATACAAGAACAGGTGTTTTTTTATTCTACGTCGGATGTCACAATTTCGCCGTGGAAGGATGTCTGAAGACTCACCAAGAATAAGATTATCATCCCACCCGGGTTTATCAGCAGCAACACCCACGGCATTGACTTTCCCATCGCACACAATGTCCAATCTCTCAGAGCCCGCTGCGCCTCCCTCGTCATCTTATGGTTGGGGTGGTTGGGCAAAAGATGAAATCCACGACAACGAACATGCAATTCCTGGAGGAGTTCATGGGCCAATCTGTAAGCAAGACTCGAAACGCGAGGAGTCCCAGGCTCCACAAGGATCAACCTTTGAACACCAGGACGCATTTGCGTCGGCGGCACCGTATCCTTGAAATATCCCCGCGCTGACGCAATGCGCATAACGTAGAGAAGGCGAATGAGGTCTGTCGTGCGGTTCTGGACGTCGAAAAATCGTGAAATACGAAGGCGTGATAGGAATGGGTGATTCTGTGCCATGACGGATGGAAATCGGCGGAATTGAGCGGTATCATTGACGTGCAGCGTTCGAAGGGGGTGCTAATGCGGGGTCGTGTGGAAGCTCATGCGGACCTCTGACTGTCAGGCGAGTCAGAGCCGGAAAACTGCCGTGCAGTAATGGACTTCCGTCGAATTCGTCGTTGAAGCTGACCAGGGAAAGAAGCTCAACTGTTCCCTGCGCAAGGGAGAGGATCTCGATTATGTTGGACGCCAGATTCGTAACACTGTCACCGGCCATGGTATCCCAAGGGTTTTCAACGCTGTCCACCTTTATGTGCTGGATCACCTCCTGAACCAAGGATGGACTGAAGCTGGGGAATGACCTGGTAGGCTTGGACAATGTGGACGGCCCTGTTAGCGCACTTCTCCTTGACAGAGAGCAATAATTGTATATGAACAAGAAACGAATTCGTCGTAACTCTGGCGGGACAGACCGAGAGATTCGATAAATCTTTGGATCTGCACGGGGCCGCAGACTGCAATCGATTGATATCGATGTTGTGCGGAAAGCTGGCGGATGCGTTTGGAAACCAAGCTCAGGGAGCTGCCGGTAGTACCATCGTCTCTGCACGCGATTGAATAGATCTTGAGGTGTAGTTTTGCAGGGAGGTCGCTCATGGCGAAGTCGATGGCGGAAGACAAGGGCTGAGCCTTGTGCCGTCAGGTGTAATTATAAATGGACTATAAATAATTTAATATGACTTCAGAGGTTAGTTATGATTTCTGCATCAGAGAGGGCCGGGGGATTTTACACCTGTGGTCCTGTATTCGATCACGTCGCGATGCCGCTGATGCGTGGACTGAGTATGACAGCGTGAGAAATCGATTGGCGCTACGCTCGCTTCCTGCTGCTCACCACATTAACCACAATCACTCCCCTAGCATTGTTCGAGTATGGCAGCCAATCAAGTTCCCGACGAAATTCTCTCACAAATCCTTACCCCGCTGCTGGAGCACCCTGATGAAGTGTTCCGTGACCAGTCAGCGAAACCCCTTCTCGACCCCGGCTTCTCCTCGTCATCCTACCTCCTCGTATGTAAAGCATGGCTTCGCGTGTCGACACCCCTTCTATATAAAACCGTCGTACTCCGCACCACTGCTCAGGCAGAGGCCCTTTTGGCAGTCCTAACATGTAACAGACAATTTGGGCTGTTCATTGCAAAATTGCGAGTCGAGGCTGGTTTCCCTTCTGCTATCTACACTATCCTCAAATTCGCACCCAAAATTACAGACCTGTATCTCACACTCTACATCTGGGCCTCTGACGACGTCGGAGGTCTCTGCAGTGGTCTTTCGTTGATCAATCCGCGCCGCGTCATTTTCCATGACGCCGTCCCAAACACGCCGAAGAAAAATAAACAGACTGAGCAGCTTTTCAGCGCGCTTCTTGAGCTCGTTCCGAAATGGGATAAACTGGTACGCTGTTTTGTAGCACTCCCTCACGGAAACCGAGCCTGATGGCAAAGCAGCACATTTTCGATTTTCCGTACCTTGTCCATGAAGACACATATAGATATAACGACGAAACATTGAACGCGCGCGCAAAGGCTCTGGCTTCAGCGTTGGCCAAGTCTCACAGCCTAGAGACCCTCCTCGTCCCCATTGGCGACTTTTTACCGAGATATCTTCTGCAATTCGTCAATGTGCGATCCCTGAAGTCAATCCACTTCATCCGATCCCAGCATCTGCGTCGGATGGACTGTTATCTTTCCTACTATGTTGATAAAATTCGCCACTCTGTCGATCGAGTTCCGCAACTCAAAGCGCTCGTCACGTACACGGCACTGAAGTACATCCCCTTTCTACATCGTCATCACTGCTGTGCTGATTCATAAACAGATCTGACGAGGAGAAATCGGTTTCCCACCCTAGGGAACAGCTGTCGCTTCCGGAGAAGTTTGAAGTCATGAGCCTCTCAGCGCTGAGGCAACTCGGCCAAAGGGGGAGCACGGTGAAAATTCTCAAGATATCTATAGTAACTGCCAACACGATGTTCCCCGCCGTAATTGACCCCACTGTCCTTGCTCCCTTCACTTCTTTGACTCACCTCACCTGGAAAATGCTCGACACAACGTCATTCTCAATACCTCCTCCCGGATTTTGTGTTCTGCCTCACCTTGAACAGTTGAGCTATGATGGTTGTTCACCCATTCTTCTGGATATTTTGCAACCGCTGCCGTACGGTCATACTCCAACTAGGCAATAGATAAGCTGACTCGCTTTCCTTCTAGCCTCAATTTGCTACGGGATGTTGAGCTGTCCAAGCCTGTAAACGTTCCCGCCGCAGTCGCCTTCCTCAAATGCCATGGTGTCAAACTCAGAACACTCTCCTCTACGCCCGAAATCCTCAGCAGGGCTGACGTATTTAACCTATGTACAAACCTCACGACTCTCAAAGTTACCTCCGCGTTTGGTTTCGCACCGGGAGAGAAGGCTCGAGTTGGTGTTCCATTCTTAGACCCGGATCCATTGCTAATACGCTTGGCGCAACGTTCACAGCTTCTTCCAGATAATTTTATCACGTGCTCTATCCCGCATAGCCCGCTCGCTAAGATTCGTTTTGGGAACGGGACGATGTAAGTTGACTCCTGTCTCTATTTCATTACTGCAAACCTGACCTCGCTTTCTAGAGCACCGTACAACAGTGACTCGCTCAAGGGGGAGGACCGTAAGCGTCTGAATGAAGGCGGCTTTAAACAATTCTTTGAACAGCTGAAGCCGGAGAGCTTCCCCGTCCTGAACGAAATACAGATCGACGAGATCAGGTGGCCGACCTCCGAGTGAGCTATCTTTTCGCGGCGATGTTGCGGCCAATGCAATTGAACATATACTTTAGGCAAGAGGCTCGTCAAAACCAATGGATCCCGCTTTCGGATGTCTTGCGCCGCAAAGGAATCAAGGTTATAGATTATTGGACGAAGAGGAGTGGCCCCACGGGCGTGCGAGCATTGATCCTGCCCCCAATATGTGGAACGCTCATATGAATGGTGGACGGAGTGTCTTCCACACGCAATACTGTATATACGGCCTGCATTCTTGAGTTTTGCTAATTTCTTGTGGTAGACGTAAACTGAGGCCTCCCTCTCCCTTGTATGCCTTGTCGTAGATCTTCGCTTCGCTTATTTCTGGAACTAGTCACCTCGTTCACCCTGTTTTGACTTTGCATCTTAAAAACCGAGCAACTGCAATAAGCGATCCAGCCGAGACTGGCGCAATACGAACAGCAGCTTATTTCTCGAAATTTGTCGAAAAGGTCAACACATTGTCGATCTTGTCTCTCTCAGTGGGTTCGGAGTTACTGACAATCTTTGCTCCCAAGGTTGTGCTACCCGCAGACGCACCTCGCGTCCGGGTCCTCCATGACACGCCTCCATAACACGACACTGGGTTCTCCGATACCGTATACGGTCCTCATGACCTGCGCCGTAAGCTTGTGCCCAGAATCCTACGACAAACAAGATTGATGGTGAGTAAAATAATCCACAGAGGTAGAGGGAATTATAGACGCAGGAATCGACCCCGTTCGTAGTCGGTGGGTCTAGCGCTAGTAGCGGGTAACTGACGACGACACCTGCGCCGATGAGATGATGTTCTATGATGTTCTTGTTCAACGAGTAGTTGATCATATGCATGCAGTCCTCCAGGACCCGTTTATGCGGTCGATGGAACACGGGAAGGACGCGTCGATGACGGAGAAGGGTGCTTCCCATATCTACAACACGAAGGTTAGGTTGAATAAGGTGGAAGATAGGAGAGACACACCATCTGGAACTCGGGCAGGACTAAATCCACCGTGTCAGCGCCGCCGGGTTCCGCATCGGGGAAGATCACGACGCGTTTTACGGAATGATCATAGTGCTGAGTGTCAGCCGGTCGCTCTGTTTTACGGGGAGCGAGGGAGGGAGGCCGGATATCCCTATCCAGATATGAGTAAATTAGAATAATGCCAGATGGGAGTACATCCGTACCGTCGAGACCGAAGCGCCTTCAGGACCTCGTTGGGGTTCGCGTCCAGAAAGTTCTCGACGTCTGTGAGGTAGTCTTGTACAGAGCCGCCATCGAATAGGTCGCAACCTGGTGACCGTCAGCCAGCCGTGATTAGACTGAGGAGAGGCAACGCACTGCGCACTGGGGTAGCAGGAATGCAACACGTCGCCGTTCATGTGCGCCTGGCCTCACAGCAGGCGGAAGCCGAGGCTCAGCTGGGTGGGGATGTCGCCTTCTAAGTTCTTGGGCACGGGCGACTGTAAAGGCCCACCGCGTTAAGCGCGTACGAAAATATTGACGAGCGAGGTCAAGCGAGAGGATTTGAGCTAAATGCAAAAGAGTCGCACGACACAAAGTACGTGACGTCGGAGTACATCTGCGGGGCCTAACATGAAGAGTCGCCGTCGGCGACGGGGAAGAGACGGTGTTCAGTTGTTATTTGTAGAAATGAATTCGACGCGAGCTCGTGTTCCATCAGCACCCAGGACGACAGGAAGTGTTCTTGCGGAGAGGCTAGTTCTAGACACAAGAGTCAGGATAGTATTTGGGTTTTCTCTGGTGAAGAACGGGGGTCAGTCGCAAAAATAATGGGATCTAAAAATAATGAGTACCATCGTCCTCGCGTATTAAAAGCGATTTACTCGCGGAAATGTTTGCATGGTTAGCCAATCGGGAATTAGAGTCATTGTTTGGGTCGCCTGGCCCTAGGCGACACTGGCCTCAGGATTGAGGCTAAGATTGAGGTTTTTCAAGTGGTTTGAGCGTGAACAAATTGATGACCATCAAGAAATCCAACTTAGGATTGGAGTACTTAGAGATAATTCCCCTTGAAATGGAAAGCCAAGGTACTTAAAGTGCAAAAGAACGTGGAGAGCGAGGAAGAGACCCACGCTTGAAAGCTGTGCATGCACCACCACTGATCCAGTGATGGCCGCTTCTGGGCGCTCTTTTATCATCTTGCATCTCAGTTGCATCTTGCACTGGCCGCCTAGTGTATCTTCAGGTCCCTGCTTCCGAGAGGGACATGCTTTGAAAATCCTGGCTTTGCGGTGTTGACTGAGCCGACGTTTCCACGACAGCCAGTCTCTGGCAGATCCAAGTTCATCCAACTTCACCGTCTCCGACAGGCTTCTATCTGTTTGAACTTCCGATGGAATTGTGTGGCATTCCTTCTCTTCTCACTGTCACCGGGTCTGGGGAGTCTCCTCTTAAGCTCGCAGTCTTGCCACGGCCTCCACCTCGATTCCCACCTGTCGACGCATCTCGGTGTAGAGAAAAGCAGTATCTCAATGTTCAGCAACTGCAGCAACTTTACAATTTACGGCGGTACATTCAGTGTTATTGCCTCTGCCCCAGCCGATTCAGGTACCTGAATTCTTCGTCCATCTTTAGCTACTCAATGAAAGTAGACTTTCGGTCCATTCCTCTTGGAGACCTAAATCTCCTGTCCGAGGTTGGCAAGGCCGATATCATCGAGTACCGTGACGTGCGACGTCAGAAAACGGGAGCGCTGATACGGCGGGTGCCGGTGGTCGTTGGTCGGCAACGAATCCACCAGGCGCGGATTTTCGGGAGTCAAGAAATGATGACCGCGGTCATTTACGATGGTCCTGGTTTTGAGAAAGTAACTCCCATTTTTCCCCCGGATTGGTGCATGCTTATTTATCTTTGGTATAGTGGAGGACCGAAGTGGAAATGCGTGAGGCGCGCCGGTGGGTACAGTTGGCAGCTGAAGCGGCTCGACGTTTGACTGGCGATCAAGGCACTCATGGATCCTCCAACTATTCGGTGTCACACGATCTGCCAGAGCCAATGGCTTGATTTATCACGATGGTGCGCAGTTATCATAAATATCCCAAGTTTTTTAATCTTGTTGAAAGGTGTCCTTCCTGTGGAGAATATTCGAGAAATGCATCGCAATTCTTCTTTGTCCTCTAAGTATTTAGAGTACACCCTGGTGAGTGCCTCCATCTGGTTCGTTGCATCCTTGTATCTTCATCTCACCCACAGTGTCGAGATTTAAATGTAAGTCCATGTTGATTCCGCTTGCCCTTCATACACACTTCCGTCTAGGCCGCGGTAGCGTATTGGAACAGCCAGACGGGTGTATGGTTATACGATTTTGACAGCCCCGACTACACTACCTGGATTCGCATGTCCACCGGCCGCCTCTGCATCGACGTCGGCGCAACGTCCCCAACGCCCTCCCTCGTCACAGCTGCTGCACTTGACACTGCTGTCGCGGACAGCCTTCTCATCACCTCCGGTGCAGCTACGTTCGAAGTTGCGCTGCTCGGCGAAATGGCGCTCGACGACATTTACACGATCCTGTGCTATAGCACGATGCGGGAGTGCGACGTCTCCCTTTGGACAGGTGACGTCGCGCTTGGCTCGTTCTGGGAATCCAAATCCGGCTCCGACTTCGCACCCTCTTTCGGGAAGCAGAGCAGCGTGTTCCCGAACTCGCTGGGCCTCGCAGATGTCCGGCCGCATGAGGAGTGGATGTTCCACGACACCTCCAGTGGACGGCGATATAGAGTTAGAGGCGGGGTGGTGCTCAGTAACGGCTGGACTCGGTGTGTTGGTGCAGGTCTTGTCCAAACTCTTGACTGATCATGAATTGGCAAAGAATTCATTCTCAGGATCTTTTTAGCGATGGTAGAGAAGCTTCTTGCGGTGTCCGCCATCTGATCAGAGCTGTCCAACTCGACCAGGCGCAGAATGTCCAAAAGTGGTGGCTCTCCCAGGCAAACCATGTTATGAAAACGGTCGGGTATTCGGTGCTAGGTAGCTATATCGACAGCGTTATGCGTCGGGATCATTCTAACAATGGGCTTTGTCAGATGAAAAGTCATGTTTGTGGAGAAATTTTCGCCGCACTTGAATGCAGCGCTAATCAGTTACAGTATTGGTCACTCACCTTTCGTTTGCCATCTCAATCTGGCACGACACAGACAATTATACGCTACGCGGGACCTTTATGGCGGACGCACCAACCGAGGACATGTACCTGTTCATTTTTCGACCCACGGTACGTATCGACGATGGAGAACTTCTCGTGCACGTCCCGCCCATCCACGAGGCCTCTTTCTGGTCGCACGATCCCCGTGGCCGCAGCCGTATTAACGAAGCCGCGGCTCGTAATCTTGGGCTGCCGCGCGTCTTCATGCAGGCGCGGGTTGGCGGGCCGGCGTGGTCGCGCGGAGACTACCAACTTCTCCGGCATTTTCACGAAGCCAAAGGCCTTGACCCCGCCAGTCCTGAGTTTACCAGGATCTTTGAATATCCACGGGCGAACATGAACGGCCTTAGCAAACTGGTCTTTCGTGGAAGTGCGTCCCACCAAACCATTTTATCATTGAATTGCTACTCATCAAAATGTATCCAGTCAAAGGTCTGGTCTTGCACAGCGCGCGGGAGACACTCAAGACATATCCTGTCCACGTTAGCGGCGTACCGTGTGTAAGATGGTGTGTTGCAATAACCATCCAAACGGATGCTATACATACTAAATTCACCACGCAGCAACCGCATCGATGCCCTATCCTTCCGGATCCAGGCGCGGCCTCGGTTTCCTCCGCCGCCAATATACCGCGACTTGGGAGAATTTGTGGAGGAAAAACTGAAGCACCAGAGGGCCGTTGAGCCGCTAATCCGGCGGCTGCGGCGATCCTCGCACGTGGCACCCGACCCAGAGAGGGTCGACATCATCAGAGTGCGACGGATGATGAAGCGCAGAAAAATCCAGGTGCCCGAACAGGGCCGGTGTGCGCCGGACGCTCGCGACATGGAGGCGGAGATTTATCCTCGCATGCGAAGGCTTATTCGCTCAGATAGCATGTCAAATATTGGGGATTCCTTCCGTGAGCGCATCCGGAGTGCCTCGAAGGAGGTGGACCCGAAGGGGCCGGATGCACTGTTCGAATAGTATGTCAAGAAACACTTCGAGGTCGTTATGATTAAACCGAAAGGAGCCGTGCATAACAATATGATATTGCATAGAATAAGACAGCCCAGGGTTACATCTCAACAGCTCTGATGGTAATCGGGAGTTGGGTTCCCTTCTGACTCTCCCCCGAGATGGTGGGAAGCATAACCAAACCCGCCTCGCGGCGGACTTTAACTGCAAGAGTAGTGTCCATTGAAAACTCGAAATTCTTGACCAGTTCGACTAGGAAGGCCTGATACTCGTATACCCTTTCAATGATTGCATGTTAGCCTCCCAGTAAAGATATACTTGCAAGCACGTACGCAAATCTCCATCCTGAACCAAAAACGTCAGTTCTGTGCATGTATGCAATGAGACCAATTACCTATGCAGGCACGGTGTCCGCTCCCGAAAGTCATCCTGGACAAGTTTAGTATCAGCCTGGTTAAGGATGGATTGGACGGCATACAAATTCCCGTATACGCCGAGTCGAGTATTTAGCTGCACCGTGTCGTCCAACCAGCGTTCTGGCCTGAAAAGGTGGGCATCTTGTCCAAAGACGTCGGGATTTCTACGTATTCCACGATCAACAGACGTACAACGCCGACGAAGGGATGAAAGTGTACCTGTTATATCCAGCGTTGGAGATAATGAGCACCATGTTCTTCGGAATCGGGAGTTCCGTAATTATCTTGCCAGATTTGGTGACAATCGGCTTCGACAGTGGCAACACTTCGTCCCGAGCGGCTTCACGCATGCTGTTAATTCTACACGGGCGCTCAGTTGGATGGATTTGAGTGCAGCAGGACACTTACGCGACTGGGTGATATCTCAATATTTCCTATATGCCAAGTCATCCGCCGCAGTTGGGTAATTGCAGAAGCGGACAGACGGACCTTCATGACAGCGTGCGTGTACGGCATGTTGTCGAAGTCAGCAGCGGTGAAATCCGTATCTCCACGGGCACGGATAGAGAGCTCAGTTTGTTGGATCTCTGCCCGAAGCTTTGATTGCACGTTGAGATGTTGAGTGAGTTCGAACATGGTCCATGACATGGTGTTTGCCGTCGTCTCCTGTGAATCAACATTGAATATTATGGATGATGGGGTCGTCGCGCGAACTTACATGGCCCGCTTGCATTATCGTCCTACGTGGTCAATGGATAAAGTCAATTGAAATTAAACATTAGAGGGTACAACTGACTGCATTTGTGCCAACATTTCGGTCTCAGAGAGGCTGGTACGCGGATTTTCCGAGGCATTGGCCTTGACTGTGACGCATTATGAATCGGGCAAGGAACCAGTGGTGATAGTTTAACGCACCTAATAAACTCATGATATCCCGCTTGCCCTTCCCGGCCAGCAGAGCCTCGGATTTCTGATCGACCAGCTCTTTCGCGATACCAACAGCGATATCCGTTACACGGCGGCTGTTTTTCAATCCGCGGACGGGAGCGTAGTCGATGAAGAATTTGACCACAGAGATCGGGAGGAACTCCATAAGCCCCAACACAAAGATGGAGGTCTTGGTCGGCACAGAGAACATCGGACTTGTCAATGATAAGATTGAGCGGAGTCGAGGAAAAAGAAATAATAATAACGGACGCGATGCTGGAAAGGGCATTGGCGAGAGGATCATCTTCGTTATTGGTGGTCCCGAACTGGTAGTCGAAAGCAACTGGACACAAGAGAAAATATCCAATTTAAATGCCCGAGTCGAATGTACAAATGAAAACCGCGGACCTTCGCCGATAACGTCGAGGAAGAATCGCGAAAAATAACGGGGGGCATTGACGACCGCGGAGCCATCGGCACCCAAACTTTCTTTCCACTTGGTAGAAAGCTGCACAAAATATAAGCGTTGGATATACACCTCATGGATAACGCACTTTCTAGAGATTTGAGGTCAGCGAGCAAGTGTACAGAATATTGTAGAGACGTACGTTCGCATACGCGGTGAAAATGGGGACATACGAACGAGCCTCGGTCGTACCGAAGGCAGGGGAATTCACCCGGCGCTGGCGTCTGTGAGTTTCATCTATTATGTGGCTGATTAACACTGTCTGGGACTATTCGAATATTGGCGCACTGTTCGACCAGGCCAGGCCAGGTCCGGTCAAGATGCTTGTGAGTTCGGATCGGAGACCCTGCTTCCGGATGTTGTAACCCGAGTTGTATATGTGGTGAAGCGCTTTGGGGTCAGATACAAGGAGACGATCCGTCTACGGAGGATTCAGTAGAAAATAGAAACAGTTTATCAGCTTAAGGAGACGTACCCGAGAATACCTTCAAGCGGACTACGTGCCCAAACTGCGCTTGCCATTTAAAGTCGGCCTATCGGAAAGTATAACTGTCAGAAATACACGGCGAGAGGTTAGGGACGTACCTCGGCGGCCTGGCATTGTACAAATTCAGGCAGACATCCTGCGATGTCATCATTCAATTTCCATCAGCGATGAAATGACAGGTGAATGCACGCACCCATGAGGAACGACTCTGGCTCCGGTCCAGGGACATCAGCAATGGAAATACGGGTCCATCGACGATAAGCTGCGTATAGTGTTAATCCCACAGAAAGCGAGATGATGACTTGAAGTGACGGCTCCATCCAGGACATCAGGACGTGTGTACATTCATCGCTGGCTTTTATACACAGTGCGTACCGCGTTGTTGTGGACACTGGGCATCAATAGAAGTTGTGTCAAGTGATGAGTGCACTGGTGTTGCATCACTTGAGAAGTCAGTATTTGCACATAGCTGATGACTAGGCGCCCGACCTGGAGCGGGGGAACCGGTCCCGGTCGGAGAGGGACGCCTGGCAAAGATAATGGGTCATGACAGATTCAGGCCGCGGTTGAGTGTGAATGTGAGAGAAAGAATCTCCGGGCCGATCCTATCCGTGATAGCCTGCAAGACTCCGCTCAAACTCCGTACATATGATTGTGCGGGCTTGGCTTCTTCGGGTTTAGGCTTCGGAGTTCTGAAGCCAAAGCCCAAGCCAGGCCAGACCAGGCCCACTGGCTGAGCCATGGCTTGGACCGAGAGATTTACAGTCAGTGCGTGGTAGTGAGTCACTGGTGACCGTGGTCTGCATGTTTCTGCACAGCTAGTTGAGCTATCTATCATCGATATATTCATTATATATATAATAACGAAATGTAGTCGAAATTCAACGACTTGCCGGCTAATTCCAACTTGAACATTGAAACACAATTGTCCCGATTTGGACTGAAGCTCAATGGTGGTGGAGATCGACTTGGAATTAGGGAGTGATGGATGTGAGAGTCCACTCAAATATATTCTCAACCCGAGTTGTACCTGAGGGTAAAAATTCAAGCCCTGGCTTGGGCTGGGAAACCTCAAGCCAGGGCCGGGCTTGGCTTTACGAAGCTATGGCTTCCGGATCGAAGCCCAAGCCTGCTCAACACTAGGTCACTCCGCTGAGTGGGACCGTGCGGTCCTTGCCGTGTACCGTTTTCTACCTACCTACCGGCCGACGAGGTATTTATTAACTGAGTTTTAGTTAGCGTAGTCGGTCCTATCAATCGTATCTTCGTACCTAGCGCAGATCATCGGAGCCTCAGATTTACGGAGAGCCGAGGAGTTCAAGTGCAAAAGGAAGCGCCGCCGGGTCAAAGGTTGCTGATAGCCACGCAGGTCGAATTTGGATGGATGGACGAAGCAACTTAGTGACGTGATCATCTATGCAATTATTACTGGAAATCCCTGACTTCAGATTCCGCACAAGATGTCCAGTACTGAAGGTATCTTGCGCTAGAATATTTCCTCGTGGAAGTCATTCGCGAGACATATACAGAAAAAACTGGACATATAAAGAGTGCCATTCGGGGAAAGTACGGTAACATTTTAACTGAGAGTGCCACCAGTTAATAGCGTGGCGCGGATGCACCTAAACACTTACTACATATTGCGTTGGCGGTGGGTTTCGATCAACCGCCGAACAGAAGGCGAAGTTGTAGAGGCAGCGTGTTGAACCATAATTCTGTTGATCTGGTACTGCGAACCCTGCTGCATACCATGCCGGTTTCTTCCACAATGCGTCCCAGCCTGGTCCCTGCTGATGGTGCCACGTATAAAGATACTATTCAGCGTTGGTAGACCGGGAGTCATGTCCAGAAAGGTGGCCTGTACATAGAGTGAGACACTAGTCGTTCAAAAACGGAACGCCCTCACTAAATTTTTCACGCTAGCAACATGGTAAACGGCATCTTGCAACAAAAGGCACAATTCCAAGCTCTGCAGGTTGGGTAGTTGGGTTATGATGCTGAGGGTATACGGTCCGAGAGCCCAGTCGCCGTCATGGTCTGCGCCGCAGCTCAGCGTCCGAAGGAATTCTTGTGCTGGAGGATACTGGTGAAGAACGGGTGGGCGAGATCTTCTGTGTATCTGTCGAAGGTGGCCGTGATTTCCTCGAGGCCCGAATATGACGCCAGATATTCCACCAACTCCTGCGTCACTGTGACGCCCAACAATGCCTTCAAACGAACTGCCCCTGATTTCAGAGGAATATAAATGCGTTGCCAGGTATTCCTGGACGCCGGGACGAGGTGCTCAAGCCGGGCACTCTTTGCGACAACGCGGGTCGTCCAGCCATCCGCTGCATCGTAATGATCCTGCTCGCGGGATCTCGCATTCCTGTACTCCGTTAGGTTCTGAGGAAAACTCTTCATATCATAGAATCTGCTCATGTCCACCCGAACGATCTGAATGGTGAGTTTGCGAAGAGTCGCGGGTACTTCGAGAGATGCGTAGTGGGCGCCAGTGTCGGTCTGATCATCTATTGTTAATTCCTGCAGGTCTTCAATGGTCTTGAGGAACGCAAAGACGGCATCCCTTGCGACAGCATCATCCGTTGCCTCGATTTTCCAGCTAATGACAGAAGTGAGCCGGAGAGCGTGCCGCGGGAGAACTGCAAGACGTACTGAACGCTGTGTACGTTCCTCATCGACTGGAGGGCAAGAGGCAAGAGATGAGCGGTCCTGGCATTGGCGGATCGCAGCTCTTCGGCGTCAGTCAATTCTTCCCCGACTCCTGTCGCTCCAGGAGACAAGTAGCAAATGCGCAGCGTCCGCCCGAAACGGGCCCACGAAGTTTTCCCGCTCGCCAATGCATCGAGGTGCAAGAGACTCTCCTCCAAGCGTGGCTGGCGGATGTCTAGAACGATGGGAGCCTCTGCGAAGAAGAGCGGCTCGATGGCTTGTCGCGCATCCCTGCAAACTGCGCGAAGTGATATCTGTTCGGTTTTGGATATCTGGGAGGAGTTGAAGAGCGCTTCGGGCGATGCGAAAGGACTCACATGCGTGCCAATCTCAGCGAGCACATCCTCACACAAAGCAGCAGGCATGGTGATAGGGGATGAGACGGAGTCAAGAGTCGTTAGGGGCTTCGGTTAAGACCCATGTGGCGGAAATGATCGGACAGGGATTGTCCAGAAAATCAAATAACATACACCATATCTGCGATCCTGGCTTACAACGAGCTGGGGTACACTGTGGTTCCTGTTCAAGACAAGGAGGGACCGAGGCGTGAGAACAAAATAAAAACCCAGAGACTCTGAGATCTGAGTGCATACCGGGCATTGAATCTACAAAGGGCAAATGGAAAACGGCTCGCCAATGAGAAATGAAGTCAGCTCATGCGCAATCGTAGGCTCGAAACTAGCCTGTCTTTCGAAACTTAGTTGTGTCGATAGACAGGCTGGTCGATCTGAGTTTGAATTTCCGATACGCGCGGGTTACTAAAAAAGAATCCAATTATTAAGAACCCTCCCAAATATGACATAGACAGTGTCTGGACAATATATAAAGCTTATCTGAACAGAAAATACCCAGTGCTCATCTCACAGACAATATTTCTAAATTTTTGATGGATCTTTGCTGTTGTTAGGCTGCGGCTCCGCCCCGCCAAAATTCTGCTTACAAATAGCCTTTTATGGTAACTCGCGCGTTATGGCATTTTAAACTCCGTCTATCGACAGAATTCATAGACAGACGGTCACCGGTCTAGCGCAATCGCAGCCCAGAAGAACAAAAAAAAAGTTTGAGAGAATTCACTCATTCAGACATGGGAAGTTGAACCCGGACTGCCTCCTTCTGTATCCTCAAAGGCCGTGTACCATACACCATGTCTGATTTCTTGGGTTAAAACGAGCCGGGATACGAGACAGAGTCTATTTAAGTTTATTTAAGTCCATGAGCTGCCAACAAAACATTTTTGTAGATCTCTCTCATGCGGAGACAGCTTACACCACCAATCAAGTATAATAGAGTCATTCACAGTCTCCCTTTTTCGTGTCCTTTTTACTCCCTTTTTCAATAATGTAACTGAGTGAGCCATAAAATCCAGAAAAATTCACCCGAGTTGTTTTTGAACATCTTAGGTGGTATGCAACCTTTGGGGAACAATAGGAGCACCCAAACTGCGTGAAATAGAGAAATAGAGTTGTTGTGCTTCAAGTCTGTAAGAATGCACCGCAACTCTGGAATATGTCAACTCCATCCCAGTCAATGTCATATCGATCTCGCCCCGCATACCGTGTGTCAATTCCTCAGAAGGCTCACTCCCCGATTGCAAATCACAACAATGTCAAGCCTCAAAGCATCTCTCAGACCAAGGTCGGACCATTTCAAGATTCCATTGTATCTCCCGATCCCAAGGCTCTGTCAAGCTACAGCAAACAAATTTACTCAAGCCGCGCGTTCTCGTTCCTCAACATCTTCCGTTCAAATTTCATTTCAAATGCTCAAGCTTGAATATTACTCCCTGTCGTCGTGGATATTCATATGGCTTCAAGACCACCTCCCGCAGACTCCTCGCACTTATCTTCTTTTACCCCAGGCCGTTTGATATCAGAGTCAATGGGTTGCCTGGGAATGCGCGGGTGACCGGTGAATACCTCACTGTGTTGACCCTTTTTATATGGGAGTGTCGTGAGTAACCTATAGCTACGCTTGTTAATTTTGATGCAATTTATTTTATTTCGCGGTTTTTCAATATGTTTGTGATGTGTACGCGATATCGTCAAAACATCTGAGGAAGGTTTTCACAATGGTATGTTGCCGAAGCGTTGAGGGATTCGACGTTTTTTATTTTAGTGACGTTGTGCTAACATTCGTGGGATGTTGTGGCAACTATTTACAAACATTCTGCCAGAAACATGTGGGAAACATTTCTCCCGAATGGTGGTGTAGTCGTTGAAGGTGAGTGGAAGCCAGTCCTATATTCAGTGCGGGAATGAATGAATGAAATCAATGCAAGCAAAATTCACCGAAACCATGACAACCATGTCCGAGTTCTTGCGTAACATTGAGCTGTTGAATCATAACATAGTGGGCACAGGAAGAATCGGCGTTTGGACATGCTCAACCTCACTCGAAGTTCGAATCTGAATCTCAGCGTGACTTCTCCAAAATCCTTTACTTGTGTGTCCAGATTCATGTCATGATCAACAGCGTCCCAGACCTGCCCCGGTCATACTACCGCTTGAGACTCCGGCCAAACCAACCCGTCATCCAGGCATCGCTTAAAAGAACCACGTCATTACGTCATTACCGCCACCTTCTTCCTCTTCTCCGCACTCATCGCGACTCTATTGCGCCTACCCAAACTCAACCAGCACGTAAATCGTGTTCGATTTTGCATTCGGATAACATACAACCAAAAAATGCCCCACAAACCCGCGATGAAGGTCCCGATGCCGGAATGTACGTCGCGTTCCGGTCCAATTGAAGCGCAATCCTTCGTTGAACAGAAATATCAATCGTATTTTATATCGTGTTATCCACCATCAGACTCGAATACACCCTCCACGGCGCCAAATCCACACCAGTGACGCTGTCTGGATATAGGCTGTGTGTCAAATTATGGGACTCGGGAAGTGTTCCCAAATTTACCTGGGCGCAAGCCGCTGTGGCTAAATGTAGGGTAGATGTTCGCGACGCAAAAGATGAGGAGGAAGATGTGGGTTCGACTGTTTGGCGCCAGCTTGCGAACCAACAAATCATATGTACACCGCCACATTGATGGATGATCTTAATGGTTCAAAACAATCGTGCCCCAGCATCATGATTCGAGTTCTGACACGTCCTCCGATTAGAGTGAAACGTGGAAATCAAAGGTGATGTTTGGACGGGTTGAAAGAAATTCGCGCAGCTCCTGTGTGAGTCGACTCGTCACTCCAACTTGAATTCCATTCCTGAAAGAAGCTTAAGGGCGTTACAAAAGGCTTCTGTGTAATTTTTATAATTTAATTTTGCTGGCCGTCCTTGCTCCTTTGCATGGACCGGTGTGAATACTTTGGATACGTATGTCCTCGCGAATTGCGGCCGATACCAACCCGACGATTATTAAGTCCGCACTTCAAGCGGCACATCATTACTGTAATGTTTATGCTTTGCCTCGGTGACATTGAGTGAAGAATGACGGCAGTTAAAAGAATCGCAAGCAATGACTTGTTATGGCTTTGTGCGCTTTGACGACCTTGAATTCCCAGATTGAGCCTGGACCATTCAATTTCTTTCGGCATCTTCCCATTGTGTTTGAATTCTAATTGCATTTTGGGGCTAGGTGGCCCAAGCCACATCCATTTCTGGAAATGCTGGTTCTGTATTTGTTTGGCTTGGGCCTTTGACCGTTCCATTGTTTCTGAGATATATAAAAGGAACCAACGTATCACAGTTGTGGCATCCCACACGTATCCTCCCCCTGCTTGGCCGGTCCATCTGCACGACGCTCCCTCTACTCCTTAGCTCTCCCAATATCCTCAAAGTAATGCCAGACAACTACCGCGAAAACCAAGCGGTTCGTCGCAACGTGCCACCCGTTCTTACCCTTGTGACAATTTTAATATCATAGAAAGCTTTACAGTACGCCGCATACCTAGAGCGGACGGAGCAGAGGCCCCGCCGGAATGCCGTCGACTACGGCGTACCTCAGATCCACTACGACATACCTCAGACTGTATACGATCCTGTTCGGAACGTGCCACCCATCTTCGTGACTCATGCTATGAGACGCAGACTGCCTCCTCTACCCGTAAGTCTGCTCCCACCATCCTGCTTCATCCTAATCACAGCATCCTCACCTAGGATTTATCGGAGGACGCACCCTCCAAGTGGTCCAACCATCCGTACGCAATCATGCAGTTGGCAGACTTCGGATCCGGACATTACTCCCCTGCTCCGCCCCCGAGTCACTGTGCCGAATGCAAGATGGACGCCTTCATCGATGCTCGCCGCAAAGAATTGCCGTACGCCAGCCCTCTCGTTCCTGACACGCATTTCAGAGGCCCCAAGCCCGGCGCTCCCGTGTTCGTCGATCTCCACTACGAGGGTTCAACCGATATAGGGGTATACGTGTCCGATATTATTTCGTTTACCGCCACGATGACGCAGGCGAACTACATGCTCGTTCGACAGCCTCTTGGACCCATCAAATTTACCCTGATGGTACGTGTTACTTGACGATTCAATCTCCTTCCCGCTCATTCTGTGCCCAGATCGAGGGCGTTGGGGAGATCGAGGATATTCTCTACGCGAATTGCGCCCACCGGCCCATCACGCGCTTCAATCTTGCGTGGGTCCTTGCGTACTCTTTCCGCCGGCTTGCCGAAAAGACCTTCCGCCGCGATTCCAGGGACCTGGCGTTGAGATGCTTGTATTCCGCCGACGGCAGTAAATGGACTGCGGTTGCGCGCTTCATCCATCGGGTTGACTGCTAATTAAGTCTCAATGCAATTTTTCCCTGTTACTCATTCTGTATATGTACTTGGATATTACACTAGGAGCTAATTAATTCGCGTTATTCCCTAATTGTGTTGATGTGAGCTCCGCCTGGAACGGTGAAGGAATAAGTAATATCGAAATGCCATCGTATACGGCGTTCTGCCGACCTGTCGAAAATCTTTTCCCAGTCGGCTTTAGGAAATCAAGTGGTCTGTGTTCGAACTTTTGAAGTGCGACCTGATGTCTTGATCTCGGCTCAACAGTGATGGATGCCGATTGATCGGATAAGCCGACTTTCTGCGCCGATGCTTCGCTTCTTCATTCGCGGTGCATGCCGAGAATCTGCTTCTCACGTACCTCCATCATGTCTTCTCCGAATAAACGCGAATCCGCTTGGATGCGCCGAGTAAACCCATTAACGGCGGTAAAAAGTGCCTGATCCCTGTGAGGTGAACCGATGGTTGAAACAGAAGTTCTTCGGCCGCTGAATCTTGTAGCTATGGGACATTCGCATGGTGGGGAGGTAATAGATATGCTAGTCCCACCAGCCGTATGGGAAAATCCAGACACCGAGCGGCTTTTGTGGCCCTGAAGACTGACGGACACAGGATGGTAATTTACTTGCATCCACGCGGGCTTTCAACGGGTTAATATAACAGTATTGGCGGTCGAACTCCCCTGGGCATCGAGACACCATTTATAATGTCAACGTGACCTATTGGGACGTCGCTACTCCGCTCCAGACCCCGCAGAAAGTATATATATGTAGAGGAGTTGGTTGCTTGGCAGCATTCTCTGAGTATCCCAGAAATACCGATGCCGTCGCTCCTCTCCAGTCTTTCTCCTCTCGGGCTGCGCTACATCCTGCAACCTTTTCAATCATCTCAGACGCAGGGCCTCGGTGTTCGACAGCGTAGCCTAGCATATCGACGTCACTGGACCCCATGCATACGAGCGCCCGATCCCAATGACTTCCGTGGCCCTGTCCCGGACCGAACTCCCTTGCGAACCACAATTTTATCCCACAACTGAATCGTGACCTTGCTCAACTCAATTGAAGCCTCCTTACGGGTACGGTCTATTCGCTCTTTCACCACATTTCTGTTCTCTCCCGGTATTTTTCCAGTATACGGAATGGCCACGGAAGCGGCGACGTTTCCAATCCCACCTTGCCGTATTTAATTGGGAATCCGCCCTCAACTGGGCTTCTTGGTGGGATCTTGGAAGGGCTCGGGCTTCTCGGTGATGTTCCTCTTGAGCGTTTAGATTGCCTTAACCAGAGCTAATGCGGCCGGAACAGGTCCACCCAGCGGCCTATCGCTCACACACAACCAATTTGAGTCTGATTCATCGGGACTTGTATCAGTTCAAGTATGCATCGCTCTAGTTCTGAACCAGTCTAGCTCAAAGTAGTAAGGACACATATCATCTGCAGTTGGCCGCGTTCAGGGAGTTATATGACCTTCAGGCTCACCAGACGCCGAATACAACAAGACAAGCGTATTTGCGCACCGCGTGGGACGGCTGTTGGATTCAATCCTGCAGAACAGGTGTTTTTCTATTGGCCTGTCCAGATGGTCCGTAATTCAATGGTCTGCAAGCTGCTCATTGTAGAGTGTCCTCTCAATGTTTGGCAACATAAACCATCAGATTGTGAGGAAGGTGTGGGTTCGATTCCCACCAGCAGCATACAATGGCTTTCCCATAATTTTTTTCTTCTCTGTGTTGCCCAGTTGAGTACCGATCAAGTGTGGATGAGCCTAGAGGTTCCTGTTTCTGTGTGTATTTTATTTACTCATCCTCATGGCAGGTGAGATTGTGGTGCACTGCGCCTTCGGAATCAGTCACTCAGAATGTATGTGGTATCTAGAACACAATTCATTCATATCCAAGTTGCTGTGGCTCAGTGCAGAGCATCCTCTCAATGTTTCGAACGAACAAGACAGTGTTGTGAGGAAGGCGTGGACTCGACTCCCACCAGCAGCATGAGCCATAACTTCTTTTTTTGGTCTTCTATTCTCATCCAAATCCATCTGTGAAGTTTATTCAAACCAAATAACAGTAGTCTGAGATTTAGAATTCCAATCTGAGAGTGCATTGTACTGCAGCAGCGACTCAAGAAGTCTGTCCGGTTTAACGAGTATAATTCAATGATAGCCAAGCTGCTGTGGCTCAATCTAGAGCGTCCTCTCAATCTAATGAGCTGTCGAAACAGGATTACGAGGAAAGTGTGGGTTCGATTCCCACCAGTAGCATAACAGGGTCGGAGATTGTTTTCTTCTTCTTTAGCCCGTATTCTCAAATCCAAATACTCGTACACCATGAAGTTCTGCCTTCGACAATATTGCAGGTTTTTGGATATTTTTGTGACTTGGAGGTTGCAATACTTACAGGGAGGGACAATTCGTAGTGGAATAATCAGCCACTTGGAAGGTGTGGTATAAGAACCCAATCTATGATACCTGAGCTGCTGTGGCTCAGTGTAGAGCATCCTCTTATAGTAAACATATTCGACCATCCACGCTTTATGAGGAAGGTGTGGGTTCGATTCCCCCAGCAGCATGATGTGTTCTAAATCTTTTTTTTTTTTTCATTGCCTTGTGCAGGGAGATTTGCGGGAGAGGAGGCGTCGAGGTGGGACGCCAGGCACTGGATGAAACGGGTTACGAGGGTCGTTGTACATGGTGCGAATGAGGTTTAGCGCGAGCTGCATGCGCGGGAGTGTTCGCATACGTGGCCCGACCCCACTCCATATGGGAGAGGATCGAGGGGCCAAGTTGGATACCGATCAAGTGTGGATGTTTCTCTGTCGATATGTATTTTACTTCCGTGAGGCAAGCTTATAACCTACGGCATTCGGAAAGAGCTCGGTGAGCGTGTGGTATGTGGATTTAATTCAATAGTGGCAAGCTCTGTGGGTCAAGGTGGATTATCCTCTTCTGTCTCGATTACTGAAGGAAGTTTGTGATGAAGGCGTAACAAGCTGCTGTGGCTCAGGTAGAGCGTCTTCATGCTTGACAGGAGGGGTACACCAATTTGTGAGGAAAGCGTGGGTTCGAATCCCACCAGTAGCATACGATGGATGCCAACCTTTTTTGTTGTTCTTCTTTCGTCCAGTTACACCCGTGCTTACCATGACTTCCTTGCCAAAACAAACCAGGGAAAAAGGAAACAACTCAGGAATGTGTGTGGTATAAGGACCCTAAATCTAGTGACACGCAAGCTGTTGTGGCTCAATGTAGAGTGTCCTCTCAATGTTTCGTACCAGACGAGAATGACATCAGATTGTGCGGAACGCGTGGGTTCGAATCCCACCAGTAGCATTCAACCGCATCTTGTGTCTTTTTATATTCTGACCCTTGGCTGCTTGCTCTCATGCTAAATTCTCGAAGTTCTTTCTCTCAAGTTCAACAAGCACTATAGTTTTCCCCAGCCCGATGTCTGACTCTGAATCTGAATCCCGCTGACACAACATGGCTGAACCCTTTCTATTTATGGCCGTCGCCGATATACTTTCCATCGCTACTCTCGCGTGGAACTTGAACTGGTTGTCAAAGTGCCCATGGAAATAGGTGTGGGGTATTAGGACCAGAGTTTGCTAAGAATGTAAGTTGCTGTAGATCAAGGTGGATCATCCTTTCATGGTTCTACCATCACTACCATGCGTGAGGAAGGTGTGGGTTCGATTCCCACCAGCAGCTTATAGAAGTGCCACTTCCATTTTAGTGATGGTTTCTTTTTTCTTTTCATTGCCTCGACCAGTTGAGTACCATTCAAATAGATGAACTTTGAACTTCCTGGTTCTCCGTGTCCGATGTATGTATTTTACCCGCCGCAGGTAAGATTGTGGCGCACCGCACCTTCGGAATGGAACTCGGAAGTGTGTGATGTAATTCAATGGTATTTAAGCTGCTGTGGCTCAATGTAGAGCATCCTCTCAATCTATTGTGCGCGGCATTATGACTCTGAGGAAAGTCTGGGTTCGACTCCCATGGCCACCAGCGGTGTCGCCATTGGTTTTTTTCATGTTAAAAAGATATTTCGTGTCACCGCATTCCAATGCTCCAGGTAAATACAAAACCCACTTGACTTGAATTTTGATGAATGCATGAATTGGCCCGCCGACACTCAAGAATCACTGTTTGGATAGGCTGGTCTGTGTTGAATAATCCGGAACAAAAAGTGTGGTATAATGAGTACTTCCCAGTCCTCAAGCTGCTGTGGCTCAACGTAGAGCGTCCTCTCAATCTGGATGGTGATCCCTGACTCTTGTGAGGAAAGTGTGGGTTCGAATCCCACCAGCAGCATTCTGTCGCACCTTTTATGTGTTTTTATATTTTGGCTTTGGTTGGTGTTTTCGTGCTGGATTCTCGAAGTTTTTTCTCTCAAGTTCAACAATCACTAAAGTTTTTCCGAATCCGATGTCTAAATCTGGATTCTGGCTGAGTGGTACACCGATTCCGATGTTTAAAAAGTGCTCTATGAAGTGTGGGGTATAAGGAGTACAACTTTATAGTATTTAAGTTACTGTGGATCAAGGTGGATCATCCTCTTCTTGTTGACAAAATGGCTTGAGATTGTGAGGAAGGCGTGGGTTCAAACCCCACCAGCAGTATATCTCGGGTAATTTTCACTTTTTATTTTTACTTTGCTGCATTATCTCTGCAGCTCAAATCCAATCCACCTGTGAAGTTTTTCTTCACTGACGTTTGAATTACAATCGCTTGGAATCTTGATTTCGTGACTGTTGAACTCTAATTGCTTGAATACGGGACTATATTGAATAATGAGGAACTGAGTTCAGTATATAAAACCCAAATCTACTTCAACAAGCTGCTGTGGATCAAGGTGGATCGTCCTCTGGGTGTATAAATCTTCCGGACAAAGATTGTGAGGAAAGTGTGGGTTCGAATCCCACCAGTGGCATATTCTAGGGGTGAGTTGTTTTTCTCTCCGTCTTCTTTTTTTTTTTTTTTTTTTTTGCCAATGGTTTTGCCTGCACACTGGTGCCCGGTATGTGACTTGCATGTACCCAAAGAAACAGGTATTATATGTAAACCCAAGGAAATAAAACCGAAACTCGAAACGCCGGGCCGCCGTACATGATGGGTGACATAAGCCCTCACCTTGTCGTCTCTCCATCGCCATGGACAACACAAACCCAATGCCAGCGCCTTCCTCATCCTCCTTGTCGGGCACCGCAACGAGCTCGTCGTCGTCTCCACCGTCCGCGCTACCCTCCTCGTCGGTGGCAGCAGTGAGCTCGACATCAGTGACAGCGAGCACGAGCACGATGAAGACGGAGATGGAAACAGACCCGATCCTCCTCCTGCTCGCGTCCGCCAACGCGGGCTTCGACCACCTCTTCGCCAACGACATCGCGCGCGCGCGCGCCGCCTTCTCTCCCCCGCCATCCTCCCTCTCTGAATCCCCTTTTCATGTATTAGGCCTAGGCGTATGCGCGTTCCTCGCAGCCGCGCTTGGGATGGAGAGCGGTCTGATGCCGGAGACGATGAGGTTGCTTGCCGCGAGCGAGGCGGGGGCGAAGCGCGCTGTGGCGGATGCGCGGCGGGAGAACTCCAATTCAAATAATAATAACACTGGGAAGAATGGCAAGAGCAGGAAGGGCGACGGCGGGGGCCGATTCGCCCCTGGATTGGAGTACGAGATTCTACAAGCAGACGCGGTGGTGCTGTTGGGGGTTACACATGCGTTGTCGTGCGTCTTCCATCTCCCCTTAAATCTTTTTTATTATTCCATACTAATGAGGCTTCAAGTGAATCCTACATGGGCTACTTCCAATGCATGTACGCCCTCAACGCCGCGCACTCAAAGTTCACGAAACTGTACAAGACTGTGTTCCCTGCTGGGCTTGATGCGTACTCTGCTTCTGCTTCCTCCTCCGTTTCTGCGAATTCTGCATCCGCCCTACTCTCCGTCTCCGTCTCTACCTCTAACTCCAACTCCGCCTCCACCTCCGTCTCTACACCTACCACTCCGAATACCTCCACTACGCCCTCGAATTCTTCCTCCAGATCGAGCCCCGCGCCCTCGACTATCGGTGTCCCCGCACCGGCCCCAACGCCAGCGAAGTCAATTTTTGGAAGGTTGGGCCTCGGCGGGTCGAAGAACGCGAGCACCGCGAGCTTTGTGTCGAAGTCTGGTTCTAGGAACGCGGAGCTCGACAAGGCGCAGATCGAGCGGGCAGAGGCGGAACGCAAAGAGAAGGAACGCCCTGCGGAGGGCCCGGTGGAGGAGATGGTCGTTGCGGGTACTGCGTTTGGTAAGTTTTCTTTTCTTTCTTTTAGCTATATTCGTGGCCGGTTTTTTTTTTTTGCTTTATTCGCGCGGAGCGTGGCGTCTTCTCTCGGAGGTCAGACTCCCAAGGGTTCGTCTCATGCGTCGTGCTGCAACGATTCCGTACGGTGTTGCGATTGTTGGTGGTGCTGTCGCTCCGCACGTCTTGGAGCATTCTGGCGCGACTTCTGCGGTTATACACTAGGGCGCGGAGCTCGCGGTATGCTGCGGGCAGCTCGGGGGCTGTTTGTCTGTTTGTCTGCGCGGGTGGCATGTTTTTGTTTTCCGTTTTGCCTTCCCCGCGCTCTTTTCCTCTCGCGAAAAGTGATGTTAACACCCCACCAGGCTTCGGCCTCTTCAACCTCGTGTTTTCGTTGTTGCCGAAGAAGGTGCAGTGAGTGCTTCTCTTTCTTCCTTCCTCTGTTTTATCTCTGCTTCCTTCGTGTTGTTCGGTTTTTCTTTGTTTCTGCGGGAGGACGCGGACTCGACAAGTGGAGAGGAGCGGACTTGATGAGTGGGGCTGCTCGGTTTTCTGCAGCTGAGTCGAGATGGGCGGGTGCCGGCACTTCCACAGTGTGCGGTGTGGGACAAACCTAGGGGTGGGCGTTATCGGCGAGTGCCCGGGACACGGGCGTTGGATGAGCGCTTGACGACCCGCGCGCGCTGGCGCGGGCGCTACGAGTTGTGGTGCTCGGCAAGGGGGGGAATCAGCGGGTATACGTCTGTGTTCTTGCTCTACGACGGGCGCTTGCCCATCCTCGGTCGTCCGTGGTCGCTGTTTGGTGATGAACGGCACGGGCATGGGCGCTTGTGCGCTCCACTCGGGCGGCGGAGCTTGACGAGAGTGCGCACTGGTCGAGTGCCGTTGCTCTTTGCATGCTTATTTCTTCTCTCCTCAAACACGTGTTGCGGTGCGAATAATGAAAGAGTACTGACTGACGATCCTTTGTTTGCTTCTAAAAATTATAGATCACTCGTCGGCCTCCTCGGGTTCAAGCACGACCGCGCGCTGGCGTTGAGGGCGTTGGCGGTGCGTTTCATTCCTTTTTTTTTTTGGCTTTTCTTTCTTTCTTTCTTTTTATTTTTATTTTCGTTTCTGGCTCGCGACTTCGTGGCCAAATCTGCGGAACTTCGTGTCCAGCACTTGGCCTTCAGCGAAACGATCTTGCCCGAGACAATCCTGCGCGAAACATTCGCTAAAGGATTCTTCGTTGATTTTTGGCGTTGATGTTGAATTTTTTGGCCACGCTGTTCTTATCCGGCGTGCGTTTGAACTTTGGGGTTTGCCCCTCGTGTAATTGGTCCGCCATCCTCATCCTCATTTGTTTTTGATCGGTCGAGATCCTGTCCACGAGGATGGATGCACTGCGCTTGTCGGGATCTGACATCCGGTTTGGCATGGGGTGTGAGGTGTCGGTGTCGATGGTCGATGCTGCCGCTCTGACATCGAAGTGCGGGCTCCGTGGCGCCTAGTCCGGGGACTTCGCCTGCTTGATATTTCGCTCCCTCTTATCGCTTTTGATTCGAGTGTACCCGTGCTGACGCTCCGACAACAGGTCAGCGCAGGCGTGAACACGCTTGGCGAGGGCGGCGCGCCGACGGGGAAGGACGTGCATGGGGTGTTTGCGGGGTGCGTCTGTCCTTTTTGTGCTCCGACTATTCCCTGCTTGTTTTTTCCTTGTTTTCGTATCATCGACATTTATGTGCTAGTATTTGTCGTGTCGTGTCTCACGTTTACTCTGTGCTTGGTCGCTACGTTTTGCTTATTTTCTTCGCGTACGCCGTTCCCCTCATTATTAACTCGCTCGCTCTCTGCGTATCAATGCTGACTTTTTATGTTGACTTCCTTGACACACAGACTCGTCCTCATGACCTACTACGGCTTCGTCCTCCTCTTCGCGGGCTACCAGGCGGACGAGGCGCGCACGCTGAGGGTGTACAAGGCGATCGTAGATGGGTGGGTTTTCTTTTCTTTTGCTTATTCCCTTCGTCTCGCGTATACTCTACTCGCTGGCGAAACGAGCCGTGGGTTCACATTTAGATTTAAATTCACATAGTCGGAGAAGGAGCGACTTATTTATTTTACTGACGTACAATTCTTTTTGGACAGGATCCACGCGCGCTACCCGACGGGGGCATTGTGGGTATTGAATCGGGTGGGTTGATTGTTGCAATTTCCTCTCTCCTCCTTGCCTTGAAGTAACTGTTTCCTTTTGCCCTCCTTACTCCTTCCTTTCCACCGTCTCATATCCATCACGATTTCGACGCCGTTGAATCGAGACTGGATCGCCCACCCACCCGATTCCCCCTCTTTCACACTTTACCGATGCGGATGATGGAACGCTTGTTGACACATCACACACAGGCCAAAGTCCTACGCATGTCCAACGACCCGCAAGGCGCGATCGCGGTGCTGCAGCAAGCGCTCGAGGCGCCACAGACGTTCGTGCAGGCGGATGCGTTGGTGCGTCCTTCTTGGTTCCCTTCTTTCTGCTTCCTTTTTCTCGGTTCGTCCTTCCCTTTTTGCCCGAGGGAAAAAAATATCCTCGTCCCATTTTTATATGTCCAGAAATATCCTCGCCTCGTGAGCGTCGCGCGCTGCGCTGCTTCTGGGAGAGAAGTTTCGACGCTTCTCATTCTTTTTATTTTATTTTATGATATCGTCCGTGTTGTTGAGCTAACTCCTCTGTCGTTGATTTGGACAGCTCGTCTTCGAGCTCGCGTGGACGCTCCTCGCGCAGCGCCGGCACCAAGAGGCCGCGGACGCGTTCGTGAAGATGACGGAGCTTAATTCTTGGTGTGTCCTCCCTTCTCTTCCATTGCTCTCTTCTTCCTTTCATATACCATTCATCCTCCCCGTATATCACAAACCATTTCCTTCCCCCAAACAAAATTTCGAGTACTTATCGAGACCGCAGGTCTCACGCAACCTACTACTTCATCGCCGCAGGGTGCTACATCTCGCTCGGAAATCGCGCCAAGGCGCAGGAGCTCCTCGATGCGGTGCCGGAGCTGCTGCAACGGAAGAAGGTGGGCGGCAAAGATCCGCCGACGGAGGTTCTGATAAGGAAGAAGTGTAAGTGTCTTGTGTGAGCCACATTTTGCGCTTTGGACGGTAGACGATGGATGGTCTCTGACGCGACATATGCGCAGTGGTGTTCTATCAGGAGAAGCAGAAGAGACGCGGTGGGGACCCGGCGCGGTTTGTTGAATGCATTAGTATTAGTCCTGCCGATGGTGCGTATTTCCTACTTTCCCGCAATGGTGATGTGATGCTGATGCTGATATTTCTCAGAGCTCGCGATATGTGCGTATTCCCTCTGCCGCGAGGAACAGGAACAAGCTTGCTAATATTTGGACAAACAGTCTGGAACACACATGCGCGCCTACAGGATGCCGTCGCAGAGGCCACATCAAAGAGCTCGCTATGCTCACGCCGCCCATTGCTATTGCGGTGCCGAGCCCGGTCTTGCCTGCGATTGATGAGAAGCATAACGTGGTGGGTTTTGCCGCTTTATTCTTTCGTCTTTCGTCCAAGTCTGACGCATATGGTCGTTGTCTTGCAGCCCGGCCAACCCGCCCCTGACCTCGACACCCCCGACGAACGCGCCCTGCGCGCGCTCCTGCTTGGCATCATGCACCGCACCCTCCGGCTCTACGCTTCCGCGCGCGCGCTCCTCGAGGCCGCACCGGGGCGCAGCTCAAGGTCAGCACGTGGATCCCGGGCATCGCGCTGTTCGAGCTCGCCGTCACGGACCTCAAGAAGCCGATGCGGATGCGGGGCCGCGCTGGACAAGGCGGGCTGGGCGCGCGCACTGGCGGGTGCGGAGGCGAAGCTGGACGTGGCGCAGGAGAGTCTGGGCAAGGATGGTATCGACTTGTCGTCGAGGCTCGATCGCAGGATCGCGCTGCTGAGGGATGAAATTGCGGCGAAGCGTGGGATGGTGGGATTTAGATCGGCCGGCGCAGACTTGCGCACGGACGACTGGGTGCTTGTGCGTCGTGAGCGGGTTGATGATTCTAGACCTCTGATCCTGGACGATATACATGCTGAGCGGCGTCTCATTCGAGGGACCTCTTCAGGTAGTCATTATTATTATTATTATTCAAATAAACCTGCGAGGTTATTCTCCTCGAGTCCACAGGGAGACTGCAGTGTATTGAGGCTTCATAAGTGGTACTCGGAAAGGGTGTGGTACTGTATAAGGAACACAACTTATTAATGCTCAAGCTGGTGTAGATTAGGATTGATCGTCTTCTTCTAGCATCATTAATACGTATTAATATGAGGAAAGTCTGGGTTACCAGTAGCATGGGGTAGCCAATAGTTTTTTTTTCACTGCCTTTGTTCTCATGCTCAAATACACGCCATTCTCCATGATTCAACTTGAGAGTGCGATCAGTGAATGTCGCGTTACGGATACATCTAAGCACTGACTACTCATTGTTATTCTGTGCGCGTTGGCGGTGGGTTTCGATCAACCGCCGAACAGAAGGCAAAGTTGTAGATCCAGCATATTGCTCCATAATTCTGTTGATCTGGTTCTGCGAAACCTGCTGAATACCAGACCAGTTTCTTCCACAATGCCTCCAGCCTGGTCCTGCTGACGGTGCCACGTATAAAGATACTGTTCAGCGTTGGCAGACCGGGGTCATGTCCAGAAAGGTGGCCTGTATGTAGAGTGAGACACTGGTTGTTCAAGAACGGAACGCCGCTTACTAAACTTTTCACGCTAGTAACATGGCGATCGACATTTTGCAACAAAAGGCTCAATCCCAAGCTCTGCAGGTTAGGTAGTTGGGTTATGATGCTGAGGGTATACGGCCCGAGAGTCCAGTCGCCGTCATGGGTGCGCCGCAGCTCAGGGTCCGAAGGGAATTCTGGTGCCGGAGGATACTCGTGAAGAACGGGTGGGCAAGATGTTCTGTGTATGTGTCGAAGGTGGCCGTGATTTCCTCGAGGCCCGAATATGACGCCAGATATTCCACCAATTCCTCCGTCACTTTAACGCCCAACAATGCCTTCAAACGAACTGCCCCTGATTTCAGAGGAATATAAATGCGTTGCCAGGTATTCCTGGACGCCGGACGAGGTGCTCAAGCCGGGGACTCTTTGCGACAACACGGGTCGTCCAGCCATCCGCTGCATCGGAATGATCCCGCTCGCGGGATATGGCATTTCTGTACTCCGTTAGGTCCTGGGGAAATTATCAATATTATAGAATCTGCTCATGTCCACCTGAACGATCTGGATGGTGAGTTTGCGAAGAGTTGCGGGTACTTCGAGAGATGCGTAGTGGGCGCCAGTGTCGGTCTGATCATCTATGGTTAATTCCTGCAGGTCTTCGGTGGTCTTGAGGAACGCAAAGACGGCATCCCTTGCGGCAGCATTATCCGTTGTCTCGATTTTCCAGCTAATGACAGAAGTGAGCCGGAGAGCGTGCCGCCGGAGAACTGCACAAAACGCACTCAACCCTGTGTATGTTCTTCATCGACTGGAGAGCGAGAGGCAAGAGATGAGTGGTCCGTGCAATGGCAGATCGCAGCTCTTCGGCATCAGCCAATTTTTTCCCGGCTCCTGTCGCTCCAGGAGACAAGTAACAAATGCGCAGCGTCCGCCCGAAACGGGCCCACGCAGTTTTCCCGCTCGCCAATGCATCGAGGTGCAAGAGACTCTCCTCCAGGCGTGGCTGGCGGATGTCTAGAACGATGGGAGCCTCTGCGAAGAAGAGCGGCTCGATGGCTTGTCGCGCATCCCTGCAAACTGCACGAAGTGATATCTGGTCGGTTTTCGACATCTAGAAGGAGTTGGAGAACGCTTAGGGCGATGCGAAAGGACTCACATGTGTGCCAATCTCAGCGAGAACATCCTCACACAAAGCAGCAGCCATGATGATGGCGACGGAGTCAAGCGTCGTTAGGGGCTTCGGTTAAGTCTTAGGCGGCGGATGTGATCGGACCGGGATTGTCCAGAAAACCAAGGAAGGGTACTGACTCACTGAAGAATTGGCCGGTCCTTGTGACGGCTGAGCCACAGAAAATTAGTCTGAAATTATCGCGCATAACCGTGACAGTGGCATTCACTGTGTTGTTGTGACTAGATTCCGACAAAATACTAAGTCAGAAGTAGTCTGTACTGTACTATTTCGACCAAATGTTCAGGTGACAGGTGACACACCAAATTTCTCTTTAAAATCACCTTACAGCTATTGGCAGTACCGAAGGCGCGGATCGAAAATTTCCGTTTTCGGCTGTTTTTGATCCTCTGCAAAGAATTGTGTCTAGCTCACTCAGTTCTGCACCGTTTGCCTTGAAACCAGGCTAGAATTTTTGGAATAATTCAACCGCAATTAGTGATAGAGCCAGATCCGGCATAATATTCTATTTAGGAATACCCTCAAAATCCACCTTCCCGCGCAAGATTTTTATCTACAGGCCTCAAATCATTTCCATGGGTCTGGAATTTTTTGAGAAGCAGGTATGATACATTAGGAGTGTTGTCATAAAGCCATAACTAATTATATTTGTCACAAAGGATGTCTATTGTGCTTTAGAACAATTTGAACAGCAAATATATATTTGGCTCCAGTTCTAAAGCACAATAGACAATATAATTAGTTATGGCTCTATGACAACACTCCTAATGTATCATACCTGCTTCTCAAAAAATTCCAGACCCATTGGAAATGATTTGAGGCCTGTAGATAAAAATCTGCGCGGAAGGTGGATTTTGAGGGTATTCCTAAATAGAATATTATGCCGGATCTGGCTCTATCACTAATTGCGGTTGAATTATTCCAAAAATTCTAGCCTGGTTTCAAGGCAAACGGTGCAGAACTGAGTGAGCTAGACACAATTCTTTGCAGAGGATCAAAAACAGCCGAAAATGGAAATTTTCGATCCGCGTCTTCGGTACTGCCAATAGCTGTAATTCAAAAGAAAAATTATCGGCCATCTCGGCGAGCAAAAATCCGAAATCCGTGAACATTTGGTCGAAATAGTACAGTAGTTTACCGCGCCACTGATGTATGGAGGGTACGGTTGTTACATAATCTGCGGAGTTTGAATTTGTTCCCACGGCCCTTCTACGCTTGTAGTTCCTCCCCTCGCTAGATTCAAGAGGCAAAGTGGGTTAGAATAGCACTCTAAAGTAAAATGATCCTTACAACATATATTCCTCGACCATTTCCATCCCAATCACTTCGCCGCCTCTTCGGGTAGCGGCCCGATGCCGACTCATCAAATTTCGGCATCGTTGCTCTTCTACTCTGGCATTGAGCTTTGGCTGGAGAAGTTATTGATTTTGGGTTACTACACGTCGATAACGACGAATTTTATCGAAATCCACGTTGCACAAGGCATTTGAGAACCGAAAATTTAAGATTACATAACAAGGTCGGGTACCGATCAAAGATCAAAGGAACGACAGACTACAAAGCACAGGTACGAGCACTTTTTGTTGTAGCGTCTGTTTATAAGAGACTAAAGTCAGAAGCGCATAAATTCAAAATTGCGATCACTCACTCGAAGTATACAGCTTGCCTCTGCAACCTCCCAACTCGAGCGGCCTTCGCCAACAGAGCAAGAAATCGTCACGGTCGAAACATAGCGCGTTTGGTGGTCCGCACCGTGAGCGCATCCTGCGGATTCCTGCCACGTCTCAAAAGCGGGAACCTGGGGTCCTGGGCGTTCCTGGGCGCTGGCAGGCTCTGGCAGTGTGCCAGTGTCTGCCGAAGCGCCGTGGTGCCTGTGCCCAGAAACGATGACATCGACCGTTGGAATGTGGATGGTGTATTTGTTATATCTCTGCGTACGTGAATTTGGGGTGCCATCGCGGCATGGATGAGACTCATGAGAGAGAGGAAAGAACTTTGTTGACCAGAGATTTCATCTTTGCTTCAATGCTTGCTCCAACTCTACCTCCGAGCTCGACGACCTGACGACATCAAGCCCAAGGTCCAAGGTCTAAGGTCCAAGACGATATACTTACATTAGTGAGCCTATGGATGAAACAGGAACAGATTCGAAGATTTGGTAAGTGAGGTTGAACAAGGCCGGCCCTCGGTTCCGAGTAGACTCATGACCAGTCTGCCTACGCCGTTCTAACAAGGCGGGCTTGTTGCCGTAGGCAGACTGGTACTTCTCGGAAGTGTCAATCGAGCTGGGGCGGAGTTTGAAATTTAAGTGGCTTTTTCACAATCTTAATCCGTTTATGCTCAGCTTTTAAACTTATTTTTGGTTGAAGCTGGGCTAATAAATAAAAGAATTAT
The DNA here is from genome assembly GCA_029378395.1 of Mycena leptocephala. Taxonomy (NCBI): domain Eukaryota; kingdom Fungi; phylum Basidiomycota; class Agaricomycetes; order Agaricales; family Mycenaceae; genus Mycena; species Mycena leptocephala. Next base: position 237,031 of record JARJLF010000129.1, on the reverse strand, counting down.
CCCTTTCATTTGGCCTCCTTAATTTTCCTCTTTATGGTACAGAACACCGTAAAATTTGAGGATAGTTTTAGTGGAAATCAACTTCGGACCGTGGCTCATTGCGTCATCGGTCTCACTCAATGAACGACTTAACTTCAAACTCCGCCCCAGCTCGATTGACACTTCCGAGAAGTACCAGTCTGCCTACGGCAACAAGCCCGCCTTGTTAGAACGGCGTAGGCAGACTGGTCACGAGTCTAGGTTCCGAGCAACAACTGAGTTTTGGCGATGACGTTCGGAAAGAAATACTTCATGTATTAAGCAGAAAGACGCACCTCCGCTTCGCTCCGGAGATGAGATCCAAGGGCCATGGTGAGAGTGGTATTATTCAATGTACACAACACTCGAAAGTAAAATGTAGTATATGTACTCTGGCGAATAGAGCTATGAATTTTCTATGATATGGTGCGAAGCAAAGGAAGCAGTGATTTGTTCGTGAACAGCTGCCTCGCCTCGAAAATTGGGAGTTCCGCCAGATTCCGTAGAGGTGATTGATACAGGAGCGTAGACTAGACTTTGATAAATTGAGGCAGCCGGCGTTCATGGGTGCCAAATTTCCCGGGGAGAGGCACAAAACACAGCAGATCCGCACATCGAATGCTCAGAATCCAGGCCAGAGATTTCGAACCATGCCAAAAGACATGGCTGGAGGAGAGCGAGGTCATCAAACCACGAGAATATCCTTGAAGATGTGCCTGTATTTCCCTCCGACTAAAATCATCCACAGCGGTAAAGCATCCGGTCCCAAAAGTGAGTCTTAAATACTGAGGACGAAACGATGGTACGGCTTCAAAAGAATCCTGGCTCTGGCAGCACATCGAGCATCTGCAAGCACCTGGTCACTCCATGCCTGCAGCTGGCTGAAGAAAGGCAAAGAAATTCTCATTTGAACGGAAATCACCCTGGGGGAGTGTTCAGAGTGGTTGCCGAGGCAGAAATGCATAGTTACCCTTATTACTTTGCCTTTCAGAGTCATTCGTTGCCTGGGGTTCAAAACTCTACCGAGCCACCAGCCACCATTTGCGCACAGCAAATCAGCCACCATGTGGCTCGGTGGCTGCTGCGCAACCTGTCTAATGTAAAAATAAATTCTGGGAGAGTGCTCGGCGCTGGCCACATTGAAGACATAAGTTCGTAGTGCGGCTTGAAAATGCGAGTCGTACGCAACGAATTGATCGAAAATTGAGGCCGGAGAAGAGCGGTGAGAACAGGGCCGCCCGCCAATGAGAATAGGATGAGGTTTGGGTTCCGTGTTGAAATGGCCGAAAAAACTTGACATGTCGAGGAAATTCAAAGAGGCATGCAGATGGACAGTCAATTGAGACGAGATTTTGAATGTGTTGGGCAAAGGCAGCTCAGGTTCATGTCCTCCAAGGGGATTTTCAACGGCCGGGGCATAAAGCGAGGCAAGGAGACGCTCCAGAACGAGGGGCACCGGGGAAGACACCGGGATCAATTGAGGTGCAGAAAACTCCAGTGGAGCTCGAATTTATGCAGTAGTAGTGTCCGCAGGTGAAAATGAGATCCCGGCGAGAGTGAGAAAGTATAAATTGAGGCTGTAGAATCCTGATACCACATCAAGGACTACGCACATAGTTGAAGCTCGTGTCGGAATGGCTCAAAAAAGGTGATTTAAACTCGTCTACAAGCTCTATTTGCTACACAGCGACAGTGATTCCCACAAGTTCAAAGTATTCGACCGAAGGATCATCCTGTATGCGGCTTTACCTGATGCCGGTGTTTAAACTCAGATTCAACACGAAGCTACTATTCCTGTGTCTCTGTCTACGCACCTTTTTTCAGCCGTTGGGTTCCCGTGTCGTGTTTGATCTTCTAGAGGTACTCAACCCTGTTCCTATGTTCCATTTAGATCCTTGAGAGGCTAACCTGTGTTGATGTGCTGACTTAATTTTTGCCTTTTTATGTTCTGTTAGCTCTTCCGCGGCGGGTACGACTTACACGACCGTGTGCTCGGCTGATAAGGGTATAGAGGGGTCCAGGGACGATGGTGTTGCTATATATAGTGCGTGTACATCGGGATACTTCCTGGAAACCGGCGTTCCTGAGCGGGACCGTGCCGTGTAATTCTACCTACCTACCTACCTACCTACCTACCACTCTGTTCCCCTGGCGCGGTTCGAAGACTGTTAAGTTCGGGCACGGTGAGAATATCAACGGCGAAAGGAGCAAGAGATAAAAATCTTGCAATGCTGTGAGCATTGCGGCGCAGCCGTGCGTGGGTTTTTTAGCGTTGAGATGCGGTGCAAGAACAGAGAAGAACAGGAGGGGTTAGCTCATATGGGGATGAAACCAAAGAGATGCAAAGAATCGCGAAGGTAATCGTTAAAGAACGGTTAATTAATCCCTCGTATCGGTATGCACCTGTTTGTTTTCACACGCCACAAGCGTTCGCACAGTAATTTACCCTTTTACACCCACTTGGTGGCCAGAGCCCTTCCAGCTTAGCCAGCTGACGTCTGCATCAATAAATTAGCTTTTTCCATGGAATTGGACCCTATTTTCAACCCCGACCATGCCGCATCGAACTTCCGTTCCGAGATGAAACGCTGAAGAGCCGTTCAAAAGGAATGGCATCTTGCTTCGCCATCACTCGCTCCTTTCTCCTACCCATCGCCCCTCCGCCGCACAAAAGTTCTGCTGCTGAGTCCTTCATGTGCTATTCTTGCTTCAACGGCTCCTCGCACGATTCAATAGGCCTCGGTGAAGAGTAAATTGCTTCCTCTGACGCGCAACTGAATATTTTTAAAGACAAGGCCGAGGCTTCCGGGTACACCTCCAGGTGGCCACCGGCACACGAAGAAGGGTAAGATAGTTATTATGATTGATTGAATAGCATGTGTGGCGAAGGTACCATCTTGTTAGACTCGTTACCAGTCTGCCCTACAACGACAAATCTTAGTGCAAGCACTATGCTGTAGGCAGACTGGTACAACTCGGACCGATCAAAAGGGCTGCGCCCGGAGCTTGAAATCTTTCATTTCTTGTGCCCTGGCTTCAAATCTCAATATTTTTCTTTGATCAAAGCTAGAGGCCCTTGTGAAGTTCCCTCAGCTTATATTGTGTCTCCTCAGAATTTTGATTCCTCTGCTTGGGTGAGTCAAACATGCAGGACTATTATAATAGAGAAAGTCACTATTCGGACCGAGATCACCGAAGATAACTTGACGGCATGATCGGCACCACTCAAGAATTTCAAACTCTGGGCGCAGCCCTTTGACATGTCCTGAGTTGTACCAGTCTGCCTACGGCATAGTGCTTGCACTCAGATTTGCCGTAGCGTAAACTGGTCATGAGTCTACCATCTTGTGGAGTATCTTGATGGCTTCGAATTCTCGACATCCGTCGCCTGCCCATTAACCTTGCCAATTCGAGTCAGATCCATATCCTGATGCCTAACAGATGGGCGAATATATAGTCTATTGAATTTTTTAATAGCCTGCTTCCATCTTTCTGAGCATCTCATCTCATCTGCTGGACGAACCATACAAGCTGCTCTTGGCTTCCAGATCTCACATGGGCACCCCTTCCCAAATTGGTGTGTTGAAGACTTGCTATTCTCGCACTCACCATTTTGATTTTTTGGCACTGGTGCGAAAGGCGACTCAAATTTGGATCTTCTAGTACATGCAAGGCTTGCGGCACAGACTCTACATGCGATTTCAAATTGTTATCATATCCCATTCCTACGAGCCATTGTTGATCTCAGTTTTCGGATCTTTGAGAATCAAAAAGTATGTATGACAATTTGTCTCATCGTTCATACGACTGAGTCTTGAATTTATCTTCAGACTACCAGGGTAAAGAAAAATGTGTACCCCCGAATTGTCGAACTCCTGCACACGGTGGAGTGTGTGATTATAGCGATGTGCGTTAGACACGAATATAACCTTCCCATCGGACGTCTCGAGATCTTCGGAAATTTTGCCAAGTATGGGTTTAACCGTCATCTCCATCATCTGGGCTCAGGTTTTTCCCCCCTTTCAGCATTCTCCAAAAAGTCAATGGTTCCTTACGCTCTCACCAACAATTCGGAAAATTCAAGCAATTTTCAAGTACAAGGAGCTCACCGCGCAGTTGGAAATCTGCGAAAGAGAGTTGCAAGAGGTTCTTGACAGTCTGAAGGTGAGTTGGAGAGAATCTGTGAAATTTACTTATCTTAAAGTTGTCTACAAAGTTAAGAACTCCAGTCGACGTTTCGTTAGCAATCGCCGCAATGGAACTCGATACTCAAAAGCGACATCAAGAGCTGCTTTTGCTGCTTCAAACGAAAAATCTTTCAGTTCAATCAGTTTCAGTTTCTGTAAATCCCCTCTCTCATTCACATCGAACAGAAATTGACTTGAGCGTAGGGAAGTTTACGAGCAATAGCAGGTATTAATATAATCATTTATTCGAGTGCCATCCAATTCACGTGTCTCTTATTTAGCTTCAGCCTCTTTTCTCTTCTACCAGCGAACCCGCAGATTTTCCACGGGCGTACACAGGAACTGGAAGAAGTAGTTGGTGCTCTTGTGGCCAATCCAGCTCGGATCGCGATTCTGGGTCCTGGAGGCATCGGCAAGACGACCCTAGCACGGGCAATATTGCACAACCAAGATATTTTGGCCAAGTATGGGCAGCGATACTTTGTGTCTTGCGAATCAGCAACTACAGCCTACGAACTGGTGAACACAGTGGGACTTTATGTGGGGCTTGAGCCATCACGGCAGTTATCCAAGGCAATTATTCAACATTTTTCAAAATGCAGTCCTACAATATTGGTATTGGATAATTTGGATACAGTGTGGGAAACAGACGAATACCGAGATCAGGTCGAAGAATTTCTGGCATCGTTGTCCGGTGTACAACACTTAGCTCTGCTGGTAAGTTTCTCTGTCCTTGGTTGAAAATACAAAATACCCATATGGGACACAGATCACCATGCGCGGGGCAGAACGACCTGGAAAAGTAAAATGGACACGGCCCTTCCTGTCTCCATTGAATCCTCTTCATCCAACTGCCACCGTTCAAATTTTTCTAGACATCTCGGATCCCCCAGCCGCAGATGAAACACATGATTTCGAAGAAATTATTGAGATGACAGGTCATCTACCCTTGGCTGCTAGCCTCATGGCAAGTGTTACCAGTTCTGATGGTTATTCAAGTACCTATCACGCTGGAAGGCAGGAGATACATCTTTCATCTCGAGGGGACACGACAAATGCTCAAATCTGGAAAAATCAATGCTCCTGTCCCTCACAAGCCCACGGATGATTTCAAAGCCAGCAGCACGCGATCTTCTTTCACTTTTATCTGTTCTTCCAGATGGTCTCTCAGACGCAGAGCTGGCAACTGTTGCAGGTCCTATCACCTTCCCTTTTGAATGCAGATCTGTTCTGCTTTGCACCTCTCTTGGATACATTGATTCTGATGGGCGACTTAAAGCATTGAGCCCCATCAGAGACTATATTCAGAGAGTATGTCCAGCCAAATGGACATTCTCAACATCCTGTGGACACATTGGCAGGGATTATTGAGTCTATGGGACTCACACCAGCAGTTATCAAACAGAGACCTTGTTTCACAACTTGTTGCCAATCTTGGAAACATCAACCACCTCATCGTTCATGTGGAGAAAGTTGAGGGGTCATTGTCTTCACCAATGTTGCACAGCATCATCACGCTGACTAGATTCTCTCAAAACATGTTGAAGTCAGACAGTCCTCTTTTGTCTCTAGTTCCTAAATACGTCGATGATCTACAAGACGATAGTTTACGCTGGAATTATCTCACATTACGCTTGGGATGCTCGGGGCCTCTTGTCACCTCTTCCGAGGCCAGGATTTTAATCCCTGAAACTATGGAGAGGATGATTGTTGCGAATGATCTCAGAAGCCAAGGTGAATCATTCATAATACCACCGTTATTGACTACTAACTGGATCAAAGCATTGTTATGTGTTGCAGCTGTCAACTATTATTTAAGAGCAGGGGATACCATACAAGCTATGGAATTCAACAACAAAGGGATCTCGATCATATCTCAACCCCAATTTGATGCAGATCTGGTGAAACCTTTGCAATATACCGCTAAAGCTGCAATCGAATTGGAGGTTGGCAGTTATAATAAGGCCATTACCTCTGCGACCGAAGGACAAATAGAGGCGCGAAAGGCAGGGACCATACTGGATGAATTGCAATGTGCTGTCTACGAAGCACAGGCCAATATTTACCTAGGGAATCTTCCCTATGCACTTGGGATATTGGAGGCAGCTCGCCAACTTGCCGTAAGCAGTGGCTTAGAAGGCTCGGACCGTGACCTTGGAGTTTTGGACCTGATGGCAGAGGTCGCCTACGAAAAAAGTGACTACCTGCAGGCATACAACCTTTACAGGTGCATCGCTGAGCAGACCTCTCCCATTCGATCTCCACGCTATCACATATATGCTTGTCTTTCTCTGATTGACATTGAAACAATGATCTCCTATGCAAGGGAAAGAAATATAACAAAGATTATCCACCTTCGGGAGCTATCCAACTCTCTGGACTGGAATCATGGGTTATTGCTTTCGGATATATTGACAGCAAATGTACTCTTGTCTGGAAACAGCGGCAACAGTGTCCCATCCCTCCACATAAAATGTTTCGAGTCTGCACGGAACGCTAATAACACTCAGTTAATGTTCAAGTGCCTGGATAAGCTCGGCGATCGAAGCACTTGGCCCGATAATGCACTGGAGCGATTCAACTGGATTGGCATATATTTTGCCCTCGCTCGGAAGTGCAAACATTTATCGCACACGTACCGGTCTCTCCTGTTTCTTGGTGACATATGTGTGGACGAGTGGGACAATATCACAGCATTAGCTTTGTTTCACGTCGTCTTGGAAGGTGCAATGGCAATGGGAATCTGGCAATGCCAGGCGGACTGCATGTACCGTATTGGGGATATACTGAACACCAGGGGCAGTTCAGAAGACGCAGAAATTTACTGGGAAAATGCACGTCACGTATACAGCGATCACGCTTTGCGAAAAGGAATTACCGAGATGGATGCTCCAAGTAACCTGCATGCTCAATAAGAGCGAGTGGGAATCTGGGGCATTTTAACCGCTTCTCGTCATTGAACGATGAACAGCTGTGGTCTGCCGACGTTGTGTCAACTCGGCAACTTTCCAAACTCCGACTCATCGACTTTCGTATTTTTTTCTCGACATTACTGAATTCATAGCTAGTCTGTATATAATGCAATCTGTGGCGTGAACACAAAGCACATTGAATCTCTCTCTATAAAGTTATGGCTGCCGAAGACCTTTAAGTTTAAACTCCGTGATTTCCCATCAACGGTTGGTTAGTGCCGGGAGAGACGCCGAGGCGCCAGGCCCACCCCGGATCACGAGTATCCGGTCCCGGGCCCACGTCGGAATCACGCTCATCCTTCGTGGCCGACGAAAAATAAAGAAGTCACATTAAATGCCTGTTTGGCTGTGTGCGCCGGCTCTACGGCCAAACTACCTGAATGATTCTGTGGTACACACAGCCGAAGGCCTAGGCTCCAATGGCTTTTTCGCACCCAGGTTAGTGTTGAGGTCCAAACTCACTTTTGAGCATGAAAAGCCTCAAAATTGAGATCCATATCTCACTGATACACTCAAGTTGGTACCACGTTTCATTTCACAAAAACATACGGGGTCATACGGATGCCAGAGGATGTGAGTAGTCTTCTGCCGAACATGGATGACCAGATTTGATTCAATGACGAGCATTCTATCATGCTATTAGTTTGAAGAAAGGCTAGGCACTGCTTCTTAACCGCTCACAGTCGTCGTGCGAAATGCAAGAGCATGACGGACACCCATCTAACGGCCCTGATGACTTTGTGTCAACGCGAGGAATCTTAATCGAACCAGGTTCCGGTGGCTGGAAACAGTTCCTAACATGAATAACCGGACAGAGGAAAATTAGTCAAACCCACGAGTAACATTCCAACCAGTGGGGCAGACATGGCAAAAGAGCAAGATATTACAAGCAGAGATGCAATACGGAGAAGCATGAGGTGAGGAAGGCGGAGGGACGACTGTCCCGGCGATTGTCCGTACACCTTATATATGCTCTTCCCGATCATATGCTATGCATCTGGACGGTCTTTATCATGTCTGACAAAGTGAAATGAACGGCAATACATCGACAAAAATCTGGGTGGTCCACAGAGCGCTACGTAGCACTCCACAATGGTCGCCGTACCCTCCTGGGCTGCAGGAGTTTTCACTATGCAGTACTAACCGGAATACTACATAATGCCTTCCGCTAAAGCAGTACAAAAGATCAGTTTGCTGTTGTAGATGCCTCCGGGCTGGGAGGGGCTCTTAATTTCAGTCCCCGGATTGGGAAAATTATTGTGGCGGCGATGGTTGGAAATGCACCGAACGCTCGGGCTCGGGCGCGGTGTCCGGATTCGCGGTCTCAGCTCGATGTGTATCGACCAGAGGCGAAAAAAAACAGTATTGCCGGTCACCTCGCCCTTGATGTAGCATGAAGAGAGAATGAGCCCATTCGGGCTATCGGAAACAGAAGCTGTGGTTAATAATTGATTCGGTATGCCACAAGTATGCCAGATGGCTATGCACACACAGCAAAATGTAGCGGCAGCCAATTAAGCATCATAATTGACTATGAATTGACCTTGCGGCCGGACCCAATGAATCATCTCGCAAAAACTAAAGTAAACGCCGTTTGAAGAAATTCATTTAGAACATCCGGAGTTTCCCGACCACAGCCTCAGGCACGTGTCGTGCACGGATCAGTTACGCGAACTTGATTTTCTGCCTCCGTTCTCCGGGCTAGGGACTAGCTTGGACAGCCCGGTCACTGACCGGTCACATCTCCGTGGACACTCTTTGCGCTTGTTATTTCACAGCCACCGCAGGTTGGTTCTGCTCGCTTCTCCCGGGGGTAAACTCGATTTTAACATCCAACACAGTGCTCAGATTTTTTTTGTGAGCAAATGATAAATGTCGGGACGAGTTTTCCTTGTAAAACACTGGAAACCAGTGAATTTGGATAGTATTTGACAACGAGCTATGCTAAAGCTCTGGGAATTGGTGAGCAACTTTTTTTATGCCACAGAATTGTTCCTATGATGATCGCCCACCTCTGTGAGTGTCCTGGTGTTCAGACAGCAAATGACGGACAACAATGGATACTTTCCCACGGATAATGATGGGCGGATGCGCGATCGGTGGATGTGGCGCGGACGGACAGCCGGTCAAGCCGATCAGTAGCCCTCTTGCACGTCGCTCCTGCCTTGATCTGTGCCTCATCGTATATCCTCCATGTCTAGCCTCAAGCGCCCCGCAGAAGACGACGCCGAGGCTTCAGAGAACACCTCCAACGTGGCCACTGGTACCGAGAAAAAACACGTCGCCGCACCTGCCCCATCTCATCTTTTCGTGATTCTCGCCGACGAGGAGTACGACGCGGGACTCTATAGCGCTCACGAGGGTCCTCGTCCCCTGGGTGTCGCGCGCACGCTTACTGGAGCAACAGAGTTGATGAAGACGCTGCACGATGCGTACGAGGCGAAGCGTGTGCTGAAGGAAGGGGAGACGCGTGTTGAGTTCGAGGGATTGGACACGAAGAACAAGAAGGGAAAGGTCGTTGGGGAGGCATCCATCGGGGACCTAGAGGCACGCGTGGAGAAATGGAAGGCCGCAGAGGGGAAGACGGTGGGTGTGCCAGAGTTTTTTTCGCCGAGTTTATTCAAGGGTTAGGTTTCTTTTTCTGCTATTTCGACCCTAGCTTGCATCCGGCACGCAGTTCACCGAGGCCGATGCCGCCGCCGTTGCGCCTGAGACTACCGTGCACTACGCGTACACCATCGTGCAGTCCTGGGCAGATTACTACGGCGACAACGGTGGCCATACCTTCGCCAGCGTCGTGCTCAAGCCGTCCGTCGTCCCCGCCCTCACCTCCGCCAAGCTCCCCTCCAAGGGTCTCGCCGGCATGAAGTTTCCCCCAGCCGACGGCAAAGATGGCGTGTTGGTGGCCGAGGAACGCGAGAGCAAGCACAAAGGGAAAAGCTATTTGGGCGTGGCGAGGCGCTGGGTGGTGAGAGATTGGGACGCGGAGGAGGGGAAGAAGGGTCCCGCCCGCAAGAAGGTGAAGACTGTCTGAGAACTATCCGATTCGACACAAATATCATACCTAATTGGCGCACTGCTGCCGCTGCCTTTGTTCTGTACAATCGCCGTTCTGCATAATCATCTTGCAAATCCTCATCGCATGTTGAATTACCTACAGCTTCTGTCTCCGACTAAGGCTATTTTTCTTGCGCATTTCCCACCATCACCTCCGCTATTTATGACGTGTGTACCCTTGGCAGGGACCGAAATGATAATTCGAGGAAAATCTACCCAAATTCGGCGGCCGAACAGAGTATTAATATGTATGCTTTGAATGCCGTGCTTTAATTATTTCCTTTCCCGACTCACTTTCTTTTTTGTACCTCGCTGTTCAGATGCCGAGTTAAAGGAGCAACTGCCACACATTGTCATTATTTGACAGTGATAGTTCCGATGCACCACCGAGTTCGATCTAAATAGGGCCATTTATAGGAAAAGACGAAGTATTAATATCGAAAATCACGCATCAGTTCGGTACGGGAATTGTGACCGGGGCTCCCTGCTTTCAGAATTAATCTAGTCACACTGTTGACCAACCGACATTCGGAACGGGGCTTGTATTGTACACACCAAGTTAACTAATCTCCATCTCCTATTTCTGAGCCTTTTTCTCGGCATCTGTCTCGCCCATGCGCTTCGCACTCCGGCGTCGCACGTCGACGAATGTCACCAGGAAGCAAGAGAATCCGACACAGGCCATCAACTGTCCAAGCCGTGGATCAGCGTGAGTGTCATTCCCAAGAACCAACACGCACCCCGCTAAACAGCGCCGGCCGCCACCATACAAAGTGTCCGGTCAGCAGCGCACCGTTAATTGGAAGACCTGCATAGATAGAAGGTAGTCGCGGGTAAGAGGTGCGTAAATGTCAGTTCGGCGGCAGGGGGCAAACGACGCGCCGACGAGGCCCCCTACGCCAAACACCGCGAAAGCGACACCCATGCGGAAGTCTGTGGGCAAAATAAGATGTATATTAACGGATATGTCCCATAGGCCTCACCCGAGTTCACCCATGTCTTGTGTAAGGATCGCGAGGATCGGCGGTATCAGTGTGATATCGTTACTTGCAGTGCGCACCACATGGCTAATGACTTATATGGCTGGGGATATCCTACCCAGTGTCCCCTTCCGAAATTTTTGTCCTTCTTCTAAATCGTTCTCTCCAAAATTAAATTGCTTAACCATCACATCCATTCACTGCAGTGAAAATTCCCAGAAAATTGGAGTTCCGAGAGCATTGGGCCTCCCCAGAATATACTCAAATAAAGCTCACCAAATGAATTGGTTGAAAAGTCATAACGTCTGAAAGCCATCAGGTGGCTCATATGCAATTGGTTGCCTTCCTGAAGTTACATTCGCGTTTGGAGCAAGACGGAAGATTTAGCTATGTCGCCGGCATTTCTCTGGTCTAACCAATTTTCAACTTGACCGCCTCTGCAGAGGTTGTCCCTTGTGGTTGTGCTGTCGGACTTCCGGTATCCGCATTCCGCCGAATTCTTTATCAAACCTTGACAGGTCTTTTAACCGTAATCAGACGTAAAAGGAGAAGCTCCTGGACCTGTCTCCCACCTCTAAGTTCAACAAGTGCAAAGCAAAGAAGCCATTTTTTTTCACAGCGCTTTTCCTATTCTCCCATGCCTCCACAGATAGCGGTGCCTCTGAATCGGGTGCTGGCCGGGATACCTGACGTCAGGGACGGTATCGCGAAGTGGAACACTGCATGGGAGGCTCGGTTTCCACTGCTCCACCCAACAATGGGCAATTTGGAAACATTGACGGCGTGTTGTCCACTGTCCCCTTCGGCGCAGGAGGCTTTACTTCACAGCTACAACACAATGCGCAAAATCTGTCGGGTGCAGGAGCAGATACGCGTTTTGGCTGTTACAACCGTCCTCCAGTCCGACTTCTGCTGGAAAGCACTTACGCCTGCGGCGCGAGAGGCGCATATGCTGGAGGGACTTTTGCGCACCTGCATGATGGATCCAAATGGGCCGAAATCCCGGATGTATACCTGCGATATCACTCTTTCGTCACTGGAAGTCGACAAAGGCGAAGGACTTCTCACCCTGTTGAAGAAATATGTTCCGGACGGCGTGGGAAGCGTCACGGAGACCCGTTATACATCAGACTTGCATCCCGGCTGGACGCATGAGTCTATCGAGCATCTGAAGAACGCCGGACACGCAATACAATTGCAGGCGCTGATGACGGTCCGCGACCATTTTCTTTGTGAGTACCCAGATTGCGTGTATCTGTAAAATTCAACATGTATTTTACAGCGGCGTTCCTGTATAACACCATTTTGTCTGTCATTGGAGTCCATAGACCGGAAGCGCTTCTGAATCAATGGGCGACTTTTCCGAGGATACCGTCCAGGAAAAAGTACACCACCGAAACCCCAAACGTGAGATCGAAATATCGCCTAACGCGCGAATGCGAAGGTTGTCGAGAGGAGGAGAGGGACGATGCCCCGTTCGCCGTCTGCAAAAAATGCAATGAGAAAATGTCGCGCAAAATTTACTACTGCTCAAAGTAGGCCATTCACGCTCTTTTTGGGGTTAATTGTTCGAAACAAATCCCGTAGGACCTGTCAAATATTGGACTGGCCGATGCACAAGCACATCTGCGGCAAGGAACTCACCTGCGTCATCATCCAGAATCTTACCCTCCACACCGAGTCGTCGCTCGCTGACGCCGTGTTCCTTTTGCGTCGCATGGGGCCAGCACGCGGGGGATACACACGCTCTCCCGCGCTTGTTCGGCAAATGGTATACATCGACGCCAACCCTGGGCGCGACTACGTGTTCTTCTCGCCCACGGGTCCCCAGCCGATTGGGATGCCCGAATTCTTGTCGCGCCTTTTCTTCCGTCTCGCCATGCAAACTGCGATGACCACCGGCGACCGGGGATGCATCGCTGCGCTAATTGAGGTGATCGTTCTTGGGTTGAGCAAGGAGCAAAGCTTCGTGGCGGATCAACTTGTCAAAGAATACGGGGAGCCCGGTGCGTTTGCGGTCAAGCACGTGCAGGCGCAGATCGATAGTCGTGCCGTGTCCACTGGCCGTATGTTAACTCGGTGGATGGTCGAGTTCTTGAAGATTGAAACGGGATCGCACTACCTGGACGTTGCGAATAACCACCCTGACTCGGAGGAGCCGTCGTTGGAGGTTAGGCGTAAGGCAATCACGGACCTCCGCGCATGGTGGGCATGCAGATCTCGGTCAGTTCGTTGGTTCATCCATATCTAAGTATCAATTGACGCTCAATCTCAGCCTGGAGGCTTAACTAGACTGGTGACCGTCTGTCTATGAAAGTGTTGATAGACACAAATTCTTTCAGTACGACAGGCTGGACTTGAGCCTAAGGCTTAGCCATTTATGTTCTTCTGCTTAGTACTGGAGCCGTTAATCCACGAAGTTGTTGTGTCTTATCGAAAGGACCTCGGGGTAGACCTTGTGATCGATTTTCTTGGTTGATTGCAGGGAAAGGAACAGTCTCGGAATTCCCATAGAAGAGGTTTGAAGGTGTCTGAGTTCAGTAAACAATCTCAATCCCAATATAATGCAGGCTCATTCACAAAAATCAAGCGAGTCGGTTCGATTTTCCTTTCACACCTGGAACTCGAATCGAGCAGCATATCAGGCTCTTGGAGCAATCTCCCCCCAAATTCTTGGCTCATCGATCCAAAGACGATTTTCGAGAGCAATTCCTAAATGAACTGCGTGAGGATATATACTGCGAGCCGCACCTATTGACATTTTATGATCCGCGCTGCTACCGTTAACGGTTGAGCGCTCATAGAGAAATGTAACGCGAATGCTAGCCTTGGCTTCAGACCATAAGGAATATTAGGGCTGGAAGAACCCATCGTGGTTGCGCTGTGCTGAATTCGGAAGGGCAGGGAGCATACGAAAGTCGGGCGGTGAAATGAAACCAAGATGAAGCGGTCTGTGAGAAGCCGGAAGTTGCAGATACTGTACTCCTGGCGGTGGCATTTTTAATGACAGTCTGAATTCATACTGCAGCTGGGGTCCCGCAGATCGTTTCGGCGGTTAAGAGTTCGCCAGAACCAGTCACCGAATGACTGAGTTGGAAAGTTGGCGGCCCAGGATTTAGGAAGCACCCATGATTGAATTCGGGCTGTTCTCTGCAGGTAGCAGATCCCGCAGGCGAGTTGAAAGGGCAGAATGTTGGGGACGCTTATGGATGGTGGTGGGAAGTATGGAAGGCAGTGAGGTCGTCAAACTTGACATTATCATTAATCACATGCCTTCAAGTGCTTACTCTCGGCCCTTCAAGATACAACATTCCGTCAAAAGCTTCGAAGAATATCGCTGGGAGGCTTGGATCTTTAAAATGAAATACGATTGGACAGGTCGGGGGTGGTGCATTAGCAGACTGAAATGGTCTGCGCCAGACTTATCTACACCGCCCGGGTTGAGGGTAAGCAGTCTGACATGACTGTGGCCGTGTACCGGGGCACCAATGCGGAGAAGGTCTGCCTGTTGACAACTCGGCCGATCACTGTACGCCTTATCTCCCGGTTCGCAGAATTGGAAACGAGAAATCGCAGAGTATTCTGGAATTCGGTGAGTCGGGCTTGTCCACAGGAGTGAGACTGTTCATGTCGGCTAGCCATCCGAATCTCGTCCAGCTTTACGGGACCGTTTTTCGTCGTTCAAGTTCCCATTATTCTCAGCCGACCAGAAACTTATTCCAGGATCTCTAATATCATTTGATGAGACTGTGGCTCGAATTCGGTTGTATCCGAGTGGGTCTCCAACCTTACCTGTCGCCCGAATCCCTAATTTTGGAGTCCTCGGGGTACGTCTATATTCTATTCTTCAGGCCCTCACTCATCTCAACTATGTAAATGCTTCTGGTGTATTATGTTCAAAGTAGTATTACTAGGCAACACAAACCATGAATGTGGTTGATGTAGCCAAAAACCATCCTTGTGGGTCACCAAGGTCCAATGGTCCAATATAAAAATAGACCCAAAATGAAACATGTAGAGCTGAACAAGGAGCTGAATGAGAGCTACAAGGCAACAAAGAGATACATGTAACCCCAATTTTCCTTCTCTCGCACTACCCATCCAATTCGGCGCGTACGTTTTTGGGGAAGAAAAGTGCGCGAGGGGAGGAAGAGCTTAAGGCACCGGATCATCCGGCCCGTTGGCTTGATACGTCGGGGGTTAGGCGACAAATAGACGCTGCGATGCATCTTCTCTTCCGCCATCACACTGCAGACCCTCCCCAGACCCTCCATCCAATCCCCGTGGAACCTTCAGAGCTCAAGCGCTCAAGCCTCAGCATTTGACTTGCGAATCCCATCCTTATTAAGTACCAGCATTGATTCAACACCTTCCGATGCCGTGTAAGCACAGATGCATGAGTCGACTACCTACCGGGCCCCGACTCAAAATATCTCGCGTCTTCATTCTGGCTTCTTCCAGGCTTTGCTTTCACCGTCGCTTCTCGACGATTGATACAGCATAGAAGCCATCGCCGACAGTAAATCCCGTGACGCCAACCCGCGTGCATCCGGTGCCCAACGTACCGCTGTTGCGTCAATATTCACAGAACACCCGCCGCTCCCGTCCTTGCCTTCAATTGCTGCTCTATCGCCTCCTTCAGCTCGGCTGCAGACCTGCCGCCCTAGTCCGCTGCCACTTATTTAACTCCCCGCTCCAGTGCACCTCATACTCTCTGCCTTCGCGTTATATCCAGCCTCTGAGCATCTTCATCTTACTGTATCACCCGATTCGGGTGGTGACAGCTCCCAGCTAGTAATCCGACTATGGCGCTTGGCCACCCGCTCAACCACCCCTACCAAATTGACGTCTGACTTGCGCAGGTTGGAGCTTAAGAGACACCTGGTCCGCAGTCTCAATTCACGGTCCGTAAAACGGAGCTGTAGGTTGTTCTGTCGCGAAGAGCAGAATGGTCCTTTCTGGCTTCATGTGTGCCGGAGACTGGCCACCATCGCTATACGGATCCATGAACCATCGGCGGACAATGTGACCTGTGCATCACTGACGTGTATTGAACTTCCCGGCGCCCACACTGTCAGATGATATTTGCTTCCGACCTGGGCCGTCCAGAGACTTGGGGCTCCCGGCCCGCAAACACGCTATATACCTCACACCATCTCAGAATTCTGAACTCTTCACCACTTTCCTATGATGAGAACGGCATCCATGGGGCTAGTCGCATTAATTCTGGCTGTAAATGTGCTTTCAGTGCGAGCTTGGATTCACCGTGCGTGTTTTCTTGATTTCGCTTCTCAGTCAGTCGTCCCATTAATGTCTAGCGGGAATCCTGCATAAATCGAGCGACATGGATCGAATGTCTTCCTATATAACTGCTGGGCTAGCTGGCACCAATAGCGCACAGTATCAAGATTACCTTCTCTTTGCCGCCGATAAATTTTCGTCGGATGCCTATCAAATGTCGACGCCGGTAGCGTTCCTGACCACCCGTGCGTCATTCGAGGCGGACGCCACGGCCGCGTACCAAAATGCCCTAGTAAGTATCATCGCAATTCCTATACCTTGCGATTGGTCGAGCTCATCGAGTACTGTGTCATAGATGTGGAAGTTGACCGGCATTAAGTTACACGCAACCAAGGCCATGCAAATCATGGATGCGTGGTCCGGCACAGTAAAGAGCGTTGATCCTAACTGTGAGCTTCTATTAGCGATGAGCATCAGGGCTGCTCATTCCTCATGGCGGTAGACCTTGACATGCAGCTGGCGTCCTCTCTCGGACCATTCGCGATGACGAACGCCGCCGAAATCATCCGGTATACCTCTGCTGGTTGGACCGCAAGCGGTATAAGCAACTTCTCCAGTATGCTTAATAATGTGTTCTACCCTCGTCTAAACAGTGAGTATTCCACAGAACATAATATATCGGAGACTCACGCGGAACAGATCATACCGGCGTACAATACGAGGCAAACGTTGGAACTGGAAACACGAAAGCGTTGATGGGGTTTGCTGTTTTTACGGAAAATACGACAATGTGCGTTGTTTTGGGCGGAATCGGTTTCACATCATATTAATGTTTTTCGAGTTGCGCAGGTACAACGAAGCGATCAGTCTATACTCGAACGAGAGATGCTCGGGCTTGGCTCTCGACATATCTTCGACTGGACAGAGCTCAGAGTCTGGGAGAGATCAGGGACACACTCAGCTTGGTCTGGTATTTCATCCGCATACCCATACACGTTTGATGCGGCTCTAACTCCCGTCGTTGTACCTAGGGAAACTTGGCCGAATCCTGTCAAGTAGCGTGGCTCCAAGGAACGAACGACCTGTTCGCACTCCTCTCCAATCGACTGTTGACGGGGTATGAGTACACTGCGAAATACAACCTCGGGAATAGCGTTCCATACGACGCGACATTCCAAAGATGCAACTCAAGTATTGTGGGAGGACCTTTTGCCGAGATTTCAAACACGACTCGAGGAACGTTTCGGCCGATATACGAACTGGCGTACGCCTATTACGTCTCGACTAAAGGGTCAAGCATGCCGTTTACCCTACAAATCGTAAGCCGTCAACAAGATAAAGAAATCGCTTTGCTGACACTCGATAGATCAATACGGTCGCCACGGAAGAAGGGAACGCGAGCCCAGCAGATGGAGCGGGCTGGGGAACACTTAAGTTCCGACTGTAGGCTTATGCAGAGTGCTTTCAGTAGCGTCTTGTACTTTTGAGGACTCATTCCCAGAGGAAAAAAAACTGCAACTCTGGTGAGAAAACTGCAGCTCAAGGGTCAAACATTCTAATCTGCCACGCTCGGTGAGATCCGTTTACCGAATGCCATGGGCAGGGTTCGCCAATGAAGCTGTCGGAGGATTGTACTGAGGAAGACTCCTCGAGTCGTATAGTACCTCGTCAGTACGTAGGATGCGCAAGTTCGTCTGGTGGTGGAGGATCTTCGTCATTTGATGGGGCAACTTCGTCAGATGTCCGTGCAAGCTCGTGAGATCAGAAATAAGCGAAGAGATCCTCGTCGGAAGCAGTTGCATGCTCCAAAAACTGTGCAAGTTCTTCAGGACAGGTCAGGACAAGGTGCAAATTCGTCGCCAGCCTAAATCCGGAGAGCTATCTGATCGTTTCACGGTTAGACTGATGCGCCTCTTGATTTGTATCCTCTCCTCCCACCATCATCTCCTGCCGCCCTGCGTGCATTCTCGCCGGTTTCGCAGTGTGTACCCAACCTATATGGGTGAACAGTCTAACAATGCTTTTCCCATTCTACAGCGGCAATGGATGAGTGGCAGTTTTTACCGCCCTCTTGGGACAGCACGAGCGAGGCAGGGCAGCGGTATACTCACCTATTCTCATGGGCGGGGTGATTTAATTTTTCCTCTCAGACATCGGGTGCCCGACACTTCGGCTTCCACTGCCGGTGTAATGCAATCGTTCACATTCCCCGGTACATGTACGTAGACGCTGTCAAACCTACGGTAACCCACTTAACGTCGTTTTATTTCCCCAGCGGATCCCGGGTTTTCCACTGATATTAGCCATCTGACACCGCTTTTACCTGCTGGTGTGTATGGTGTTCCTCAAGGTTACCGTGGCAATGGCTGTTTCCAGATTTGTTTCCTGGCGTGGAACAGTCCGGCTTCTTTCCGGCACTCAACTCGCGGGACTCCGAGCTGTTTGCTCTGCCGTAGGCACCTGAGCAAATGAGCACGCGGTGGGACGACCCCGCAGTACAGCCAGACTGGGACAATTTGGTTTCCAGGTGTGTCTTATATGCCATACCGCCGAGCGATCAACTCAAATGTTATATGCGGCCTGTACAGCCTTCAATCAGCACAAACTCGACCTCCTTCTACAGATTCGAGTGCTGCGGATTTTTTCTACGACGGATACGGGTAAGATTTCGATCTAGTGCCTAATAATTTAGCTCAATTTGGAATCCTAGTATCCATCTCCTCGTGGGAGATATGCAGTAACATTTTCCCATCCTTCCCGCAGCTAGTGTGCTGACGCAACGCGAGCAGCCGATCCAGCGACGAATACTCTATCTCAAGATTTCCGTCCGCTCCGCCCTCCAGCATCCCTGATGATGATGGTTGCACATCCAGGTGCGTTTCGATATGTACTTTGATCTATTCCCATTAATCACCAATTTCCAGGGAGTGGTCATCCGACAGTTCACGTCCGGTCTCCGCAGCGCCGTCGAGTGTCTTTGCCGAACTAGACCAAAACAGGCCAGTAATTTATGTCGCGTTTTTTCTATTTTTGTGGAGCTCACACATATTATTCCCGCCAGCCCGCCATCCGTATCTGTTGAGATTCGACCGTGGGACAGTGCAGGCTGGACTTCTGATGACCCATCGTAAGTTTCTCTTCCAACCGTGGGATTAATTTCACTGAAGCTCGTTAATCCCAGTTCGGAGATGTTTCCCGTGGAGCCAGATGTTGATCTGGCCAACGAGGCTCCGGACATGGATATGCATCTTGGCTGGGAGTGGAAGCCGTCAGGTGTGAAGTGGCTGGATCCCGAAGTGTCTTCAGAAGTTGTAGAGTTTCCAGACGGCGCCCAGCTCACAGAAAAACAAAAGATTTATGCTTTGCATCGCGTGAAGGGCTGCCCATCGCAGTTCCCGTTCTATCGCACGCGCACCGCTTTCCTCGGTGATCTCACTGATGTGCAAAATCTGGATCCGGAAATGACGGTGGATAATATTATCCGCGACCAGGTGAATTTATTTTGTAGTTGTCGAATGACTACCCACTTACTGCGCTTTTCTAGGACTCTCACTCATGGGGCGGATCTTGCGGTGCTCGCAACCACGTTGACGCACACTTGCCCGGATCATTTTTTAGGCTCAGTGACGACGTCAAAATAGCTTGTCGGCTAGCTACTCCCAAGTGTGGCGGGGTCTCCGCATGCGAGTCTCTTGACTCTGCCTTTCTGAGTGAGGAGAGGCGTGAGTTGGACCCAGAGCCTAGCCGTAGACTTGTAGCAGCAATGCTTCGCACGTGTGAGATGCAAGACAACACTGAAGTTGGCCGTACTCTTGCGCACGATTTTTAAACCCCATTTCCATCCAGCCATCTCACAGCTTTGTTAGGTTTCATCACTCGCTCCAGGTGTGACGTTGCAACCGTATGCGCGCCGATGTCGAGCCCTTTCCGGAGGAGTTTGCGCAGCGTTACAAAAAGGATCATCAATGTTATCTCGAATACCTCGCGCAGTCGGTAGATTGGTAGGAATGATGTGTTCTAATCTACTCAAGTGATACGTACATAACAACGTGCAGTGTCTCATTCATGTTCGAGACTCGCAACGCAACTCGTCACAAGTTTTGGGTTCTATACTAGCCAGGAGGGGCCAAATAGTTCCCAAAAAATTGAGGGCGTTGAACGAATGTACATATATCTACCCAGAAGAATTCGTACTGCTGCAGGGCTACATTTGCCGACCCACAAATATCCAATCCCCGTTGAACACGAACTCACGTGACTGTATCAATGTAGGTTGACGCAATTAAAGAGTGAGTTCCCTGTGCTGTTATCTTTGTAAGGTACGTAGTTGCGTTGGTCAGCCAGGAACGAGGATACCGCCACAGAAACAGATGACATAAGTCATTCTCAACAGGAACCAAGAGCCGACGAAGTTGCACATTCACGCTGCCAAATCTGGCATGCGACGAGCTTGCTTCGCAAGCCGACGAACTTACTCAGGACCTGACGAACTCCCGCGATCCTACGTACTGACGAAGTATGAGAGGGCTCAGACTCCTCATCTCAGCCTCCCGATCCGGAGGATGATGACGCAGTGTGGGAGGTGGGAACGCCGCAAAGGATCTGGGCCAGACGACCAAAGAGAACAAAACCGAAAAACCGAATGGCATCCCACCTAGCGTCTAAGATGTATGAGAGAAAATAATACGTCGAGCTGGAATTTACCGAGATCGACTTGGAGTATACCCGCCGTTCTAAGAGTCTGAAAAGTAAAGGCAAGCAACAGGGTTCACTCGCTCATACTATTGGCAGAGTGCGAGTCATTTGCTGGGGGCGGGGGCGGCGGAAAAACGGATTGCCTCCTGCTGTTGAGACCAATGCTGATGATTTGGTGTGCAAAAACCACATAGACCGTGAATATCAACAATTCAATACCGTGAGAGGCTACTTGAGCTTTACGTCGTTCTTGATTAACCATGAACAGGGATAATTATTCTGGGAACACAGAGCAAAGATGTTTGCTGATTCGGCGTGTGTATTGGACTGTAGATCGACAGACCAATATTAACCGTTCTTTAAACAAATGAGTCGTCGGCGGTGCAATTGCCCCATGAAGGTTATCTCCATCTTTTCTTACTCTCTTCTCGTCCTTGAGATTAACATTTTCCATCTTCATTTACATTCAAAACCATCCCCATTGATGCAACTACGCACTGTGCAACCGTCGCCGCAAACAGCACCGCAGACTTTGTTTCCCCATTTACACTGGCAGACCTCCTCTTTCTACCACCGTGGCCTGTGCAAACGAGGCTCGCCGGCACGGAGCCAAACTCAACCAGCCGATCCCCCCATACTGCGATCCGCAACCATTAACCGTTCTTTAAGCAAATGCCTCGTCGTCAGTGCAATTACCCCATGCAGGTTGTCTCCATCTTTACGCACTTTCCTCTCTTCTCCTCTCGTCCTCAAAATCATGATCTCTAAGGCTCCAACCTTTTCCGTGTATAAACGTTTATACACGGTTATAACCGTTTCCGTTTCCGTTTCCGTTTTTCGTACCGCCGGGTTCAAACGGTTTGTAAACCTTTTCTACACGGTTTAAATGGTTTAGCAATTGGGAGCACTCAGTCGCATTTACCAAGCAAAATTCCGCTGAAATCCAGGCTGAATCTGGGCTAGGAGTGTCTCTGAAATCTTCAGACTCTCTCTCACAATAGCATAGATCCATGCTCTGACCTCCAAAAAAAACCCAACAAGCAATGTGATCCGAATATGGCACTTCCTCCTAGTCTTTTATAAACAGACGCTACAACAATATGGTGCTCGTACCTCGCATGTTGTAACTTCCTCCGGTGGTTCCTGACTTGGTGCGTCGAGCCGTGCTTGCTTACCTTCTCGAGTACGTTCGACTTCAACTGAACAGCATTGATGCCTAAAATCATCGACTCCCGGTGTCGCTAGACTATTTCATCTAGGGCTGTCATTTTCGAATTCAAGCTCACTGCGCCATTCACGAGTCTTGGTGACTCGAGGACCATGGTATGTACCATTTTGAACTGAATTTCATCAATATATTGAACTGAAATACACAGAAGGTCGCAAGTGAAGCAATACCTGGTTATCTAGCAGCCCTGAGGCTGAGCACTGCCAGTTTCGGGTCAGTACTTCTGATGCCCTGAAAATTACCGTGTATAAACCGTTTCAAACGGTTTTAAAACGTTTTCCAACCTTTTCCGTTTGTTGTGCCCAGATCCATACACGGAAAACAAAAGGTTGGAGCCTTAATGATCTCCTTCCCCATTTTGGATTTAGTATTGTCTCACTGCGGGAACTTCGCCGTGATTACCCTTGGCTCTTACCATCATGTCACTTTTTACAACTTCAAAATCTGGCATCTACTGGACTCTGGGACCCAAAGCACTGTCCGGGGTGCTGATGCGCGGTGCATCCCCGGGTGGATTGGCCAAAACCGCGTGCTCGCGACCTCTGGACGAAAGGCTAGGCACTGCTTCTTAACCGCTCACAGTCGTCGTGCAGAATGCAAGAGCATGACGGACACCCATCTAACGGTGGCCCTGATGACTCTGTGTCAACGCGAGGAATCTTAATCGACCCAGGCTCCGGTGACTGGACAGTTCCTAACATGAATAACTGGACAGAAGAAAATTAGTCAAACCCACCCAGTGGGGTAGACATGAGAAAACAGCAAGAGATTACAAGCAGAGATGCAATGCGGAGAAGCATGAAGTAAGGAAGGCGGAGGACGACTGTCCCGGCGATTGTACTGTACACCGCTCTTCCCAATCATATGCTATGCATCTGGACGGTTTTTATCATGTCTGACAAAGTGAAATGAACGGCAATACATCGGCAAAAATCTGGGTGGCCCACAGAGCGCTACGTAGCACTCCACAATGGTCGCCGTACCCTCCGGGGCTGCAGGAGTTTTCACTGCGCAGTACTAACCGGAATACTACATAATGCCTCGCGCTAAAGCAATACAAAAAGATCAGTTTGCTGTTGTAAATGCCTCCGGACTGGGAGGGGCTCATCACTTCAGTCCCCGGAATGGGAAAATTATTGTGGCGGCGATGGTTGGAAATGCACCGAACGCTCGGGCTCTGGCACGGTGTGATGGAGAGCAACAGTCGGCTGCTAGTTCCGGCACACGAGAGGGTTCGGTGGGTGGTCGGTCCAACGAGGTGAGTGGCGTAGTGATAGTATTGACCAGGGGACTAACTACGGACATCAGAGGCTTATATACTACGGTGAATCCGGGTTGCCAGGTGACTACGGAAATCAACATCAAGAGGAATCAGATCAAAGGAGTGTGATAGCTCGGCGTAAGGACGCGCCGAGTCAAAGTCAAGGAGAGTGGAGGGGAAATAAAGAGTGTAAGGGAATGGGGAAATTAAATAAAAACTCAACTGTTACACACGGTGTCCGGATTCGCGGTCTCAACTCGATGTGTATCGACCAGAGGCAAAACAGAACAGCATTGCCGGTCACCTCGCCCTTGATGCAGCATGAAGAGAGAATGAGCCCGTTCAGGCTATCGGAGACAAGCTGTGGTTGATATATAATTCGGTATGCCACAAGTATGCCAGATGGCTATGCACACACAGCAAAATGTAGCGGCAGCTAATCAAGTATCATGATTGACTATAAATTGACTTTGCGGCCGGACCTAATGAATCATCTCGCAAAAACTAAAGTAAACGCCGTTTGAAGAAATTCATTTAGAACATTCGGAGTTTCCCGACCACAGCCTCAGGCACGTGTCGTGCACGGACCAGTTACGCGAGCCCGTTCTCCCACGTCCCTCTTACGCGTCGCTCCTGCCTTGATCTGTGCCTCATCGTATATCCTCCATGTCTAGCCTCAAGCGCCCCGCAGAAGACGACGCCGAGGCTTCAGAGAACACCTCCGACGTGGCCACTGGTACCGAGAAAAAACACGTCGCTGCGCCTGCCCCATCTCATGATTCTCGCGGACGAGGAGTACGACGCGGGACTCTATAGCGCTCACGAGGGCCCGCGTCCCCCGGGTGTCGCGCGCACGCCTACAGGAGCAACAGAGTTGATGAAGACGCTGCACGATGCGTACGAGGCGAAGCGCGTGCTGAAGCAAGGGGAGACGCGTGTTGAGTTCGAGGGATTGGACACGAAGAACAAGAAGGAAAAGGTCGTGGGGAAGGCGTCCATCGGGGACCTAGAGGCACGCGTGTAGAGGTGGAAGGTCGCGGAAGGGAAGACGGTGGGTCTCCGAGAATTTCTTTCCGTGAGATTAATGACGCGTCCGGTTTCTCTTCTGATATTTCGACGCTAGCTCGCATCCGGCGCGCAGTTCACCGAGGCGGACGCGACCGCCTTCGCGCCTAAGACTACCGTGCACTACGCGTACACCATCATGCAGTCCTGGGCAGATTACTACGGCGACAACGGTGGGCACACCTTCGCCAGCGTCGTGCTGAAGCCATCGGCCGTCCCCGCCCTCACCTCCGCCAAGCTTCCCTCGAAGGGTCTCGCGAGCATGAAGTTTTTCCCCAGTCGACGGCCAAGATTGCGTGTTGGTGGCCGAGGAACGCGAGAGCAAGCACAAAGGGAAGTGCTATCTGGGCGTGGCGAGACGCTGGGTGGAGATTGGGACGCGGAGGAGGGGAAGAAGGGTCCCGCCCGCAAGAAGGTGAAGACGGCCTGAGAACTATCCGATTCGACATACCTAATTGGCGCACTGCTGCCGCTGCCTTTGTTCTGTACATTCGCCGTTCTGGATAATCATCTTGCAAATCCTCACCGCATGTTGAATCACCTACAGCTTCTGTCTCCGGCTAAGGCTATTTTTCTTGCGCATTTCCCACCATCACCTCCGCTATCTATGGCTTGTGTACCCTTGGCAAGGACTGGAATGATAATTCGAGGAAGATCTATCCAAATTCGGCGGCCGAACGGAGTGTTAATCATGGACAGTCTGTATGCTTTGAATGCCGTGCTTTAATTTCCTGACTCACTTTCTTTTTTGTACCTTGCTGTTCAGATGCCGAGTTAAAAGAACAACTGCCACACATTGTCATTATTCGACAGTGATAGTTCCGATGCACCGCCGAGTTCGATCTAAATAGGGCCATCTAAAGGAAAAGAAGAAGTGTTAATATCGAAAATCAAATGCATCAGTTCCTCCCTGCTTTCAGAATTGATCTAGTCACACTGCTGACCAACCGACATTCGGAACGGGGCTTTTATTGTACACACCAAGTTAACTAATCTCTGTCCCCACTATTTCTGAACCTCCTTGGCATCTGTCTCGCTCATGCGCTTCGCACTCCGGCGTCGCACGTCGACGAATGTCACCAGGAAGCAAGAGAATCCGACACAGGCCATCAACTGTCCAAGCCGTGAATCAGCGTGGGTGTCATTCCCAAGAACTAACACGCACCCCGCTAAACAGCGCCGGCCGCCACCACACAAAGTGTCCGGTCAGAAGCGCACCGTTAATTGGAGGACCTGCACAGATAGAAGGTAGTCGCGGGTAAGAGGCGCGCAAATGTCAGTTCGACGGCAGGGGGGGAACGACGCACCGACGAGGCCCCCTACGCCAAACACTGCGAAAGCGACACCCATGCGGAGTCTGTGGGCAAAATAAGATGTATATTAACGGATATGTCCCAGCGGCCTCACCCGAGTTCACCCATGTCTTCTGTAAGGATCGCGAGAATCGGCGGTATCAGTGTGATATCTGTACGGAAAAAAAAGTTTCCTTAAGACACGGAGCAAACCACGCAGAGAGGAAAAGAAGCGGGATACGCACAGACACCGATGCACAGCCCATACAGCACACCGATCACGACTACGCTGGCGATAGTCCTGAGCGCGATCATGGACAGGATGAAGACAGCTCCACAACCCATGGCGACCGAGAACACATTGATGATCCCGAGCCTCTGCGCAAAGAACCCTGGGGCAAGGCGGCCTACAATGCTGGAGCCGTTCATAATTACGAGCTGAATTGCAGGCATCACCGATCCGTACCCACAACTTGACATAGATGGACTTACGGAGTAGAAGGAGAGCTTCTGGTTGATTCCGTGCTTCACGGCGTCGAGCTGTAGGAAAAACAGCGGGAAGTAGACCCCGACGAAATATGTGGAGATGCTGGAAGGATCAATAAATCTGACTGGTATGATGATGTATACGATGTGTGGAACGTACCCGACAATCGTGAAAACGTATGACTTGTCCCGGGCGAAACGCTGCAAAGACCTCCAAAACGGCAGGTGGGTCGGGGAAGGCTGGAGCCGGGGGCGCATCAGAAGGCACGCGACAATGAGAAGGCCGCTGACGAGGGCGGAGCTCGCGCGGACAGCGTTTTCAAAGCCGAGAGACTGAAGGGTGTTGTTGAGCATGATCGGGTGTACGACAGCCCCGAGGGAAGAGCCCGACGCAACGATGGCCATGGCCAGTGCATGTCGTTTTTGAAATAATGAGAGACCACGGCGATACTTGGGACATACATGGCCCCAGAACCGAGACCCAGGCCGAGACCCTGCGCGAGAAATATCTATTGAGACTAGTTTCAGCAGATGCCAGGTAGGGTACGAAGTAAGTCACCTGATAGAGTTGTTGCGGTTTGCAGAGCGATAGCATGAACATGCTGAAGCACTGAAGGAGAGCCCCGCCGCAGACAATGCGGTAGCTGACTGGAAGTTAAGTTTGAACTATTACTGATGGCGACAGAAAGCGTACAAGTGTCCTCGGTCGTAGTAGCGGCCACCGACTAAGCCCACAGAAATTATAATGAAAGCATTGATGCTGCCGATCCATCTGTGATTGAGCTCAGAAATGGAAATCAAGTCGGCGAGGTCGGAGCTCACGAAATTGCCGAAGCTGACGATTGCGTCAAGTAATACCGCGTGTAGAAATCTGAGGGGAGGTTTATCATGTAGCTTTACTGCGGGTTGTGGGATAGATTACCTTGATAGACACCGAAAGAAGTCGTATATCTGCCGAGGACGATGAGAGTTAATATCATCTTTGAATGAAACTACAGACCCGAAACCACAAAATTGGACAAGGAATCTGAGAAGACAATGCCAGGTATTAGCAATATGCGCCTCGCATTGATGCAACAGGGATGATGGTACGCACGCTCCAGCGACCGTAGCCCACCCTCGAAACCCACCTTCAGGAAATGTTGCTGTGCAATCGGATTCCCCTTTGGAAAGTGTCGCATCGGGGCCCGATGTTTCCTGTGTCTCGGTTTTCCGACTATCTGTATCGTCCATATCCGCCATGTCTTGAGAACGGGACGTCGTCATTGGCACCATCGGTGCAGGTAGGGTATTAAGGTGGGTCTGCAGGTCAGCAGCGACGATGGGGGCTCTTCCTCCGCCCGTATTTAGGGTGTTCCGCGCTTCCTAAGATGCTGCATGTTGCAACATATCATAACGTCTGGCTGACAGTGAGCAGCACAGATCCATCTTCTCAGAATCTCCTGCCAGGAGTCCTAGACTCTTACTGGCAGTTGGCGCTAGACTCGTTACCAGTCTGCCACGGCAATTCTTTAGTGCAAGCACTATGCCGTAGGCAGACTGGTACAACTCGGGACACGCCAAAGGGCTGAGCCCGGAGTTTGAAATTCTTGGGTGGCGCCGATGACGGCAGATGACGTCGTTACCGGTGACGTCGGTCCGAAAGTAAGTTTCTCGATTAAAACTGGCTCTCGCGTGCAGACTCTCTGGGGGTAAAATAAAAAATCTGAAAAGACAGAAGTGTAGCTATGAGTCTTACATCCCTACCCCTCCTTTGAACTGAAAAGAAATAATTAAATTTGATGCCATAACGATGAAAATGGAAATTTTCAAACTCCGCGCTCAGCCCTTTTAACACTCCCGAGTTGTACCAGTCTGCCTACGGCATAGTGCTTGCACTAAGTGTTGCCGTAGCAGGCAGACTGGTTACGAGTCTAAGTTGGCGCAAGGCCGGCAGCCTTCACGCTATTCTTTGACAAGGCATCTTCATTGAAAGGAACGCCGTGGATTACAAGTCGTTCGGCGAACACATCAGACCTCAAATCGCCAGGAGAAGGAATCAAGTTGGAATCAAGGATAGAAGGACGGATGCGTGACAGTCACTGTCACTGTGAGAGTGTGACTGAGGCAGTGCTTTCAGACACAGCCCCCGAGGTTGAATTCATTTTTTTTTCAGAACGCTGCTCTAAAAATTATTGTTCTAAGGTGTGGCGGTTGTCTCAGTTTCATCGACTAAGTTTTTTCTGAACGGAGACCACGGGAACAGAGGCTTGAAGGAAATGCCTCCCAACGTTTTAACGCGCCAGATTGCGACAACAGAGAAGCAAGAAAGAAACGCCGATGCCAATGACTGCTTATTCAGGGGTCAATACTTGGCTCTTATGAATTAATATTGCAATTGGCCAACTAGAGATAACCGCAATAGAGTCTGTGTAGGTATTTATTAACCTGACGTGGCGAACAATCAAAATACTGGTCTGAAAGCAGTTGAACTAGTTCCTCACTCTTAGAAGTCCGAACATTTCTCCACGACTCGGGCGCTCCAAGAGAACCACTGTCAACAACCCCTGTGCGTCCTCCACTGCTACATACCAGGCTTTCCGGGTTTGCTGAGCAAATGGATTCTAACGGCCTTGCCTGCGTCCTTCGTGGGAAGAAGTGGTATTGTCTCCTCAATCTCCGCATTCAAATTACAGCGTCTGTATACAGTATAGACTATCTAGATCTGATTCTACAGCTTGCACGGGACCGCCAACGCCTGCTGCGCGGTCACCAGCGCCGTCGTGATCGCCGTATTCGCCGCCTTCACCGCATCAATCGTCGCATTGTCGAACCTGCATAATCCGTCAGTACACCAAATCATCATACGTGCAAGACAACCGCGTCGTACGAGAAAGTCTTGTTAAGCGTCCCCTGCGCGGTCGTGAGGCCATCAACGATCAGCGCCGCGTCGGCCTGGCTGGGCTGCTTCCCCTGGAACAGGCTGAACGCGATGTTGGTCGAGCCGTTATTCGCGGTAAGCAGCGACAGCTGCGCCGACAGGATGTTTTGCGCGCTGCCGATGTCGTTGCTGGGTTTGGCGTGAGGATGCCCCGTTCATTCGTTGGGAAGGGGAGGAGGACTTACGCAGTATTGGTGGGCCCGAGGCTGGTGCGGGCACGCTCGATACCGAGGATGGCGGCGACGCTGGCCTGGTTGCAGTCAAGTGCCGTTTCGGCACGGGGATGGAAGGGTGCTATACTCTTGGAGTTAATTCACACAGTAATGAATGTACTTGGATTAGGTTCAACGTACCAGCCAGAGTTTGGAGCATGCAGACGAGGGTAGCAAGGGCAAAAATGACACGGGCCATGATTAGGGAGATGCCGAAGACGAAGGCGGAAGAGGGTAAAATAATGAGAACGAAATGACACTTCAAGTGCAGGACACCAGGCCGGGGTAAGAATGAGAATGATTTATTGGGAGCGCAGGCTCGTCTCTTTATACCATGCCGCTAACTGGGGAGATTGGTTGTGGTTTCACTGCCCGTGAAAGCCATGGCCGAGAGCAACCCATCAAACCGCAGTTATTTCTCGAAGAGAATTGTTCATCAAGACGCGTATCCTTCACGGTTAGAGTAGTTGCTTACCAGCACACCCATCTATCTCTATGTGGACGCTGATGGATTGAGGTTAGTGAATAAACGGCGCCGTCCCGCAAGTAATGGTCAACCTTTACAATAGTATGAAAGCTCCAGAACAAGCTAGAATCCGGAATCCAAAACTGCGTTTCGAAACGGAGGATCATAAAATAAATCTGAGTGCATCCCGCGCCGAGACCTCCGATGATTACAAGTTCAAGTCCAACGCCGAGAAAGCCGGGGACGATTACCTAATCCAGCCCGAGAAGCCCGGCGGGTTTTCTGTGGTGCGTGTTTAGTTGGCGCATGTTTGTTTCTGGCCAGGTACTTCAGTGAACGAGGTCGTCTTCGAAAGATATATATATAGATGGTTTAAACGGCTTCATCAAGCCTTCTTTCGCGCCTTGAATATTTTGAAATTTACTTCCTGCTGCGCCCTTTTCAGCCTACAGCAGATTGTTAATAAAATATGCTTATGAGCAGCGATGCGAGATTTGAGGGATAACTGGAGAATTGCACAGCCCCGAATGAATATCGCGGATGGAATACAATCCTTGGTTCAAGTAGGACTCTGAAGGGAAGTTCACCATTTGCAGTTCAAACAGGGGGTTGTGCTGAGCTGAGGAGTGCTCAGGGTATTTATCTAGACCTAAAGTGAGCCGCATGGGATTGAAAACAGGTCAAAATTAATAGAGTAGCACCCGCAGAATAGTGAACAGCACTGGAACGATACCCTCGACGATGTGCAAACACATCGTGAATTTGATTTTGTAGCCGAAATGGGGTAGTGGTGGTGAGGACACCCGTCCGCCGGTGGGGTGGGAAACTCCTTCGTCCTGGGAGGGTCGAAATTTTTTTATCAGCCCTATGTCATCGAATCCCGATTCCCCTTGTTGGGCGTTCTCTAAAGATCTTCAAAGTTCTCGACGATTTGGACCACCCGAAGTAAAAAAGATCTACGCTTTTGTCCAAACAGTCCAACAAGGGTCTTCAAGGTTGCTTCAAGGGCCTTCATAGATATGCAATATCATGTGGCATATTTTGGGGCTTCTGATTCTTTGATCACATCACAATTAGCACCCTCTCCTGAGTCCTGAGTACAAGGCAAGGTAGTAGCTAGGATTTGTGATTGAGCGTCTGTGTAGATTAGATCTGATCTTATCTACACAGCCACACTTTCCCTTTTCGCCACGTCCTCAGAAAGCCTCTTCACGCTTTCCTATCGTCCTCAAGCCTTCTTCTTAAATCATTTTTTGGAATTTATTCAGAACACGACTCTAAAAATCCTTGCCCAAAATGCCGCTGACTGGTTGAGTCCGAGATTGGTCGTGCCCGTGAAAGTCATAGCCGAAAGCAACCTATCAAACCGCAGTTGTTTCTCGAAGAGACGTAAGTGCTCACCAGGACGTGTATTCTTGACGGTTAGAGGAATTACTTGCCTGCACACCCATATATACCAGGCTCTGTGTCGACAAACCGACGAATTGAGGTCCAGCGAGTAAATGGCGCCGTCCCGCAACTTCGGGACGCCCAGGATTCGGCAAGTATAACAAAAACGCGTTCATTCAACCAAAAACACAAGTTCAAGGTTCAAATCAATCGTAGCGCCCCCCATCCGCGCAAATCTGAATCATCACCGCCGTTAGTTGGGTTAGGTAGTTGGGTTAAGTATATCATGGACGTCAAAAACGCGTACCGATTGGCCTGTACCAGTCGAATGAGATGAAATGAAAACATCAGTACCCCGAAATGAAAGGACGAAGAAAAATGGAAGATCGAAGCCCAAAGACCCTGGGGAGGAGACGAAGGTTGATCGAGAAGGAAACGAGACTAACCAGTTATAAAGCTCGCCGCCTTGGACGCGAGGAAAGATACCACGCTCGCAATGTTCGGGGGGTCGGGCTGGCGCCTGTGGCTGCCATCTTGGCTTGCCATGTAGCTGTACAAAAAAACAAAACTCGTCAGTTGCTTATTCATCCACAGTCAGAGATTCAAATTCGTTTATTCGTCCCCGGGAAGAGGAGAGGACAGGAGGGGTCCAGGGGAGGAAAGGAGAGGGCATCCCATTTCGAATTGATTGCGAAGTCTTCCGAAACATGTTTGCGAGGGGAGCGAACTGTTCGGCTGGAATGCGGGGTAGTTATTATCATATTAGTCCCAGAAGGTTGGCGTGGAGAGGAGGACGAATCGCACTCATGGGGGTGATGACCGCGCCTACGTTTTATTTATTTATTAGTTCCAAACGCCAACATCATGTGCAAGCACAAGTAAGTACCTGGGGCGTATGCGTTCACCGTGATTCCATGCTTCTCGAATTCGCAGGCTAGGGGGTTTGTGTTCATCGATCCCAGTGCCAGGATGGGAATAGATAGACTTCAGACATACCCGCAGCCTGCGTCAACCCGCGCACCCGAGCTTCGAGGCACAGTAATCCGGCATCATTACGTTCCCAACTCGCCATGAGACCTCCGTAGAGAAATTGAATGGATGACGATTCAGACCTTGTTTGGGAAGGGAGATGGTAAGATATTATATGTGCGACCACATAGAACGAGAACATGCCAGGAATATATTATATTTGCAATACGAGATGCAACAATTCGCCCCTGTTATCCAAACTTGAAGCCAGATCGACCCGTCTATCCTATTCCTGTGGAAAGATCGGCCACCGGTCTAGTGGCAAAGCAGAAGATGGGGTCCGCTCCGTCACCGCGGGTCAGCGCATTCTCTGCGCCCGTACAGGAAGCTAATTTGGCTCCTCGGATCTCGGGTAACAGGCGCTGGTGCTCGCACGCACCCCAAGACTGACGCCCGCACTCACGGGACGCCGCCCAGACATCTCGAGTACCTAAGGCCAGGGCGTGCAATCCCCGACGTTCCCGTGTGATCTCTGCGCTATCTTTTCAACTCCAACTGAGCGCGGATCACACGGGAACGGCTGTTACCGAGACAGATATTTATCCGGAGTCTTATTCGTCGGCTAAAGTGCCTCGGAATCGGCGATCCTTCCCGTCGACAGCAATGCCGAGGCCATGAGTTGTTGTACAAAGTAATCTGCAGATTACTTTAACATGAAATACGATGCTCTATACAGGCCGAAAATCCGCAGGAATTCGGCATACAGTCTAAGCAAGCGAAGACCGGATACGATTGGGTGTTGTCGCAGCGCATCCTTTGCAGTACTGTTGGCACTTAGTGCAGTACAAGTGCTCCCCCGTACGGCAATGCTGGTCCATAGGGCACTTCAGACTCGTGTGTTCAAGCGTCACTGTATGGCCACAGCTACAGTTCTCCGCTGTTCAACAATCCAGTCAGGACGGCGGGAAATGAAAATGGCTGGAATCACGCACCATTCGAGAGCGCCCGCGATAAAATCGATCCTGCCTCCGTCCTCTCTTCCGCAGGGCGCTGACAACCCTCGCCGCAGTAAACTTGGCAGGTAAGACAGTACCAGTGCTTTTGCCTGCAAGGCGGATTTATTGGGCAGCTGCGACGCGTGTGTGTAAAAAAGAGCGGGTGATCACAAGCGCGACACTGCTCTAGTTGACGGTAACCCAATTCAGTCGGCGGTGGATGACAATACTCCAGTCACACACCGGCCGAGGCCTCGCTCAAAGTCGAATTGGTGTATGAAACTGATGCAGGGTGTTGATACTGAATTTTAAACGGTCAACGAATGGACGAACTGTGTTTCATTTGGATCGGATCCACTGCGAGTACAAACGGGGCGGATTTTGGGGTGAGGGTCCAATGCTGAGCCTCTGGTGTTATACGACGTGGGGGAGGTTGAGCATTTCCTCGCTCTTTTTAAACTCCTAAACACGTCAATGTGGCTCTGCCAGTGCCTGTGGGTCGGCCTTTAGGCTTTCTCCTTCGACGATGACACGCGGTCAAGGTTCTGCCGTTCTAGCATAATAACGACCCGCATAGCCACCGGACTGCCGGAATCATCTCAACTGTGGAACGAACCCAGCAATATGTTTAATCGCGATATTGATGGTTGACCGCCAACGGGTCATGGTCTGCGAGCGGACTCTACATTGATACAATGTTCTCAGTAGAAGTTGTGGAAGATTTTGAAATTCCTAACCCTTCAGAACAGGATGATAGCGATGGATCCTACTCGTGCTCCTTCTCCTTCTGCAACGCAGGGCAAGGCCCGCCCGGCGAATGGGCAGGAAACTAGGAAACTTCCGTTTGGATGAATGACACACCTCACACGTTGTAGTGATCGACGGCCAAGATTAGACCGACGCCACAGTGCCTTAATCTGAACTGTATCGAAGGGGCTTCGCGAACTTCTTATACCCGAGCCACCCGGAACGCAAAGCTTGGGAAAATGACTTTGAGTGGATTGGCACGTTGCCGCCCTGGAGGACGCGCAAAATGTACATGCCACTGGTTAATTCACACACGGTTGGCGGAGTCGGCCTCGACACGGAAACCAATCATTTGAAGCTGCTCGAAGATGTACTACAGGCCAAGTTCATATGACACGTCTTAGCCTTAGGTGTTAATTGGGCAACCCTTGTTGACAGAAACTAGTTGGCCACATTTAAGATCTCTCGCGGCACTAAATAATAACAATGGCCTCGTTATGTGTCTCTCTTAGACACCGACGAAGCGTTGTGGGGGTGGATCTCCGTTAATAATGTGATTCACCAACTGCCCTCGCAGTAATGGCTGCAAGGTCGTCCAGGTCATTTAGTCTGTGAAATGCCGGTCTTCGAGCGTACCTTCAATGGTGTATCGACGATCCTGACAGGCCCAAATTGTATCTCCTGCGAGGACGATTTGAACCAGACTGAGAGAGCCATCAAGCCGTCGATTACTTACGCTGGGTAGAACTTTGTTGCCCGCGGATCGACCACAACCTGACACCCCTTAAGCTGAGATAGAGGCGCGCGCGGAGACCTGCATTTTATTCCGCAGCCATGAAGTCGTGATGCATGAAACACGAACGTTAACAGCGATCAACTAACAGCGAACAAAGTGCTCTCAACGTCGACGGCACAGTTCGCTTCGAAATTCAAGAGAATAAATTAGAGAATATGGGAGCTACATATAACATGTCGTCAAGTAAATGATCGAGAAATTCTGATAACGACGGGAAGAAAAGGCATTTTATCTAAAATGCGCTGGATCCGTCCGTCCCTGCGCGGAATTCGGGCCCAGAACAGTGGACCACGAAGGGCGAGCCATAGTACGTCCTTGTCCACATGCCAGTCTGGGTACTACCGCCGGTGCAGCTGCAACGGAGTCAGCGCCGGCTGCCGCACTCCTCTGTACGCGTACCTCAGCTCGCAAATGATGCTCTACCGGGAGGCGCCGGCTCGCGCGAGGGCACTGTAGGCGCTGCCGTAGCGATGCGATCCGTGCCAAGAACCGCCGATGCAAGCCATAACACCAGAAGCGGAGGGAGTGCTGCGGCGGAACGGGCTGTGAGAAGTTCCACCAACGCGCATATGCAACTCCGCCTCGCCGCTGTAGTGAAACGTGAAGGAAGGCGCAGGGAGGCGCAGAGTGCGCGCACGGGTGAGGGCGAACCGACCACGGGGCCTGATGCTAACGAAATGGTGGAGAGGCCGTCTGGGGGTGAAGTAGACCTGGCGTAAGCGCACGGTGGAGCACCCGGGGAAGCGGCGGCAAGCAAGTGCGCGGACCAAGGCGCACGAGCTGAACCACGAGGCAGCAGCAGGCTGGTTCAATGACAGCAGTCCAGGGATGTGGGAAAGACCGTCAAGGTACGGGACCGAGAACGGGCAGAATGGGCGGGGGAAGCGCCGGTAGCAGTGAGTGGTGTCGCACCGCGGGTGGGCTGTAGATTACAGGGGTGATAAGGCGGAATAACGTCGGGCCGGGAGAGGACGTGTAACATGGCCCATGCTATCAAAGGCGCCACTGCCAATGGTCGCGGGGGTCGGGGCCACCGCAGTATATCTGACGGCGCTGAAAATAGGTGTGCATGGCCGGGTGAAACGTTAGGTTAGACTACCCTCATCCTGGGAAAAAGGGAGCCAGGAGCGGGCGCGGTGATGTGAGAGCCTGAGAAGCGGCGAGGTGGCACCGACAACAGCGAGCGCAGGAGTCGCTTTTAACAGACGCGGCATGAACAGGAAGCAGTATGGATAGACTGGGCATGGCAAGAATTACAAGGAAGCTACAAGCGGGGTCGCTTTTATGCTGAATGCTAGGGGTGTGTCCGTGCAAGGGTGATGCTGGGTTTTCAATGAGTATTCGGGCCATAAAGGACATATACAGCGGTAGTGTGGGTTCATAAGCTTAGAAAAGCCAGGAAAGGCCCAGAGGCGAGGGGGAGCCCGCGCGGCGAAGAGAGGAGCATGAAGGGAATATAGTAAACAAATGACCCGACTTGGGCGGAGGCGCCTTGACACTCGTGCACGGAGTCCTCGGACCATCAACGGCGGCAGGCGCGCACGCGGGGAGCGGCCAATGTGCGGCGCAAAAAGATGAGCTTATATATCATTTTTATATCATTTCAAACCCTATCGCATCCGCTACACTGGTCAGTGGACGTCTTGTCGTTGTCGCCGCGGACGACGTTGACTTTAACTTCTGCTAAGCCAGCGGCTTTTATGTATCGCGGCACGACTGGACATTAGCGGTGTCTGATAAATCACACCGCCATGATAGGTCGTGACGGTTCTTGAACAACATTCGCTATGTATTCATTTGGTCGACTACTCCATGGATATACAGGAACTTTGGTGAGCTTCTTGAATCTACACACCACGGTGGCGTGTCTATCTTCGTTCACACAATCAAATCATGCGTAATACAACTAGACTCGCTACAATGCCCACTCTTTGGCTCTGAGCTGCAATCGGGGAGAGAACCAAGGGTTCCCAGGCAAACGCCAAGCAAGGCGCGGTTCTGGGGAAGGGGAACAGCCTTGTGGTCCATCTCCAAGATATTTCTGACGGAGACCATCCGGACCCAACTGGTTCACCACTGTGTATTTCCGCGAGGTGTCCTGGAATACTTCATACCAATAATCTTGGACATTTATCCGAAGGCATCTGCGAAGAATAGGCAGAGTAAGTATCGCGAGGAAGCAGCGTAAGCGGGGACTACTTACGACCTGTCGTTCTGCTGAACCTCGATGAGTATGGTTATATAATCGGGCCCGTCCCGGTTGAGCTCAACGGAACCCTGCCATGTGTGTCGGCAGTGACGAGGTATCCCGCGGGGCTCTCCGTGGATGGTATGGTTTCCGCGACAGGCACTAGACCTATGGTGACTGTCGTGGTCGAACCTACGACACGCGAGGACAAAGGTCTCTGGCGGTCGGACATATTGCGAGGACTACTCCGTAGTGAGCATCTGTAATTGAGTAGAGAGCAGAAAACAGCACACATACATAGAAGGAAGGTTTGTGTGCCGCTTTCAAGAAGTAGACGCGCTGGGTACATGACGAAAGGAAATGCTGGTCTCTATAAACAGACGCTACAACGAGAATGCTCGTCCGTTAAGTCATGCTGTGCCGTGGCGCGAACGGACACATACACTCGTGGTGAAAGGCGAGGACGTTACTCCCGCTATTTTTGTGGCCATCTCTCGCCAAAATTTAGGCTCACCGTGCTTCCATTGAAATGCTGTGCTGTTTCGGGGAATTCCGACGGAAAGGCACGTACATCGAGTAGCGCATTTTGAATAGTTATACTTAACTTGAGATTCGTCACTGTAAACAGAAGCCAGGGTGGAAAATGACGAATTGGGTTTGCTAGACGAGGGAACACCCACTGAGAGGGTCAGCGCCAAATCCATTAGACGCTGCAGATGCGCTGTAGATAAGACTCGAGATCACTGAAGCAGCATGGGTGATGCATCGCCACCCGAGCTCGGTGTGAGGTCGTTTACCAACTGGTAAAATTGCGAAAGGCCCAGGAGACTCGTGTATCCCGTACGTATATGTCCAGAGAAGAGATGGAGACAAGATGGAGATTGCAAGGAGATTGGCAATGCCGATGCATCGCCACAACATCGTCATCTGATCAACATCCTGTAAGCATCCGAAGCGATCAATCATCTGTATACCATCTCACAATCCAATCACAATCGTCGGAAACTCGCTACTGAATGCTTTGCCGCGGAATTTCCGGCGTTCATGATTCGGACCGGCCGTGTAGTGATACCTACCTACCTACCTACCTACCTACCTACCCACCAAGGATGCCGATATCCTCGTCTTATCCAGAAAGATCAAGGATTTTATAGTTTCGTCCAACTCCAATTTCTCTCTTGCGGCTTCAGAAAACAAACCGCGAGGCACGTATTGAATTGTTTTGTACACCCGCTCCTGGCAATGAGCACATACTGCCCTGGCACAAATTGTAGGGCTGATATCCTAATAATATTCCTCCCTGAGGTCATCAGTCTTCCGTTCGTACCCAGACCTCACTGCGCACTCTGCGAGCGGTTTTCCCGTCATGCCTCCAATGTCGACCCTCATGAACAAAGTCCTAGCCTGGATAGCTCACGGTCAGGCCAGCAGGGCTGACAAGCAAGCGAACATGCCCTTTTCTGCTATGGAGATGGAAAAACGAGGACCACTCCGCGCAGATGGCAGAATGTCGGGGGTGCAGACAGGGAAGCTGGGAAAGATATATGTACCATTAAAATCAATTCGTTAAGGGTTGTGATGTGTGACCCAAACTCCCACTTCGTCAATTTACCAAGGGGTCTCGAGCTGCATGACAGCCCCAAAATTCGTCAGCCCTTGGAAATATTGCGGGCTTTGTGGTTAATGCACAGTGAGTAATTTACGAATGACCTACAATTTCTTTCAACAAATCTTTGAGTGGTGCGGAAAAATGCTTTGTTTACTACATTCTGACTCTTTCGTTTGCAGGGAGTCGAAGAGGCGACGGTTGTCTACTGCGAAATATCAAGCTCGCGTCGAAAATATCTCTGTAAAGAGACCCAAAACTCCCTCATCGATCAACTGGAAATTGGCCGGATTATGTTACGAGGGTCCGATTATGTTGGCAGGTGTGATAATTTTGCGTTCGGATTAGATTAATCTCAACCTTAGCCGGTCAATTGCATGGGCTTAATAATCTGGAGCATTGAGAAATTGCAGTGGATATTAATCTCAAGAGATGAAAACGTTGACTTGGCCGCTGCTACAAAAACCATGTCGTTGCATCGGGATATAGTTGGTGCGCGGGGGATAAGTTCTCGAGGAATGTCTCCTGCCCGTTCTTTTCATACAACATCATTCGTTTTACTTATAATATCTGTACTTGATTTTGAACAGTTGAAGTAGAAAATGTTTAGCCTTGGGCCGCTTGTGTTGAGGCCACCGACTCTAAAGTATACCTGCTATTCAGACATGGCTACTAGGTCTTAAATTTTTACAGCTCCTTTGAAATGGATAGGCGACTTTTGTTTTCGAGCAGACTCCATGGTTTAGTAATTGTTTGAGCGCATATTGACATGCTGCTATAGTGTGGGGATTAAAGAAGCCAGATCAAACGAATTTCCTATAGGATTCAATGAAGTACTCTTTCAAGGTAGCTCGTACTACTGTTCAAGAACCGTCAGACCTCATACGAAGCATCAGGGCATCGAGAATGTGTGCTATATCCTGTGTTGGACGCCTAGTCTTCTTCAGAAAGTCGAAAAAGACTGATAGAGCCTCCTTAAATATCGGCGCACTCTGCGGTTGATAAAACCATGAAGAAGGGTTGGCGTCACCGACCGATCCAGAAAACAAGCAGCTCGTCACGGCAGCCAGTTCTTCATCTTCCGGATGT
Source organism: Mycena leptocephala (assembly GCA_029378395.1). Lineage (NCBI taxonomy): Eukaryota > Fungi > Basidiomycota > Agaricomycetes > Agaricales > Mycenaceae > Mycena > Mycena leptocephala. The sequence continues at coordinate 197,172 of JARJLF010000129.1, read as the reverse complement.
GCTGCGGCATGATGAGCAAGGGTGACCCAAGCTGTTGCAAATTTGGCCATAGTTTCGGCTTCAACGGTCTCGCATGTGTCAAAAATGCACACAGATAGAGCGAACATCGTCTCTGCCATATATACAGGTTTGTCGGGTTGGAGGCAGGCCGAAAGAAAATCGGTCATGAAAATGATCATCGCCTGTTTTACCCTGGTGCAGATTTCTGCAACAAGATCTTCTGAGCTGATATCTGGTAGAAACGCCATGTTTCGTTCGCACGCCGACGATAAGAGGAAATCGTCGGCCAAGGTACGGCATTCCTGGAGGTGCTGAGGGGTCCATTGGTGTTGAGTTCCCCGTCTGGGCAGGAGAAGTGCCTGAGCCGAACTACCCAAGTGATTAAGTCTTCTCATTTTCATGAGAATGGCGAGAGAGATAAATGTTGCAGAGCTGAAGAGATCTTGGCTGGCTATAAAATTGTACAGCCGATCATCCCGTGCGCTCCATTGTACAAGGTCAGCCCCAAATCTGTATTGGATTAAAACGGCGCAAATGGCATGGCAGATTGGCTGTGTATCGTTGGTTTTCTCCAACATCAATATCAGGCAGTCCAGCAGGAAGGGGAGACGACAGTCTCTTGTCGCAAGATCGATTGCCGTGGCATCATTGCGTGCCGAAAGATATCGGGTGACGATGGGCATAATATCTTCAGGCCGCAGATATGGCAGAAGACGGAAGAAGCACGCCATGATACTGTCCAGTTTAGGTATCTGCCGGGGATTAAGACGGGAAGGATTGAAGTATTCCGCTACCCAGGGAGAAAATGTTTGTGGGCGTGACATAACTTGGTCGGTATCGGGCGCAGTAATATGAGGGACGAGCTTGTGACACATTTGCAAATACTCGTAAGGCAGCTGTCCGCCCATCGAAACGACTGAAGCGGCTTGCAAAGAATTTGGCACACAATCGTGATGTTTATCGCCAGCCAGGTTGAGTTGCGTGTCATCAAATTGAGGTGCATCTCGACTTCGACATTTTGCTTTGTTACTATACCGTTAGAGAATGCCTCGAGGGCGTCCCTGTTTGTGCGAAGATCCTCTGGAATGTCAACGACACCAAGGTGTCTGAACATCGCCAGGACGGTTTTTACTGCAGCAACCATAGCATCAGGTTCCATGGTCCTCTGTGCGATTCGGCTGGCAGATATGATGCAACTCCGAATGTTGTTCACCCTGCTGTAGACCATCGCCCAGCTGCACGCGTCGGCGAGGTGGCGGGGCCAACCATTCTCGACAGTCTTTTCGTAACCTTCCACCCCGTCGGGGTTCCTGATGGCATGCCGGGTTGACGGGTGAAACCAGAAATCTCCTCCGTGATCAGCAGTTCGACCTGTTATCATGCAAAGTGCCCATATAGCTTTCATGCCTGCGATGATGCCTCGGAGACGGCGCGGATCCTCAGGATCCATGTTGCGACAACTAAGAATAAAGTCGGTAATACGGCGACCAAGTAATTGCTCGTTGAGCAAGTGGATGAACAAATATTCATTCGCGAGATGAAACCCTTTGACTCCATGTACCGCCTCGGGAAGCACTTCCAGAAATGGGAGCAGTTCGGTGTCGTCTGTGAGAGAATTCAGTGTCCATGCGAGTGCGCGCTGGTCCCGAAGCTCTGAGGGTTGCAGAGCCATTTCTACCATAGCATCATTGATGGTGGGCAAAGACGATGATCGGGTGGGAAGGAATTTCTGTGTGGCCAGGGTACGGATAGAATTCCACACAAAATCTGAGAATGGTGTCCGATACGGACAGTCGAAGCGAATAATAGGCAGCACTGTGAGTATTGCATACAGTACCATGAATACGGCCAAAATGCTCCCGATTAGTGCCGTCATGACAGCATTTATGGGGAGAAGGAATGCAACAAGGCCGGCGAGAAAAAGCATCACAGATAGATGCAGGAGAAGAGGATCAAGTCTACCATAGAATGCATTCGAAATCGCCGAACGCCAAAGTACAAGAACGAGAAAACTCGCGCGCGACGAATTGGCGATGGAGTTTTCTCGGTGCGGTGCAGAAATCCGCGCGCCCACTGCTCAATGAGAGTGGCAAGCAGGGCGCAAGTGATGCTCAGAGTGAGACTCAGAAACCAGAATGTGTTGCAAACAAGCGCCGAGGCATGGGTTGGAATCCGACACCAGCCAGAGATGGAAGAGGTACGTCGCTCGAATTGGTGTCAAGCTGCTGCGAGATTCGGGTGAGGATTTGAATCATGACCATGTCTGAGTCTGGCTGCAACGTCCGGTAGCTCTCAATGATGAAAGCGGTCAGACTCGCGGAAAAAAGACCGGACTGTAGGATTCATTTTATCGTTAGGTGTATGGAAATGCACGGAACGAACACACGAAAATCAAAATCCCCTCCATGTCCGCCTTCCAGCTCTCCACCAAAGCTCTGTCATATCTCTCGGCTTCGGCGATATAGATTGTCCAGAGTTTCGCTGACGCCTGGCAGCTCTCTGCCTCTGAGTACGCCGATTTTGTGGGTCCGGCGTTCGTTTGACCTTTTCCTTCCTCAACTACTCTCCTGGAGGTTCGCGGAAATAACCACGCCAATAAAAGTGTGAGGCCAGAACCATCTGCGGGCGTGTTAGATCCTGGCGGTAAGCGGCACCGGCGACCTTCATACGGCTACTATTTCCCTCGTCTTTCTCGGGATCTTGGCGCGACTGGGTTGACTGGGATCGTCCGAGTGGCATTGTTGCTGTCGTTGGGTATGGGTACTTCTGGCCGCGGAAGAAATCTTGCGAGGCCGAGAGGATTATGTTCGCTGCGAAGCGCTCGATGTCGTCCGATTCTGTAAAACGTCGCAATGAGCCGTGGGTCTCGAAGCGTGCAGAGAGAGGGAGGGAGAGTGGTAGGCATATACACGAGGCACAAGGGCCGATCCCACGTTGTCCATGGCTTCCTCTAATAGCCGCGGGTGTTTTGTGGTTGTACCGTACCTGTGTTGCGCAAGTTGACAAGGTGCTACGCCACATTTGATCCAGAATATAGCTGTGTGGGGTCGGGGCAAGATAATCCACCGGCTTAAAATCGTACAGTTAGTAGCCCGGACCATAACATATACCACCTAAAAATTTGGGTGAATATGTTCTGCAGACATCGGGATCAATCGTGACACTTGCAATCGGAGAGACCGAAGAAAACTGCAATGCATTAACACCGTGAATAAACCGGGGATCTCCAAGTTTGCGGAGAATAGGCATATTAGATAGGTTGCGCAAAAGCCGCACGAGCCGCATGCGGCTTTTGTGCATTGTGCAATGCCGCGGCATTTTCTTCGCTGTTTCTGGTTCTTGTTTTTCTAAGTACCATTCAATGCCTCCTAAATCTCATATTCCACTCCCAAGAGTGTTATGTTTTGGATGTGCACCCATGGGAGGCCGAATTTTTCAGGCATCCTGAAGGCATTGCTCACTTTTCCCATACTTTCATATCTGCCACGCAGCAGAGGTGCTGTTGAGGATCTTCCCTCTCCCCACAGCACCTCTCCTTTGCCTCAGGTAAGCTTATATTACAATAGTTAATTGACACCTCTGAGATTCCAAATTTGTCACGCGGCTTTGCACAATGCACAAAAGCCGCATGTGGCTGGTGCGCAACCTATCTAGTAACTCCATCGCAGAAGTGATATTGCTGCGTGAGTATGGAAAGCGAACCCTGTTGGAGATTGGATCCCAGGGGTGTAGCAGCAGAGCGCAACAAAGTACAAAGACAAGATAATGATTGGTCATGTGATACATTCTGGGCCGGTATTCTAATTGCGTCTCGACTCCAATTTACAACTTCCAACACACCCCCTGAGTCGAGACACCCCCTGAATCACATCGAGTACTCAGCTTCATCAACTTCATCGGCCTCCTTCAACAACATCCCTTCAAACGCCGACTGAATCTTGTTTACTGTGGTGCTCTTCTTTTTCTTCTTGTTCTTGTTCTTCTTCTTAGTGGGCGTGCTGCTGACGCTGGAAGCAGTGAGCGTAGGGGAAGGAGGAGAAGGGCCAGGATCGATGTTGGTTGGGACGGCGGTGTGAGCAAAATGCTGTGGGATGGGACGAACACCATTGCCAAGGGTAGAAAGCCAGGACTCGCGGACATCTGGGTCCATGGTGTCAATGTGCAGCTCGGTGGGGAGGTCAAAGATGGCAGCGGCAATGTGAGAATTAGTGGTAGCAGTGGCAGCCACATTCGCAGCCCCATGTTCGCTGTCGCTGGATTCTTCTTCGGCGAGCTGGGCCTGACGTTCGCGGTTGCGAATAATCCGACGTCGAACGTCCTCAGGCATGACAGACACGCAGTACTGTGCAAAATGGCCAGGTAAGCCACATCGGTAGCAGACGTCTGTGCGATTCTTGGTATTGGTCCAGTCAAATTCTTTACCAGCCGAGGAGTGCGAGTGTGGGGAGGAGTCCGAACGACGAGAATGGCGAGTGAGATGAGCTGCAGCAAACTCACCCCCTTGATTCGCATCGTAGATATCCTGGGTCGCTCGCGCAGCCTTAATGACCGAATCAGCACGCTGAAGATCAGCTCACTCCCATGCATTAATTGCATTAATCATGGAAGTAACATCGCGCTGAGGGGATTCGAGCTGGAGAAGGGTGATAATGGGTGAGTAGGCCGATGAGAGACCGCTCAGGATTTTGTCCTGAACCATATGCGTCAGGAAGGAGACAGCAATGGCGGTGAGCCGATGCTCGGCAGTGACAACAGCCTGAAGGAATGCATCCACAGGACGGGAGAGGTCATGGGATATGGTGTGGAACTGGGACATGAGGATTGAGCGAGTAGCGGGGTCAGCCATGGTGTAGTATGACTCGAGGGTCACCCAGAGCAAATGGCCATTAATCCCAATGCCTGCGTTGTTGATCTTGTCCTTCACCGCTTGGCTCAGCGTGAGGAATAAGATACCATGAGCCTTCAAATTTTCACTAGCCCAATTACGCATCTGTACTGCACCGTTTGGAACCGGAACCGATGGATCGACGGCGTTCCAAAGACCGTCGGCCAACAACAAGGATGCCGCATCAGGCTTCCAAGTCCAATAGTTCTCCGCTCCTTCGAGTTTCGTGATATCCGAGGGTTTAACCATGGTGAACGAGAGTCGAAAATGCGAGTGGCAATAGGACAAAGAGGATATAGATTGCGACGAAAAACCGGGTGCTGATCATGACAGCGAACAATTAACAGGGGAGGATGGTGGTCTTCAATGAGTAGTGGAGCTATAGGCCCATAACCTGTTGGAGATTGGATCCCAGGGGTGTAGCAGCAGAGCGCAACAAAGTACAAAGACAAGATAATGATTGGTCATGTGATAAATTCTGGGCCGGTATTCTAATTGCGTCTCGACTCCAATTTACAACTTCCAACAAACCCGGCACCGGAGACGCTGAGCCGTTGTTAATGGTCACCGCCACGACACTCACAATCATGCCGGTCTCATCAAAAAATTTCGTCGACAGCTTGTAAACCCAGCGCCACTCGGCGACTTTCCGGCCAGTAGAGGTGCAAATTGTACCAAAACAACGCGATGGAGCCGTTTGGTGCTGCCAGCAGAGGCAACCGATCCGCTAATCCTGCTCACCGTCCAAGGACTAAGCAAATTCTTGGCAGTGGTAGTACTGCTGCCGATGCCCGGTCCGGTTAGGTTTTTCACTCTTATCAACGGCAACATAAAGCGTACAATACGCTCGGTCATAGAGGCACCGACCAACCAAGCCTACAGAAATTATAACGAAGGCATTGATGCTGCAGATCCATCTGCGATTCAAGCTCAGAAAAGAAAATCAAGTCGGCCAAGCCAGAGCCCACAAAATTGCCGAAGCAAAGCTGATGATTGCGTCAAACAATGCTGTATGTAGAAATCTGAGAGGAGGTTTATCATTTAGCTCTACTGCGGGTTTCGTGCTAGATTACCTTGATAGACACCGAAAGAAGTTGTATATCTGCCAAGGAAGATGAGAATTAATATCCTTCCTGAATAAAACCACAGACCCGAAACCGCAAAATTGGACAAAGAATCTAAGAAGAAAGAGTCAGGTGTCAGCAATATGGTTCGTGTATTGATGCAATGGGATGATGGTATGCACGCTCCAGTCACACAGTAATAGATGTACTGGGTTTGACGTACCAGCCAGAGTTTGGACCACGCAGATGAGGGTAACAAGCGCAAAAATAACACGGGCCATTAGGGAAGATGCTGAAGGTGAAGGTATGAATATGAAGGTGTAAAATAAGAGAACAAAATGACACTTCAAGTGCAGGACACCAGGCTGGGGTAAGAATGAGAATGATTTATTGGGAGCGCAGGCTCGTCTGTTTATACCATGCCGCTAACTGGGTGAATACGAGATTGGTTGTGGTTTCACTGCCCGTGAAAGCCATGGCCCGGAGCAACCCATCAAACCGCAGTTATTTCTCGAAGAGAATTGTTCATCAGGACGCGTAGCCTTCACGGTTACTTACCAGAACATCCATCTATCTCTATCTGGACGCTGATGGATTGAGGTTAGTGAATAAACGGCGCTGTCCCGCAACTAATGGTCAACCTTTACAATCACACGAGTGAGTGCCAAATTTTGGCATGGCGGACATTGTATTCTAAACCCAGCATATCGGAACAAAATTCAGCTCACCGAGCACCAAGAGCTGTTTCCCAGATTTTCAGTTCCAGCATCAGTTCATCCCTGAAATTTATTCCGATATTCCAAGTTTCAGATAGAACGTCCGACCTCCCGAAATTTGGCAAGCTTAGTGATGGGTGCTGGGTCTTTGTTCCCACCTTGTCATTTCTTTGTTTTAGCACGCATTGACATATTCGCCAAGTTTCGGGACACCGGATGTTCTATTTTAAAGTCGGACTATCAGAATAGCACTCAGACCTCGGCTGATTGTGCAACCGAAACTCATGAAATCAGATTCAGCTTCCATCCAGCTGAAATTGAATCTGATCACTCAGCATTTGAATAGAACGTCCGGGGTGCCAAAAATTGGCAATCACCGGAGTGAATAGTATGAAAGCTCCGGAATCCAAAACAGCATCTCGAAAGCGTAGGATCATAAAATGAATCTGAGTGCATCCCGCGCCGAGACCCCCGATGATTACAAGTTCAAGTCCAACGCCGAAGGCCGGCCATGATTACCTAATCCAGCCCGAGAAGACCGACTGGTTTTCTCTGGTGCGTGTTTAGTTGGCACATGTTTTTTTCTGGCCAGGTACTCCAGTGAACGAGGTCGTTTTCGAGAGATATATAGATCTTTTAGACGGCTTAAGCAAGCCTTCGTTCGCGCCGTGAATATTTTGGAATTTACTTCCTGCTGTGCCCTTTTCAGCCGAAAGCAGATTGTTGATAAAATATGCTTATGAGCAGCGATGTAAGATTTGAGGGATAACTGGAGAATTGCACAGCCCCGAATGAATATCACAGATGGAATACAATCCCTGATTCAAGTAGGACTCTGACGGGAAGTTCACCATTTGGAGTTCAAACAGAGGGTTGTGCTGAGCTTAGGAGTGTTCAGGGTATTTATCTAGACCTAAAGTGAGCCACATGGGATTGAAAACAGGTCAAAATTAATAGAGTAGCACCCACAGAATAGTTGAACAGCACTGGAGCGATGCCCTCGACGATGTGCAAACACATCGTGAGTTTTGTGTTGATTTTGTGGCCGAAATGAGGTAGTGGTGGTGAGGACGCCCGTCCGCGGGTGGGGTAGGAAACTCCTTCGTCCTGGGAGGGTCGAAAAAAAAACTTATCAGCCCTATATCCTCGAATCCCCTTGTTGAGCGTTCTCTAAATATCTCGATGATTTGGACCACTCGAAGTATAAAAAAAAAATCTAGACTTTTGTCCAAACAGTCCAACAAGGGCCTTCAAGGATAAGACTCAGGATAATATAAGGTTGCTTCAAGGGCCTTCATAGATATGCAATATCATATGGCATATTTTGGGGCTTCTGATTCTTTGGTCATATCACAATTAGCACCCTCTCCTGAGTACAAGGCAAGATAGGGCAGTGCGTAGCTAGGATTTGTGATCGAGCGTCTGTGGAGATTAGATCTCATCTTATCTACACAGCCACATTTTTTTTTTCCTTTTCGCCACGTCCTCAGAAAGCCTCTTCACGCTTTCCTATCGTCCTCAAGCCTTCTTCTTTGTCCACTCCTTTCCTTTCTTCACACAGTTGGGTCGCATCTGGTCTCTTTTATCCTGACCCTCGGTGGCCCTTGTGTGCGGGTTCGGCCCTGGATGTAAGTAAATAGCACAGCCCACTCGCGGGAATGAGGCATTGGATTTGCACCTGTCAGCACAGGGCCTCACTGCAGGGTTTACTGCGACATGGGCAGCTGGGTGATACAAGAAGATAGGTAAAACGCGGTAGATTGAGCTCTGGAGAATAGACTAGAATAGTGTAAAGAGCCTAACTACCTATCCTAGGATTATATATACTGCAAGGCATATTAAAGACTACTGATCATCAAGGGGCAATTGGGAATGTGGTCCAATGTGATCGGGTTGAAATACGATCACGGTTGCGAATGATCAGGTTGAAATAACCTGAGTATAGGTGGAACTCAATCCTACGATCAAGGGGTTGAGGGAGCATCAGAGAAGACGAGACAGAGGAGGGAGAAGGAAAGAGTGGTAGGGGCATCCCAAAGGATAACCCGGTGGGTGTTGTGTAGTCCGCTGGGTTATTGGAATGAGTTTGAGGAGTGTGAAACAGAGCAAATCATGACAGCACCCACCAAGTAACTGGGTTTCTCGCGGCGCAGAAAGGTAACCTCCCCGTGGTTTCTACCCACTTGTGTGGTATATTCAAAGGTGAAGTAATTCAATAGGGTTATTCACAGTAGCCTTTTTGACGTCCTTTTTTGCGCCCTTTTTCTTGTTTGGCAGATAAATGTAATGGAGTGACCTATAAAATCCAGAAAAATTCACCCAAGTCCTTTTTGAACACCCAAGGTGATATGTGACCTTTAAGGAACCATAGAAGCACCCAGACCGCATGAAATGGATAAAGGGAGCCAAAAAGGGACGAAAAAGGGAGCTGAAAGCCGGGGTGTTCACAGTAGCCTTTTTTCGGCCCTTTTTCGCTTCCTTTTTGTTCTGATTTCATCCAATACTAGCAGTTACCCGTGCTTCGCTACGGTGGGAATAATAAAATCTAACATTTTCACTTCTCCTTCTTGAAAAGGTTTGAAACTGCCACTCCTCGTCAACCTCTGGTTGACTCGTCGTGGCCTAGTGACCTGTGACAACTATTCTGAGGCCCTTTCAATTCATAGGTGAGCACAGAACACGGATTATTCAATGGATCGGTACATTACAGTATTTGCTATTGGCTCTTCATACCTGGTCTGCGTCTGGACTGCCAGGTGATTATTTTGCTGCCCATAGGACAATCCCTGGGCCACCGCAGTAATACATCTTCCTTCCTTCCTTCCTGGGGATTCACAGATTTAGTCGAAAAAATTTAATATAAAAATACATCCATATTCCCGGTGACTCTGTGAATGTTGGCATTGGACATTCATGAACACTATGGGATCTTTTTTACATCCAAATTTTTGTGGCCAGGTAGCATATCCTGGCTTCTATTTGGTCTGCTTTGGACCTAGCACCGGCGTGGTCCTTGGAAATTGTGCCGGTTCTGCAGTGCGTCACAACCCAGCTATTTTGAAAGCTTTTATTCCATTCGTGCGGGCACCGCACTCCCCAGCCTTAATCTCACGAATGAGGTGATTAGCTTATGCCCGAGGTTATTTACAATTGATCGGACTGCCAGATTATATTATTCAAAATGTGTTCACATATGATCTTTTGGAAGTAATCGCACCTCAATACCAAGTTTTCAACATCTGCACAGTTCAAAAATAACAATCCAACAGTTGAGTGGAGATTTGAACATCTCGACGGTTTTCAGTGGAGCGTTGGAGCAATTGACGACATGCGGTGCTCGGGCAGCCAATCAGGTTTATCGAGAGTCAAAGGTGTTCGATTCTTATATAGATTGCACGTTGGAAAAAAATCAGTTCGGATACGATTCAGCCCGGGACCTAGATTTTTTGAATTCACACCCTTTTTGCATGTTGGAATTGGAAAGGGGAAAAAACCCAGAGAAAAACAGTGGAAATGCAAAAAAGGGAGAAAAAAGGGAGCAAAAAATGGAGGAAAAAAGGCTACTGTGAACAACACTAATGACATGAAGAGTACACAAGCTGCTCAGGACTCTCTTCAGTTAGTGGCTGACTCCCTAATAGATTATTTTGAACTATCACCTTGGTTTAACGGTCTGTAACGGAGACTTGACTTGAACTGAGTTTGCCCTGCGTTGAACTGAGTCAGTTGATGTTGCGGAAACCTTCGGGAGATCCGCGAGGAACTGTGAGTTTATCTGAAGGAGAAGCGATGAATGGTGATTGTGCGGTCCGATTTTATAAAGAGGGTGAATGCCGAAAGGGGTAATGTCGGATCGAAGGAAAGGTCAGATGAGCAACAGAGTTTAACAAGGCTTCGAACGGACAGTCTGACAGACACCCGTAATTTTATAAAGATTTGGCAACTTACGTGTCTTTTTCGGCTGCGATTGCCACGCCCGTCTGAAGTGACACGCGAGGACTCATACCCACGGAACGATACCTGTATCCACTCTCCACTCCCCAATGCAATGACGGGGTGTTTTGCCTGGGCTCTCTGCTGTGGGAAACCGAAACACCATTATCAGCACTCGGAGAATATCAATGCCCCGCCGAGATCTGGACAGTATGCGGCGGAGACGGGAAAGATGCTCGCCTCTAATCTCAAGAGTCTGAGCGGCATGATCCCAGTGCCGTTCGTCTCACAGTTGGCGCAAGTCGCAATCAGCATCATTGAAGTGTGCGAAGTAAGTGTACCATCCCAAGTCAACGGAGGCGCAGGCTTATACCGAATAATAGGAGACAATCGCCATTCGTGGGGATGTGGAGAAAGTTCAGAAATACGTCTACTCTCTCGCCCTCGGAATCATTGACAAGGGCGATCACACCAAAGTGCTTCAGCACGAGATAGAAAAACTCCAGAAGTATGCTGTGTTCCACATCGGATTATCGTACTTTAATTACCCTGCCCAGGACTCTCGAGAAAATCAAGGCGGAGCTCGACGAAATCAATCAACAGAACAAATGGTTACTTTCATTCTACCGTAAAATCAACAAGGAAAGAGTGGGCAAATGTCTCGGGGACCTGGATGAAGCTCTGAGAGAGTTCCAGGTGCGTCTAGAGCCTTTCCTTGTGTGAGATTGATACTGATACCCACCTAGGTCTCGCATGAGATCCGCGTGGAGGACGTCCTTGAGAACCTCAAGTCAAAGGTCACCGTTATAGCCGCTGATATGAGCGCGGTGAAAGACGGGGTCGCAAAACTCATCGCGAACACTAGGAAAGCCCATAATGCACCGCAACCCAGACAAGACATCCCCACCCCGAACCCAATCCTCTATGGGCGCAGCCCTTTCGTTGACGAGGTCGCCTCCCTTCTCGCTGTCGAAAGCACGTCTCGTGTGTGCATCACCGGTGTCGGTGGGATGGGAAAAACGAGCGTCGCGCTTGCGGTCACCCAGACCGACACGGTCAGGAAGATTTTCCCGAACGAATATATATTCTGGGTCCCTTGCATCGAAGCTAGATCGGCAGATCTCTTGCGTAGCATTCTCTACGCCCAGCTCCGCGTGACGGCAGAGTCGTACGACAGTCTCGAGCCCCTCATCGCCGAGCTCGACAGCCCAAACGAGAACGGCTCCAAGGAGCGGCGGTTGTTACTTCTGGACAACTTCGAGACGCCTTGGCTCGATGGCCCCGATAGGGCCCAGGTCAAAGAAATTCTTGTTCAGCTAATGAAGCTACCACATATCGCGCTGCTCGTCACCATGACCTCTGGATTCTCTCTTGACGATCCCCGATGGCAAGCTCGACCGCTCGAAGCCCTGGGTTCAGATGCAGCCCGCGACGCTTTCAAGGACAGGTGCCGCGAGGCGGCTGGTGGACACGAGCTCTCAGCGGATGGACCAGAACTTGATGAGCTTTTGACATCCATCGGCCACATGCCTTTGGCCATCAAACTCATGGCCACACTCGGAGGTCATCTTAGGAAGTCGTCAGCAGAGTTATTGGAAGAATGGAGGGACACAGGCACTGTAATGATTTCCGGCGATGCGCAGGAGAGCATGGACCGTACGATCGGGCTCTCCTTGCATCGAGGCGTCATGAGGTCAAATCCCGATGCGCAACCCCTCCTCGCCGTCCTTTCCATGCTCCCTGCTGGCACAACCGGCAAGAATCTGAAGTGGTGGGTGAATAACCAGACGTCTGCTGCACTCAACACGCTGCGTACAGCTGCGCTCATTGAACAAGATGATGCGCCCAATTTTGCTACCTCCCGGATCTTTGTCCGTCCCACCATCCAAGCGTACATGTCCCGCAAAAGTCTCATCTCCGCGGACGTGCAAGATAGGGTACACGCCGCCTGTTATAAATTTGTGCTCGATCACGAAGCCAACCCCGACAAACCTCACTTCAAGGACAATATCACGGCGCTACAAGGAGAGGAGACCAACATCCAGGGGCTCCTGATGCAGATCAACGCTCAGGACTTACGCCCAAAGGCACTCGACGCCCTCATCGCATTTAGCACCTATCAGTCCTGGACTAAACCCAGCACTGTCGTCGCCTTCCACGCACTGGAGGTCGCAAAGGCGGCGCACGATGATCCTCGGGTTCCTAATCGTCACGTCGCCGAAGCCACCCAGTGTCTCGGGAAAATACTCCTTACACTCGATCGTTATGAGGAAGCTTCGCAGAATTTTGAAGACGCTTGCCGCTGGTTCAAAACGCTACCTGATGGCCCGGATCTTCACCGTGCGGGTGAATGTTCGATGGAGCTGGCACAGACTTATATGTATGACAAGAGGGATAAGTCCGGTGGCGAAGTCGGTTTAATTGCCTTGCAAGGACAAGCCGACCTCTCACACGATCCCAGCCAGACATACTATGTCGCCCGTGGTTTGCTCGGACTCGGGTTCTACCAATCGTGGGCGATTGACTCCGATTTCGATCAAGCTGTCCCGACGCTCTCTACCGCAAGGAAGATGTTCGAGGAGCTTGAATGTCCCGCTTCTGCAAGCACTGCGGAGTGCCTGTTCCGCTTGACCCGTTGTTATATGAAAATCCAGGACTACGCGAAAGCGCTCCTTACCATTGAGGAAGCTTTAGTGACGTCCGAGCCATGTGGCGAGGGAGATCTCACCTGCCGTATCTTGATATACACGGCGGAATGTCTCCTGCGTCTGGAACGTTACGACGAAGCGGCTGGCGTCATTGAACGAAATGTTTCGCTATCTCAGGCTCTGGGTCGCCCTCTTGCGATCGCACAGATGTGGGAGCGCCTTGGTTATAACTGTGCAGCAAGGATGGACCTCTCGGGAGCGCTACTTGCCTACAAATTGGCACAGTTTGAGAAGATCAACTCCTTCGCGGGGAGGAGGGGGGCACAAAGATGTGCAGATAACCTCCGCAAACTTCGATCCATGACAAAAATGGATCAGGTTGGTTTCGCTACGCTGATGAGGCCCAACATATACTAGTTATTTCTATACCGAGATAGTGCCAATGGACTGTGCTTGTACCATATGCACGACCTCTCGGAGTGAAGGCCTTATATCAGCGAGAGGCCCAGGGAAGAGAGCATGTCCCTTGACGTCAGCTGGCAGTGCCTATCACTAGGCCATTGACAACGTAGAGTCTCCGGCGGGCCGTTGCTGTTATTCATGGCGACCTCGCTTTGCACAGCCCCGAGCGAATATCGCAGCTGGAATACAACACTTAGTTCAAGTAGAACCCTGACAGGAAGACACGGCCATCGTTTCGCGCCTTCAGAACACCCAGGATTCGGTAAAATCAACGAAAACACCTTCGTAAAATACTGAAACCACGTTCGTTCAACCAAAAACATAGAAAATGCTTTCGTTCAACCACAAATACTAAACACACTTGTCAAGTGCAAACTAATCAATCAAAATACCGCCCGCCATCCGCGCAAATCTGAAATCGCCGTCAGTCAGTTAGGTATATCATATCGTGGATATCAGAGGCGATGCGTACCGATTGGCCTGTAACAGTCGAATGATGGGATGAAAGACATCAGCGTCCGAATATCTTGAAGACAACACCCTCCTCCCTCAAATGGATCAAGGAGTACACACAGATCGATCGAGGAAGGAAGGAAAGAAGAGAGAAGGAAGAAACGACACTAACCAGTAATAAAGCTCGCCTCCTTGGACGCGAGGAAGGACACCACGCTCGCGATGTTGTCTGGGGTCGGGTTGACGCCTGTTGCTGCCATTTTTGCTTGCTGTGTAGGCGAAGGAATGGATTCGTCAGTTGTTTATTCGTTTATTCGTCAGTCAGAGATTATTTGGTTATTGGTTACGGGACTGGTGTGGGAGGGGAGAGGAGAGGAGGAGAGGAGAGGGAATGTCATGGCAGGAGAGGAGCAGAAAGGAGAAGGGGGGGAGAAGACATACCATCGCGAAGAAGTCTTCCTGGGACATGTTTGCGAGGGGAGCGAACTGTTCAGCTGGAATGCAGGGTAGTTATATTATATTAGTCTCAGAAAGTCGACGTTGAGGGGACTTGAAGAAGCGCACTCATTGGGGTGATGACCGCGCCTACAGTTTCATTTATTTATTTATCAGTCCCAAACGCCGAGATCAGTTTGCAAAGAAAAGTAAGTACCTGGTGCGTATGCGTTGACCGTAATCCCATGCTTCCCAAATTCGCAGGCTGACAGTGAGGGGGTTTGTGTTCATCGGTCCCGGCACGAGGATGAGAATAGATTGTAGACGTACCCGCAGCCTGCGTCAACCCGCGCACAGCGAACTTCGACGCACAGTAATCTGGCATCATTGCGTTTCCTACTCGCCATGAGACCTCCGTAGAAAATTGAATGCATTACAGCGCTGGTACCTTGTTTGCCGGCGCCAGACGTAGCGCCGATGATACGCCCGCCGCGGCCCTGCAGGATCATTTGCCTCGCGGCATGCTGGTAGCACTGAAACACGCCGCGGACGTTGATGCTGAAGGTGCGGTCCCACTCTGCAGGATCGACTGCATGGGATAGGTAAGATAACCAGCAACCACAGAATTGCATGCGCACCATCAAGCAGAGAGCTGCGCGCCTTGCAGATGCCGGCGTTGGCGACCATCTAGTGAGTAAGTATTCCATGTAAGTTGTAGCATGCGACTGGAGGCGCAAACACGGCACTGACGACGTCCAGCCCGCCGAAAGCCGCCACCACGCCTGCGACCATGTCCTTGACCTCGGAATCAACAGACACGTCGGCGGGGAATACAGCTGAGCGACGGCCAGCAGCGATGACCTCCGCCTTCACGGCTTCGAGCTGCGCGGTCTTGGCCGCGATGTCGTTGAGGGCGACGTCGAATCCATCTGCGGCGAGCCGAAGGGCGATGGCGCGGCCGATACCCTGCGCCGCTCCAGTCACCAGTGCGGAACCTTTGGGGGAGGACATGAGAGTGATTGAAGGCGTTGAGGGGAGTGTGGTGTATACAGAAGAACTTCAAGAAGAAGAGCGAAGACCACGGAGAAAACGGTGTACCTGGCAGGCGGCTGGCATGGCTGGAAGAGGATGCCGTAACTCACACACGATACTGATCGGCGCGCAAATAAACCCCATTAGCAACATGCAACATCCAAGCGACACTACCAAGAGGCGTCCGATCTTCTTATCAGACCCACTATCAACAGCACGTGCCCACAGGCCACCTTCCATATCGGGACGTTGATGCAGCCAATCACACCTCACGACCATTGCCGCCCGACTCGCGATGTATCTACCATGCTTCTGGAGTCTTTTCCTTTGCTTAACAAGGTTTACTCAGTTATATTAGCTACTCTTAGGCTCTCTGAAGTCCACATATCCACTTGTACCTTAGCAGTTGTGAGCCAGTGCCAAACCACCAATCCTGGTGTAAATACTCCCCATCCTCACACATAAATGATTGCTGGACATTTCACTTAGTTATACAGGATGTGGAAAGTAGTTAAAAGTTGGTTAAACCAGATATAAGGCAGATGTGAGGCGGGAGTTCCCAAACGGAGCCATCCCGATATGGAAGGTGGCCTGTGGGCACGTGCTGTTGATAGTGGGTCTGATAAGAAGATCGGACGCCTCTTGGACACTACAGTGGTTGCTCGGGTTGGCTGAACCATAAATCATTTCCAGTGCGGCCTCAGGGCTCGATTTTATTTCTTCCATTTTTTGGTCGTGATTTTCGTGCGGATGTCCTGAGTCTTGGCGTGGTTCAATTGAAATAGGCTGGACCCGCGCCGAGATTTTTGGCATTTGAAACGGATCAAGCCTGCTAAATACATAACCCGCGTATGTTCGCTTAAGCTTGCAGAGCATCGGGCGGGAAATTGAAGGTTCAATTCTGCACAATACCAGTTCTACGCGCCAGTCGATCGTATTCAAGTTATGACGGAGCTGAAACCTGGCGGCTCCGCTGACGGGAAGTTCAACATGCATGGACATGACACACAAAGGGTTGACCAGTTCGGAACGCCGTTGTTGAAATTACAAATACCAGTTGAGAAACTTACAACCACTCGTCCCAAGGCCAATGAAATTCGAGCCTGCCCAGTGCCCGAGAGCTTTGCCAACAGCCCAATCAAGCTTGCTTTACTCGGAACTGAAGCCGCAGAGCTGAAAGAAATTCTCCGTTGACCAGTCATTGATGCCCAATGGTCGATTGTCGCGTTGCTACATTCTTCATCGTGATCAGAACACCCGCGCCGAACAAAGGACAAAACTCCGCTCATCATATCCCATCATTCGCACAGCTAATCGCTCTTGCCCGCTTCAGGGCCTTGTCATGTATATAGAGGTGTCGCTCTGACGTCTAAGGGCCGCGGGTCAAACCCGACTAACAGATTGATATGCGTGCGTCGCGGATAAAGTCCGGGCGGGCAAGGGTTTCCTTTTTTTGCTCACTGTTGAGTAATGTTTCAAGTTAGAGAAGAACTCATTGCCGATTCGGCCCTCAATTGACAAGTAGATCGATTCTGTCCTGCCTGCTACGTACTGTTGATCTCGTCGAATTAGTTCTACAGTAGAATGACCTCTTCGCTGACGACGACGCTGCGGAACGATTTTGACAGCATCTACTATCCAGCTCAACGCCCGTGATTGTAGATCGCATTGAATCTAAGGAAACTGGCAGAAGCAGAAACCATCATTGGACCGTGACAGTCCAATAGTTGCGTACACCTCTCCAAAGCGCCGGCTTTAGGGTTCTGACCATTCAGTTTCCGTCTCTCGCCAGGTTCCGCTGGAAAACATTAACGACCAATCAGGCTTTTCTTTGCCCCCACGCTATTTTGTGCCGACGCCGGGGGTGGTATTCAGTGGAATGTCGATTGAGACAGTGGAAATAGAGGATACGATGCCGCAGGAATAAAAGAGGCAGATCGTACTTAGCTGGTCCGGGTACGCTCCGAACGTTCAGCAGTTGTATATTTCGGAGTGTCAATTTTCGTTGGCTGCAGTTAGGTTTGGATCAATGTGTCTCTTTCTACGGTATACAATCCATTGCGCTATCAATGAATTAAATCAACCCCAGTACTCCAGCAGCCGGAAATCACCACCGAGAAAACCCCCACGGCAACTACAAGTATTGAAATTGACAGGAACGGATTTCCTTGCAAAAAACAATCAGCACCTCCCAGTCACCAACGCTAAAACCGTCAATAGGAGAAATAAAAGGACTACGATGGGTATTGATTCCGCGTAGGTAAATGGGAAACCATAGCCTCCGGGTGGGCGGCGATTCAGCACGGCCACATTTTCTTCCACGGGAACAACAGCAGCGGCACCAAATGGAGTCGATTTCGAAATAACAGCAGTTTCGGTGTCCGAGCTGTGAACCACTGCGAGCTCGGGCGTGGACTTTTCGGGAAGAATATCAGTATTCTAGGAAGGCAATTCGGTAAGTGAGCAAGTCATGCGCCGCAGGATCAGGACATACATGAGATATAACCGCAAGGCCAAATGAAGTGGGAGTTGCGTCGTCGAGAATGACGGTGGTACCGGTCGCACTGAAGTACAGAGTGTATGTATTGTACTCGGCGGGACAATTATTCTGGGCCCGATGTCAGAGATACACACTGCCATAGCGGCAGTAGGAGCGCACCGATATGTTGCAAATCACAGACTCATCCGCAGAGAGCGATGCAAGACAGCCCACCGCGAGGGTGGGAAGAGCAGCTTGAATGAGAGCGACGGTAGTTGGGATGAACATGGGAGCTCTGCGAAATCCTGTATGCGGTTATATACTTTTCCGTCGCATATCGGACTTCTGAATGAAAGCCGTATGATAGGTGACCACACTATAAAATTATCAGTTGGCCACACTAATTAGCGGCTGGCCACACTAAATGATACATTTCACGCCACATCTATTGATTCGCAAAGCTATGCGCTGAGTAAATAGGCCCTACAAGCAGGTATGCTTATTAACTTGTGCTCATACTGGGCGTTCCTATTTTGTCTCCCAGCGGTCAAATTTCTTTGCGAATTTCATAAAGTTTTGAGAAGATCCCTGCGGCATCCCTACCGCACGACGGTCTCAGACTTGCCAGACACATATCATGCATTTCACGCTAGTCGGGTTACCGGAGCCCGAAGAGATTGTAGCTGGCCATACCAGTGTGATTGTATTTCACACGGCGCCACAACAAAAGATTCAACTGAATGAGTTTGACCACTTCCGTATGTAGAAAATGGACTCTCAAGAAACACAGGCGAGTGGCCTAGGCCTAATGCTGATTAACGATTGGGATAACAAAAAAGTTTATTTTATTTTATTTTTGCACCAAATGCCGGACTCAGGAAAATTTTCTGCTTCCCAAAGCCCCTATCCGACCGTGACTGATCGCAACTCGAATCAGTGACACGTCACACAGAAATCACGCGGACCCAGGCTCCACCTTGCCTCTTGCTCCCAATCGCCCGTAACAGCGCGCTCACTCAATCGAAAAAAGACAGTAGGTTCTCGAAATTCGAATCTTATATTAAATTCATTTTGTCTATTTAGAATGGATCAACAGCTGTCGGATGGCGGAAATGTATTGGGAGCAAACCGCTTCCAGGATCTCATGGCCACCAATACCGCACCGTCCAATGAAGAGGCCACGGAAATCCTCCAACTTATTAACTCTAATACAGCGGAAATCCACGAGTTCGAGAAGAAAATCACCGCACTCGCAATGTCCAACCGGTCGCTTGCTGAAATCCTCAGCGTGACTCGGACAATTCCATTCGACATTCTCGCAGAGATTTTTGGTCTGACTGTTAAAATGACAGGCAATCCGTGGGTTTTAGCACTGATATGTCGTCGATGGCGTGGGATCGCCTTGGACGCTTCTAATCTTTGGTCTGTTATCGACTTGGACCAGACCGCGCGAAACCCCAAGTTACGGCCAGCGGAGTATCCACTGGAGAAACTGCAGGCTTCCCTTGACAGGTCTGCTAATCATCCACTGGACATCCGCTTCTGCACCGTCCCTGCCCGTCAAGATCCATCCCATGCCCACAGCCTTCTCGCAACCCTCGTTGGTTGCTCTCAGCGCTGGCGCTCACTGTTTATTGAGGCCGAAAACCGCGTATTGTCATTGTTGGTTCCCGTTAAGGGCAATGTGCCCATTCTCGAGAGTCTGATGCTCCACATTTCCATTACTCGTCGTGTTTTCGACGCTTTCGAAATCGCACCCAGACTGAACACACTGGACATTTCTGGAACCGCAGAACTTACACCCATCTGCCCTTTGGTACTACCGTGGTCGCAGATTACCCACTTCAATGGTGATTTCGCCATATGGCAAGACCATATTGATACGTTTGAACTGCTTCCTAACCTTGTGGAATGCCGCTCAACGATGATCAACTGGGCGTCGAATGAACATGAAGGAGTCATCGTGCTACCTCGCCTCCGTCGACTGTATGTCATGCATGGCGATTTTCTGGAGTTCAAGGCACCCAGCCTCGTAGAACTAGTCGTCGAACCAATTCGAATGAAGCCCTTCCCCAATGTCTTCGCCAATCTTGCCGAGCTGATTCATCTCTCCGCATGCCAGTTGACGAAGCTGTGCCTCATCGCCGTTCTCACGGCCGAACACGATAATGACAAGCTCATATCCACCCTCACCTCCCTTCCTTCCCTCGTCGAGCTGTGCATCCAGTCGCGCGCCAGGAACGAAATGCGCACTTTGGACGCACTTGCCTCCGCCCTGGTCCCCACCACTCCCTGTCTCCTTCCGCGCCTCGAGGAGCTCACCATCGGGGGTTATCGATTCAACGATCTCGGCGGGCTCCTCGACATGGTGAGCGCGCGCTGGCATGCCGACCCTGCTGTCTGCAGCACCCTCCGCGTCTTGGGGCTCTTCCACGTCCTGCGGCTCTTCCTCTTCGACGACGACGAAATTTTACGGCTCGACATGCTTCAACGCGAGGGGTTCGACGTTCGCACTGTGACTGGTGCGGAGGCGCGTGCGGCCATGCTTTCCGTGCCGTTTTTCCATGCAGGGCTTTCGGATGGCCAATATTGGTCTCCTGAAGCCCAGAGTATCTAGGTAATATTCGCACTGATAATATTACGCCATCGAGACTCATTCCTCGTTAGACCAAAATTCGATATTATCATCGTGCAATGGGCACTGCAACACGCGCTCCAGCCTTCTCCATGCGCTATCCTTTGTTCAGTTTTCTGGCCATGATATTATGTATTATTTCGCCTGTTCTCAAACCTCCGTTTTTTCATCTATACTGTGACTTATCTCTAATTGCTTGACTTAAGTCGGATCGCGCAATCACAGGTGAATGTTTAGCAGGAAAGCAGCCTGTAGAGGCTCCGGAAGTCTATTAGGAGACGAGCGATGGGCCGAAGTGGCAAAATACAAGCTTTGAGTATACTAGAGGATGCGAGAAAGGAAAAGGTGTGGGAAATATAGACGTAGAATATATGGGTGGGTATGCAAATAAACGGAGTGATACACTGGCGAGACGGAGTGAGAAAGGTAACCAGATAAAGTCCGACGAGTGCTTACCTGGCGAGACGGAGTGAGATGCTGAGGAAAACAGCCACTCCGTTCGCCAGGATAAATAGGTGTGTTGTGCGGGTCAAAGCGCTCGGTGCTTTGATTTGTGCTTTGACCTTACTTCCGGCCCTTGGGGCGAAGGTCAAAGATTGTCAAGCGACGACAAAAAGGGAGGCGTACCGGCCCGGTGAAACAAGACACCATTTGCGACCGCGGGCGGTAGGTGCATGTCCGCGTTCCACTTCCGACCTAAGAGGTGGGAACGCGCGGGTGAGTACGAGGGAGAGTAAAGTCCACGGTAGGACTCGCCTCGCAATTAGACTTGAGTAAACATATTTTTAAACCCGACTAATTGCTTGACTTAAGTCGGATCGCGCAATCACAGGTGAATGTTTAGCAGGAAAGCAGCCTGTAGAGGCTCCGGAAGTCTATTAGGAGACGAGCGATGGGCCGAAGTGGCTAAGAGGGTAAGAGATGGTTGGAATGAGATTTAGATGAGGAAGGAACATCGCGGGGATTCATTGACGTGGGTGAAGCATCGCTTGCAAGAGCGCGGGGTGTTTCCGGATGTAGATCTGGACGGTGTTCGAAGCCCATCGTCCTGACGCCTGGATGACGTGCGGCGGGGCGCCATCCTCAGCGAGAGCAGTAGCCCCGCCCGCTCGCATGGACTGTCCGGCAATGTTCTTGTCCGTGAAGAGGTGGCGTAGTTTCTTCATAAACCACGCCCGTGTCGGGGCTTTGCCATTGCTGCGAACCCAAAGATACGGATTGAGCGGATGGAGCAGGTCGCGAGAGGTGAGGTAACGGCGGAAATGAACCAAAGCGTCGGGGTCTGTAATGAGGATGTGGTTCCCTTCGAATGTCGTGTCCGCCTTGTGTGCTGGCAGCCAGTACTCGTAGGACGCGGCTTTGAGGGCTGCGGAGACACGCTTGGTGTATTTGCGAGGATTCCTCAGCTTGGGGTTATCTGGTATAGTGAGCTCCCCGAGTCGTAATAGGGCGCGGAATCCGGTCAACAGTTGGGAGAGGAAGAGGAGGTCGTCGTGGGAAGGCGATGGCGGTAGTGCGGCGATTGCTTGTCGGAGATGATCGCGAGATAGGGGGAGTTTGCGTCGTACGGCGGTTCCCCGGAGGCGTTTGCAGCCTTGAAGAGTGCGGGACACGAGCATGCTCTTGCGAATTTCGCGGATATTGGGGAAATGGGGCTCGAGTTGGTTACATATGCCGGAGAGGTACGAGTCAACCGAGTCGGGCCGGATGTGGTGGCACATGAAGACGACGTAGAAGCTGAGAGTATCAGCTGTGGGTGCTACGGGGAAGCCGTGCAGACGGCAAAATTCTATGAAAGAGTTTAGGGCAGAGCCATATGTATATGCGGAGGAGGTATCAATGGCGGCACCCATCGCAACAGCACGTTTGTGTGTGAGTTGCTCCAGAGTCCAGGCTTCCCTGCGGGGCTGCCTGGACTTGACGGCGGAACGTATCATGAGGACGCGGCCCCCAGCGGCTCTCGAGGGGGTTTAAAAGTCTGGATGGTGAGTCCAGGGGCACGCCCGGTGGCGTCACCGAAGCGTTGACGCGAGATAGCGTCGGCAACATAATTGTTCTCACCCTTGACATGTAGAATGCGAAGGTCTACGTTGTGTTCGATGAGGTCGTCGATGGCGGTACGGAGGAGGGGGTTGTAACTGGGAGTTGCGCACAGAGAATTAAAAATGTTCACGGTGTTCTGATTGTCCGTGAAGATTGTAACGCGGAGACGCCGGGTCGCGAGACGGCGTTCTGCACGCGAGTACGTACAGAACCAACGGAGAGCTGAGACAACACAAAGGGCTTCGAAGAAGAATATTGTCTCTGCTGGCGGGGCATCAGGAACGGGGGAAAAGAAACCTAGCAGGAGCTCAGGAATCCAAAATCCCATTCCCAAGCGAAGGGAGGCGTCACAGTAGATGGTCAGATCCGCCTCCGTAAGCGGATTCCAGTCGAGGGACTCGAAGAAAAGGACGCCGTCGGACTTACGGAGGTGGTGCAGGAACCAACTCAAGTCCTCCCGGATGGCTTTGTTGATGTAAATGCTCGCGTGCTGATGAGATTTACCGGACATCTTGTCATAGATATTGGAGAGGCTGGGGCGGAGCAAGAAGTACATATTGAAGGACCAATTAATCCAACCGGTGAGGCACTGGAATTCATGGAGGGTGCGCCGACGCGATGGTGTATCAATGAATTCTTGGACCCACTTCTCGAGATCAGCCTTCGATTCAGGCGGGAGTTTGGCGGTCATCGCGTTGGGGTCGATCTCGAAGCCAATTATTGGGAGTGATGCGCCGTGAAGTTGTTTCTTCTCTTTATGAGGGATGCCGAGGAAGTCCCACAGAAAAAGAAGCTGAGCTTGTTTTGTCGGGATGCGTTTCTTATACGGTGGGTAGTAGGTCAAATTATGTTTAAATTCCCAGCCGTACGTGTCGTCGACGTAGCAAAAGATGTCTAGGAGTTGTTTGACGAATATGGCAATCCAGATGACTAAGCCCATCACGGATGCCCAAATCCTCGGTGAGCCACAGTTGCCAAACGTGCTGCACCAGTCGACGTTGCGTTGGACAGGCCCACCCGACTTCCCACTGTGCACCTCAAGCTTTGTTGGTAGGTTCGATGTGGCAATCTGCTTGATTTGGGCTAGCTTGTGAACAGATGTGAGTCGGAAGGCTTCCGACACGTCAGACTTCCAGACGACGAGCTCAGCGTTCGGGTGTGCACGGCGAAAGTGGAGTAGCGCGGGGATGAATTGCTGCATGGTGTCCATGCGGGGGCCCTTCGTCTTGGCTTTGTCGACCATGGTGTTCGGCGCGAACGGTCCACAGCTCTGGTGCGAGACAAGGCGAAGGTCGTCTGAGTGCGGCTTGGGAACGGCGAGGATGGGAGTGCTGTACATGCCGGGGAGTAGGTCTGGACCAAAGGTGCGCGAGAACCTGCCCTTCTCAGTCTCGATGTCGCGCTGACTGTTAATAAAGTCTCTCTCCCGATCAGACGGCGGTGGTGCCCACGAATTATCCCAGGTCTCGGGGTAGCCGTCGTCGTGGTGAGTGTTCATCCACGGCCAGAAACCGTCCCGCAATCCGGCCGCGACCGACTGCACAAACGAGGGATTCGGGTGCCGGCTCAGAAGACTCTCGAGCCGGTCAACCTTAATCACCTGTGGGTTCTGGAAGAGGTCGGGGTTGTCGCGAATGGTTTGCAAGGCAGCGGTTTTCTGGAACTCGTATGCAGGTGGCCGTGGTAGAGGTTCATCAATCTCGGTATACTGGGCGGTGCGACTGGAGGATGCAGGCTGATCATGTCTCCAGGCCATGCCTCGCATATATTTGGGCAGGAAGGATGTCGTGTCTAGGTCATTTCCTTCACCCTCGTCTTCTCTTTCCGAGAACCAATCGAGGTGCGCACAGGCAGCCGACTCAAATAGTGTTGCTGACCTAGCGGGAAGCTCAGGTTCAGCGGCGCGACTTGTCGGGGCATTCGGGAGCGGTGTGTCCACGTCCATGGCAGTCGAGGCATGCGTGCTGATAGTTGCAGTCATTGCCGAGTCTGCAACGTCCATGGTTGAAGTTGCGGCAAATCTCCTGGGAACGCTTGCGTCCCTTGCCTGCTGGAGGCTTGGTTTTCTGTTCGCCTCCGCCGAGGCGGGCACTCGGGACGACCACGATCCCCCCATCCAATAGGTGTGCATCTTGGATGTGACGGAACTTGCTGACTTCGTTGAGAAGGATGTCGCGGCGCTGCCCAACGAAGATTCGCGCAGCCCTGTCGTAGTTGATGATACGACCGTGCAGGGAGGGGTGACGACTGCTGAAGAGGTCGTTGATGTGGTCCCAATAGGCACGTAACTCGTCCCGTCTGCCGTCAAACGCGAAGTTGACGGCGTCTTCGAAGGTGCGGAAAGCATTGATCCACTGGCCGTGGGTGCTGACTTTCGTGACCATTTTAGGTTTCTTGACTTCCAGATGGGTGTCACCGAGGACGAGCTGCTGCGGCTCCTCGACTTCAATGGCAAAGGAGTTGGTGAGGATGGAATCGAAGTCAACGAAGCGGAATAAACGGAGTGATACACTGGCGAGACGGAGTGAGAAAGGTAACCAGATAAAGTCCGACGAGTGCTTACCTGGCGAGACGGAGTGAGATGCTGAGGAAAACAGCCACTCCGTTCGCCAGGATAAATAGGTGTGTTGTGCGGGTCAAAGCGCTCGGTGCTTTGATTTGTGCTTTGACCTTACTTCCGGCCCTTGGGGCGAAGGTCAAAGATTGTCAAGCGACGACAAAAAGGGAGGCGTACCGGCCCGGTGAAACAAGACACCATTTGCGACCGCGGGCGGTAGGTGCATGTCCGCGTTCCACTTCCGACCTAAGAGGTGGGAACGCGCGGGTGAGTACGAGGGAGAGTAAAGTCCACGGTAGGACTCGCCTCGCAATTAGACTTGAGTAAACATATTTTTAAACCCGATTAAACACCATTCTATATATGTCGAATTATCGAAAGTTTTTGAATTCATTCTGTGGCCCGAGATCCAATATTCATCAACGAGACGACAGGCTTTCGATAAGTTGACCCCTTGGGATTCACTTGAGAATCGAGTTCGTGAAGGAAACCACGAGAAACGCACCAGTCGATCATTGGGTTTGCGCCCAGCGAATGTATGTATCTAGTAATGTCGATTTGAACACTTGAAAATATTCCATTGAAGGAGCTGAGCGATGTTTTATTATAAAAATGGTATATTGAACATGTATTCTGGTGTGGTGTCTGCCAGCCGATGCATCTTCAGTGTTCACAAAATAGGATGAACACTCACTGCGTTCAAGGCCCCCCTAGACTTACCATCTGGCAAGGTCCCTATGCTTAGCTGGGCAGACCACATCTGTCTAGGGGCCTACACAATCTCTGTGTAGCTCTGTCTAGTTCTGTGTAGTTGTGTGTAGATGTGCGTAGGTCTGCCAAGCTATGTATATGTCAGGCTAGGTCTGCCTGGCTTCCTAGACTCACCTTCTCGGAATACAGTCGGAAATGTTTGGAAATTTAATTTTTGGTTGAATAAACACGGGACTGACCCCAGTGTAGTTGGGTAGAGATGAGTTTAGGTACCTGCACTGGCCTACACAGGGTCAGCTTATGTGACCTATACACAACTGGCCAGGCACTATGCACACTTTGCCACAATTGTGATCAGGTCAGTCTAGTAGACCTACACAGACTCTGTTTAGCCTCCTGGGCATTCCTTTACAGACCTATACACCCCTTTCCAGACTGAGGCTAGGGGGGCCTTGAACGCAGTGACTCCACCCGTTCGTCCGCGCAACACTTGAGCATGCCCAAAGCCGCTTCCTGTGGGGCCCCGAAGTAGATCTCACTCTTGGGGTTGAGCCCTGCATCCGAGGCGGAGATTGCATATTCACTGAGTGGGATAGTACTAGTAGTATCTGCCCTTGATCTGCGAGGCCTCACAGTGCATCAGACGAGTTCCGGGCCGCGGCGTGTTCGGATACGTGGCGTCCAGATAAACGGCAATATCTCGGTTGAACTACAGACAACGGGCCTGTATCATTTTTTGGACGTCGGTATGCATTTACACGCGGCGGTGCGTATGTTGGTAATGGTGTGGTCAGTAATTTGTTCAACCATTTTTATGTATTGGTCCAAAAGCCGAAATGCGACATTGTAATGTATTTTCTGCGAATGATGACAATATGAATCCCATCTCAGTGGCCCTGAGAGCATGCAAAGTTGCGTGGACCGCTGGTGTAACAACCGGTGGCGGTGCAATAAAGCGCGTGTACCCCGTGGTAACCGTGATCGTTCCTGATTAACCCATCTGACACTCTGGACTAGTTTCCGTATGTAGGGCAACGGCGAGTATCATAGTATGGGGCCAAAAGGCAACGAGCTTGAAGCACGCGCGAGTCGGTTCCTCCTTGTTATATCCCTCCGTCTGCCCCAAAAGCATTTGTTCCCCGACTTGAAGGACCTGCATACACGACCATGGCCGACCAGACGCAGCCCACGACGCAGCTCCCGCCGAACCTGCCCTTCACGCTTGACAACACCCTTGGAGCGGCTGTCATCGGATTCGCAGCATCCTGCGTGGTGTTTGGGATGTGCGTTCCTTCGTCCTATTGAAGTGCTCGGTGTCTGAATGTCGGCATTGTTCAGACTATTAACACAGGTCTGGACGTACTTCAGCCGATACAACTCAGACTCGGCACTGGTACGTGCCCCTTTCTTCTGAGCTCCTTTCAATCTCATAAGGCTTCCCATTGCAGTATAAAATACTGGTCGTCTTGATATTGTGCGCCGCTCCCTTGCTATGCCGATTTAATTCTCATTTTTGACGTTGGTAGAGTGCTTGAGGGAGCAGACCAGGCCTTCATTGGGTACTTTGTGTACTTCTACACTGTCACGAATGCCGGGAATCCCCTAGCTGTTGTCACCGGTACCAACACATGGTGCGTTGCTCCCTTTATTCTTCCTCCACACGTTCACTGAGTCCCCAACGTAGGTCGATCATTGTAAGAAACATTCTCCCTATGGCGTATTTAGTTTTAAATTTCCTCCTTAGATGCAGCAAGCAGTAGGCTCCGTCGCAGGCACCATAGTAAAATGGTATGTCCAGCAATGCTTGCCATAAATGCGCGCTTTCTTATCCACCCATTTCAGCTGCTTCGCGACCCGTGTCTACAGATGTAAGCCTGGTGCCGCTTCGGGCTCGAAGTTCATTTACAAACCTCCGGCTCCCAGTTAGCGAGAAAAATATATTCATCACCGCCTTCATAGTGCGCTCGACCCGCTGCCCATGGAACACGGCTAATCTCCCCTCTAGGTGATGCTCGCGCTCGGCCAGCTCGGTGTGGCGATGGGTGCGTTCATCCGTCCATGTCCCCCCCCCCCCCTCTCCCCCCAAACTCACTCGGAATGCAGTCTTCACTGAAAAGGCGTTCCAACTATCTTCGATCCCCGCGGTGTTCCAACTGAAGGTGCGCATCCACACTCATCTAGTACCGCTGCGGTCATAATTCGTGTCGCAGACGCTCGCAACGATTTCCCTGGGGCTCGGTCTTCTGACGGACGTCGTGACGGCAGCAGCATTGTGCTACTTCCTATGGCGGATGCGGACGACCCAAAACTCTGTGTGCGTTTCCCTGCTCCTTCCGACGCATGTCTGCCTGGTTCTAATCCATCTCTTTCGTCGTCAGCGCAAACTCGCTCATAACCCGGCTCGTCATGGACGCAATCAACACCGGTGTGCTCACCAGCGTCGTTAGTCTGTCAACCCTGCTGCTTTTCGACTTCCTCGAGGGAAACCTCGTCTTCGGCTCAACATACTTCATGCTCTCTAAACGTGCGGGCTTTCAAGTCATTCATTCCCACCTTAAAGCATGCTAACTCGTCCACGCCGCAGTATACGCCGTGTCGTTCCTGGCCACTCTGAACACGCGGCGGGTCGTCCGCGGGCGTGGCACGGATCACGAGCAGAACTCAATCAGTCGGCGGCCGACGACGCTCGCGCCCTCAGTCGCGCCAGAAGTCGAGACGAACATGTTCCACCTCGGCACGCGCATGCCGTCGATCCACGAGGTGGACTACCCGGAGTACCCCGACTTCGACATGGTTAAGCCTGGGTACGCGGCAGAGCCTACACGGTGCGTCTGTTGCTTTCATCGTATCCTCTGCAACGCCCAGCTCATGCGCATTCGCCTACCCAGGAACTACTCGTTCGCGATGTGACCCCGTTTGTCGGCTGTTGCATTCATCCATTCATTCACGTAGTGTATCATACCACTGTATTACCGCTCGGGCACCACCCACTCTCGTTTGTCCGCATTCATTCATTTACATAGATCAAACTGGTGCTCGTACTTCGCATCGAGTGATTACAGTGGTGGCCATCACAGAATTGTCCGACACCGATTGAGAAAATTTGAGTTTCCACTGGCGTTCAGTGGCTAATTGAAGACGCAACTTCTCCCGCCAGTGCTGCCACCCTGCTGCGGCAGGGTTAAGAGCTAGGATGCCTTGAGGATGCCTAATCTCAGCTCGGCAGCTGCTTGGCAACTGCGATAAGGTCGCGATGTTGACGTTGGTGAAAGAAGGCCCAGAAGGAAATTTTAAATAGACAGTTTCAAAGGAAAAAGAAAAATTACCTTGTGTATCTCCTCCAAGTGGAATTGTGGGAACTCGAAGTAATATAAGGCGACACAAATCGGCTAACAACCGGAGTTTCGGACCAGAATTGACATCTGTTTGGCTTTGCTTGAATCAAACGCTTTGCTCTGTTCTTCCATCCCATCCACCTCCTTTCCCAACTTGTATAAACTTGGAGATGGCAGAGGATTCTGCTTGCGCTCGGCCGACCAAGCGGGCAAGATCTGCATCCCCCTCGGCCTCCCAAGAGCCCACTGCCACTCCAAACCCAGCGAGCCGAGATGCAGAATTTTATATTACGTCTGGCGATTGCACAATCCGTGTCGAAGATACCCTGTTCAAAGTGAGATTCATTTATTTTTTTCGTCCTTGAATACCAACATCGCCCACTGGCAGGTTCATCAATTCCTCCTCACCCGGGATTCGCCCGTGTTCTTCGCCATGTTTACCCTTCCCCAAGGGATGGTGGCCGTCGAAGGCTTATCTGATGCTCTTCCCATATGTCTCAGTGGCGATAGGGCAGAAGACTTCCGCTCCTTCCTCAAATACCTTTATACACCGTAGGTCTCATAACATCGGCGCTGTGCCATATGTCTCACGTTGATTCGCAGCGCTTTTGAGACGCAGGCACAGAAGATCCAAATTACTGATATCCACCGTGTAATCGGTGTCACCCACATCGCCCACAAATATGAAATGCCTAGCTGGCAACACTGGGCAGTACTGGTCATTAAAGAGCTTCTTTTCCGATCTGCCACAGCGCTGGCAGCGTCTGACCATCTGGCCATTTACCAGCTGTCTAATAAGTGCTCTGCCGAAATTCTGCGCAAAAAGATCGTCGAGAAGTGGTTGAAACGCATCGCCCTAGGCGATATGCCAATCTCCGATGCCCTAGATGCCGCTGAAGCCCACAACGACCGAGATTTCCTCACGTCGCTTTATACCTTCCAGCTCACTCAGATCCCAACCACCGCACCCACTCTTTTCCAGGCCACCGCTCTCGGCATGGACGGGATCTCTCCGCTCCATATCCAGCGCCTGTTGGCCGGTTACTGGTCCCTTTCCCTATCGTGGACCCAATTTCGGCAAAATATTCCCGCTTTGCCTCGCGTTGGGACTTGTGCCCCCGACAGACACGACACGATCTGTAAACCTGCCTTCAAATCGCGATGGGACAATGTCGTGGCTGATGCCGAAAAGGCCAGCATCACGAAACTAGACGTCCGGATCGACACGATGTACCGCCACTTGAATTACGCTCGCCTCTCGGGCGTGGCGGAGCCGTTGTGTTTACCCAGGTATTCCGAAGTAGTAGAGCCATTAATGAATATTCGCCGACAGCTTCCGAAGACGCTTGAAGCACACTTTTTTGGTAGGCATTACGTTTATCACCAGTGAAGCGTTCTCACTTTCTTCAGTCTCCGACGCTGCCCCAGCTTGATATTGATGGCAACGAACCCCGCACGCTCATAAGATCGACTTCATCTTCTTCTAATGTCGAAACAGACCTTTCATTTTCCATTCCTAGTCGACTACTGTCGATGTTGGTAGGACAGCTTTCTAGATACTTCATTTGGTTTTGAAAAAATTCAATCGATGCTGAACGAGAATTATATCCGCCGGTGATGTTATCCAGGGCCTAGCTCAAAGCCTCAAACGCTTAATCGCGCCTCACCTATCCGGTAAAGCCGTTGCCATCCATTCGCCGCGACGGTGCCATTTCCCTCGCGACGACGGAAATGTCTCGATGCAGTAACTGAATTCATACGAGTAGCCAGTTCTATATTCTACGTTCAAACTAGTTCCATCCCCACCTCGACTCGGCCTGACATTCTTCTCGATCTTCATGACATATGTAACGTCTTCCTTCCCAATTCCGTGCTTGATTCATCCAACCTCTATTAGGTGGCCAAGTCTTGAACATTTGCGGGCATCGCCGGAACCTGGTCTGCGTCGTGAATAGGTTCGAGACCAGCCCAACGGTCCTTGACGAAAACTGCGAGAATGTCAGTACCGCCAAGAATATTCTAGATGATGAATGATTTCCGCGGTGATTCACGGAAAACCAGCAGGGTCAGAAAATCAAAGAAACTAGAATACTCACTCTCAGTGGTAATCGGAACATTGGCAAAGTCCGCGAAATTCCCTGTCTGGATCGCCTGCGAGTCGCCGAGGCCAGGACTAATATTCACGATGGCACTCCCGCAGTTGCCGCAGAATACACGTCGCACTGCCGGAAATGTGAGGATTACGAGCCGTAGGAAATGAGAAATCTGGCGCACCGGTACTCCCCGACGCAGCTACAACAAGGTACTCCTTCACGGGCCCGGTGATGATGAGATCCTTGTTCGCCACGAGGACGTTCGTGCTGAATGCGCTCCCGCTCGCCCGCTTGCAGTCCGAACAGTGGCACACAACCTATGGAGGTGCACATGAAAATACAGGTAGTTTTAAGGGCAGCGTAGGCAAGGGAAAGATACCTGCTCCGAATGCGTCGACTTGATCTCGATGGTGATCTGCCCACAAAGACAGGCTCCATGGTGAGGCATCTTCAAAATATTGCTTAGGGATTGAAATGTGCGGGGGGTTCTGAGCGAGAAGTGAACGTGTAGAGGCTTGGGTCTATGAAGGAGCCACCGGTATTCAAAACATCAAAGACAACTCCCAAGGCTCCGAGCTTGTCCGTAAATTATGCCGTGTACTGGCCGTGTACACCGAGAACATGGGCGCTTGACTATTAGCTTACCGCGACTCTACCTGCTTTACCTCCATTCCGGATGCTCCTCTTTGCGTGGAGTACGGCAGCCAGATAAGAACGACCCTTGCCATATAACATTATTCATGGTAACACTCTGACGAACATTGGTCCGCTCGCAGCCGTATCTTCACAGATAGACCGGAGACCACGGAGATCCTGCACATTTTTCCAGAAGGATTATAACATCTCTTCCCTGATTGTCACCCGAGAGTTGCTAGAGTGCTCAGAGTCAAAGATTAGTCACCCCTGGCAGTACTGACAGCACTGTTGCGCACTGGCGAAGTAAACAGGATGGTATACATCGATTATACATCCGAGGGCAACGCAAGATACATAAGAGAACGCCGGAACCAAGCTGGTGGAACGGTAGAAGGCGAGTGCCGTGATGAGAGAATGAAGAGAATGCCGCGCCGTGAGCTGTCGTGAGGTGGTGCATAGGTGGTTTCGATTGCGGACTGAAGATCGGAAAGGTTATTTACTGGGACCGGGATTCGAAATCCCAGCCTACGACTATCATCTTATCAGTCGGGTCTTTGGTCCTCGACGTCGCGTCGACAGCTGCTTCGAGCGGTCCTATGGTGTCGGCGTCCATCCCGTCTCTGGGCGCATTCGCAAGCATTTTGTTGGCGGTATATCGGTTGGAATGAATATCCAATGGATGTACACGGACTCATAATAACTGACCGAAAGAAATGTCAGATAGGCTTTCCGGGCCAAACACTCCAAATAAAATATTTCCACGAACCTTCGATGGTTTCATGAAGATATATGTTTAATCCATACAACCCCTACTTCGTTCTCTTAAAATGGACCTTATTCGCAGCACAAGAAAAACCTTTTGTCTCTCTCCGAGCCTCTCTTGCTCTGAACAAATGATCACGCTGTGATGTCTTTTCTATTGCAGCGAAGACAATCTTCGACTCCAAAACGTGGGTGGAGAATCCTTGCAGGACATCGCCGAGTCCTGTACAAGGTAAGTACCCGCCTCATTGTTGAAACTTGTGGCAGGGATCAAATGCGGTCCGCGGCCCGGGCGGGAGAGTCATCAGAATGTCGTCATCTGCCGCTGCCCTCGACCAATTTGGCAACGACATCGCCCTCGCGCTTGCCTCGCCTGTGATGCCTTTCATTGCGCCAGGTGCCGGAGGTCAAACGGAGTAGGGAATTCGACCGGGATACCACAAGGTGTTGGTCTTACGATCTCGATCCTCGACATGCGTCCCTTCTGCAGGCTCCTCTTTGCCAACGACTGGCGGAACCTTGTTTCCTTTGTTTATCTCCTTTGATCCCTTGGTTTTTACCTAGCTTTCAAGGGATGAATACTGGATACAAACAACTGGATCAGGTAGTGTCCGACCGATTACGATTCTAGCCATAATTATTGCCCCAGACCTGATTCGTTGTACCCTGGTGGCGGGTGGTTAGATAAACCTTGCTCCCAATCCAATCGCTGCTGTTCCTCGAGTTCTAGTATCCTCTGCCGCAGCAGCTCGTTCTGTCGCCGCGCACTCTCTAAATCGGCAGGTCTGCTGCTGGCCGCGGAAACATCCTCCGAGTCCCCAGAGCCCGTTGTCTCCGCCGGAACCCCCACGGTCGACAAAGGCACCCTCGGCTCCACCAGTCTCTCCTGCTGAATTTTGCCAAAGGCTTCGCGCTGCTTCTGAATGGCGCGCACTTCGTTTTCGAGGAGTGGGAGTCGTAACACGACTGGGGATTGGGTATCTGAGGTAGAGTTCGGGCGGTCCATGGTCTCCATCTCTGGGACAACTGTCCCTTGCGTGGACTCGGCGCTCTCCGTGGTGTCCCCCGCTGTATAAGTCGTGTTTGTCGGTGTTGGCTGGGATTCGATATCTGTGCCGAGGTCGGCTACGTCCTCGTCGTCAAACGGGTTTCTAGCTCCTTGCCCCACAGCCTGGGATGTTGTGTCGATTTGCGTAGGAGGAGACTGAATCTCCCGCGCGCCTTGGGGAACCCCTTTCTGGCGCTCAGTGCTATCCGTACGCTCTCTGGCAACCTCTCGTATGGAGCCTGTATCCTCCACCGCGATGACTGGGATCGTGGTATCGTCCCGCCTCGGAGGAGCCTGTACACTCCGCGCGAGGTTGGATCCTTCTCGCATAGGCGAATCAGGAGCGCTCCCCGTTCTCTCCCCAGCCGCGTCTGTCCGTCTAGGCAGCTCCGCCATCTGTCTAGCGCCGGCCGCCGCCTCACCATCTCCCTCCGTTTGCTGTTGGACTGATTTCCGTCGCTTGGCCCTCAGGAAGAGATATCTCCAGAGGAAGAACCCGAAGATGACAGCAAGGATGGCGAACCCGCCCCCTACGATTTCGCTGACTTTGGGCTTCGCCAGTCTATATAAATTGTATTCACTGTTAGTGGTGTTCGACGATAAGTACACCACCACGCACCTAGATGATTTGAGCGGTGGTGGGCTGGGATCCGGGCTATGTAACAAGACATGGGTCTGAGTTACGGCGTGCATTTCTCTGTATGTCGAACTCACCGAGGGGAATGGCTCGCCGTCGTTGTGTGAGTTGGTGGAGAGGGAACGACGCTGAAGCACCTTTTAACTAATACCCATGAGATATAGTTGGATACCTTACTGAATGTCAGAAGAAGAGGTCAGTCGTCTTGAGGATGAAGCAACGTGGAATCTGAGGCACATTAGATCCAATATCCTTGCGATACAGACCAGATATCTTACGGAATTGAAGTCCCGACGGATGGCGCGGTGGCCGACTCGGAGTCACTTTTCCCTCGCACTGTTGATGCTGCCCTTGGTAGGAGCGAGGGCAGCCTGGACGCGGCGTCAAAACCTGGGCACAAGAGAGGTATTGGTGCTCACCGCGCTGTGGTTGCATGCGCAGTAGGGATGGAAGTTACGAGCATCGACAACGTCGCGGCTGTGGGTATAGGGTCTGGGTCCGACTATGGGGCAAGAAACGACAGTGGGCGAAAGGAGCGTCGTGGTCGGGAGGAAACAGATCTCGCCACAAATCTCCCACCTACAAAAGTAGCACTCCCACACTTTGACGGACCACGTAATGAGCGCTTCAGTTTTCAATTGAGTTAGGGCTGTATGGGCGTCTGCTGTTGTATAGATATCATGCGAATTCTGATCAGCAGTCGAGATCGCTAGCAACCAGTCTTGATTGTGATGCATACATTTAGACCTCACCAAGTAAAAAGCGTACGGGATGAGCATGGCAAGGAGAGGTGATATAATCCATCTTCTGCTAACCTTGTCACCTAGTTCAAGTGGGGAACCAGGATTACTAGGGTTGTCATCTTGAGATGCTCGTGGCATATGAGAAAATATTTGAATGAAACACAGTGCTGAGGAGGAGGAGATACAGCGACGCCCGACGCTGAGCCTTCTGAAAGGACCATTATGGCCTCGGAATGTCAACTTGAAATGTTGGATATTAGCGGTAAAAGATAGAATGTGCACCTCTGTAGTCGTGCTGACGGCCGATGTTCCTGATATAAATGCATCCACAATAATAAAATGACCCCACGCAGGAAAAGCACGCCCGACATCACAATCAGTTGAAGGTTAATTATCCGACTGAGGAGTCACTAGGTCTGTGTAAATTGAAAATGAAAATCGATGATAGGCCGCGTGTAAAACTGCCATACGAAGAGAACGACAAAAAGCATATTAACCTCGATTAAAGAAAAACTGCACCCCAGGCAGATCTACGCCGTGTAACCCGGTGGCGGGTCATCCGAAAGGCCCAATGCCCACGCGCCGCGCATCTGAGTTTCCAGCTCGCCTATTCGCGCACGTAATGCTGCTACCTCTCCGTCCGACTCGGTCGTTGACGGACCATTGCTTGAACTCTCCACCGCCGCCACGTCCGCGACTAGAGCGGGGGGTTCCGCAGGCTGTTCCCTCACCCGCGTACGAGCATCAATTTCGACCATCCTCGCCCGCGTCGTGCGTATTTCTTTCTCGAGATACCGCAGGCGCGCGCCGGGAGAATCAGCTGCGATTTCGGGACTGCCGACCGGAGTGCCAGACGGTAAATGCACGAACGGCGAGACCATACGCGCCTCCACGTTGGTGTCGCATCGGTCCCGTCGGCGACGGCGAAGCCGGATGACGAGGAGAATTATGGCAATAACCACTGCAACAATAGCTACAGAAACGCCGCCAATTGCACCCGCTGTCAAGGCATCTCTGAACGACAATTATGAGCAACAGAGCGGGACGATGGGAATATTGAGGCACCTGTGAATCCCCGCCACGGGACTCTGTTGGGGCTGGATAGACACGCTGGCATGAGCGGAGGATGTCGGCGTCGAAGCGGTGCCAGAAGTCAGGCCGGAAGTGATAGGAATGGAAGTCGACGCGGAAGTCGACGCGGAAGTCGACGTAGAGCTCTGCTTCGGTGATTCTCTTCGTGGCACAATTAAATTAATCCAAGCGCGCTGGTGAAGTATGCCTACGTTGGTGAAATAGACACTGTGTTCCTGAAATCCGCATGTAAGTGGAATGGAAAGACAAAGTGGAAGGAGCCTTACGTCTCATGATCAGTCACAGACTGAGTTACACTAGGGGACCTAAAGATGGTGGATATAGGCCGCCAAGTGCCGCTTATGTCTGGCCACATACCTTGGTGGGGACGCCGTGGGCGACGCTTGAGACGAGCTGTGGGAAGACATTCGGATCGAAACACGTACGTTGTCGCGTTATCACGTACGATGATGCCACGCCCATCGTCGCACTACTCGGACTCGACACAGGACTTGATGACAGTTGGCCTTTGTTTCCACCTCCCGGTAGGTTGTTTCCACCTCCCGGTAGGCCTTTGCTTCCCGGTATGGATGTAATGGGGTCAAATGTGGATGTAACGGGGTCCAATATAGGCGGGATTAGTCGAACTAGTCCACCGCCTGCACCGTTTCCCTTGTTAAGAACGGAAGTGATAGGTTCCAATGTAGTGGGGCTGAAAGACATGGCGGCGCAAGGCGAAAGTGAGCGAAGCAGCTTAAGAGGGATATGCCGTTGTCCCCGTCGACCAGAGAGCGGGTGTTAAACAAAACGGAGGGATCACTTGCCTCTGTACAGGTATATAATAGACGATCGCCTGTTGTATTTCGGGATATATCAGCAGTTTCTGATATGCCTGGTCGTAACGCAAAGTGATATTCGGGCGCCATATTTGAAGAAGTCTTTATTAGGGCGGGCAAGAAGGGCAGATTCAATGGAGTCCCAGTGGATGCACGTAGAAAAATAATACGGTGTTGTCCAATGTCGCATCCAAAGACGGCAGGATGTCCACAAGAGTCCATCGGCTTCATATGTAACGCAGATCGTGCGGGCGATCATGGTGATCCTGTCTTGATCAGGCACCTGTCATCAGAGTCCGTCCATCAGAGTCCGCTCACATGTATGCCCAACGACGCTGGGATTTGGAAGTAGCATTCACGGTTCCGGGGCTGGCACAAAGTCTATGGGGTGCGTGCTGAGAATACATGTGCAGATCTCGAGTCGTGAGTCTCCGGTGGTGCTGGGACGATACTGTACAGCGGGGAGCAGGGGTATTCGCTGATCAATGGGGACCGCAGAGTAGGAAATGTGACTGCTCAATAACCGGAACTCTTGCGATATGTTGAACCGGGGGACGGCGACGAGACTCGGGAGGACTCGAGCGTATTCTCGGGACTTGAAGGCTTCAACAATGAGAAGTACAGAATCAGACTCCGATAGATTCAGACCGTCAAGGTCCGTCATGATTGAGATGCCAGCTCAACGAGATGAACAAGTTTGATATGCGATGCTGTAGCCGACCTAGATCGAAACAGGTGGGCAAAGCTAGACTCGTGAACCAGTCGACGCTAGCGGATTGATCAGACAGAGGTTGCCGGACATAAGACTGAATCGGGAAGATCAGCAAACAAAGCCAACAATCAGACAAAGAGAACCACAACACAATCAACCGGTATTGGGCCTACGTCGTATATGCCCTAGACTCGCTAGCCAGTCGATGTACACTCGGTTACAAGACGGAGTGGGCGAGACAAATTTGGATAGAGAACAAATATGCACAACATCAGAGCAAATAATGATGGGACATCAAACAACAGGTAACCTCATGTACGGACTGGACCGCCTCGTCACCTGTTTCAGTGATCAATGTTTCTGTCAGCACATGGCCTCACTGCAGGGTTGCTGCGACATGGGTGGCTGGGCAATACAAGCAGATAGGTAAAACACGGTACTGTATCGATATGTAGGGGAGCAACCAACTAAGGACCGTGACATGCCCGTTGCCTCTTTTTCAGGCAACGGAGGCCACCGTGAGCGTGACCGTTGCCTCAGAAGGCAACGAGATAAATATTTTTCCCTCAGAAACAGACCAAATACGGGATTTCTAGCACTTATCTAGTGCTATCTGGGGGAGAAATATTGGTTTCGTGACTTTCCCGACCTATTCCCAAGGCCAGGAATTTTTTTCGGATTTCTTTCGTCAATGTCACGATTTTTCCGAGCAACCGAGCTCACTGTGACCGTGACAAAGGCAACGCAACGGATGGGCCGTTACCGTGACCGTTGCTCCCCTACACATAGAGACAGTAGATTGAGCTCTG
Source organism: Mycena leptocephala (assembly GCA_029378395.1). Lineage (NCBI taxonomy): Eukaryota > Fungi > Basidiomycota > Agaricomycetes > Agaricales > Mycenaceae > Mycena > Mycena leptocephala. The sequence goes on along the minus strand of JARJLF010000129.1, from coordinate 158,437 downwards.
GAGAATAGATTAGAATAGTGTAAAGAATGTACTACTTATCCTAGGATTATATATACTGCAAAGGTGTAGTAATGACTACTGATCATCAAGGGATCCATTGGAAATGCAGTTGCATTGTTGAAATATGATCAAGTTGAAATGCGATCGGGTTGAAATATGATCGCGGTTGTAACTGATCAAGTTGAAATAACCCGATCAGAGGTGAAACTTGAACCTACAATCAAGGGGTTGAGTGGGGCATTGAAGAAAGCAAGACAAAGGAGGGAAAGGAAAGAGTAACAGGAGCATCCCAAAGTATAACCCAGTGGGTGTTGTGTAGTCTACCAGTTATTGGAATGAGTTTTGGAATCTTGCTTACCTCGCAAGATACCAGAGATGGGAAGGTACAAGAAGAATCACACAGGAAAGAATATAGACCCTTTTCAGGGAGTCGGCGTTGAAGAGCAAACTAGCTAGCGTACAGGCGAGATAGAGGTAAAGGGCAAGAAGTAATCTACGTGTCCATGTTTGGCTGTAAGGCCGTAAGTAAATATGTCGTGATCAGTGGGCGTGATTACAAGTTTGGAGCAAATCATGACAGTTTCTCCCACCAAATGAGGGTCGAACTTTGAAAAAAGTGAGAATTCTTAAAATTTGGGTCTCAAGGTCCCTTAGTGAAAGTTGGATAACTTTGAATTCTCTATCCATAGAGCCCAACTTGTTTTTGGGGAGTCAGAAAAAACAAAAGTTAGTCTCATTTGAAAGAGAATTCAAAGTTATCCATTCTCAGCTCAGACATCTGGAGATGAAGTTTTCAAGCTTTAGGCCATTTTGAAGCATTTTCTGAAGTCCGCACCTCTCATTCGGCGGGCAGATCGACCATCACCAAAACGCGCGACGTGGGAGCCCAGCCGGTACCGGTTGTTGCCGAGTTTTGCGATGGCATCAATTTCACTGGGCCAGCTGGTCCACGAGCCTATATATGCCCAGCTGTACAAATGGGTATGGTCCAACTCTGTGTTTTTGGTGCAGCTGGCTGAACAACGGCTATGCTGCAGCTGGATTAGACCGCCATCTCTAAGCTTCCGTGTGTCATCCATTCATCCTTGGCGAAATCGCACTGTGAGCTCTGGGTGCTGCAGGTCAATCCCACCGCACAGCGGCTTTCAACTTTGTTGGCAGATAGATTCCTCTGTGATGTCCCTCGCCTGTGTTTGCTGTAGGATTCTCCCGCCATTGTTTGCTGCTATTCGAGTTCGCTCTGCTGTTGGACTCTACTGCGATGACTTCGTTACTTCACTTAATCTTGCAAAGTTTCGTGACTTTGATGGAAAGCGATGAAACTTCGTCACTTTGGTCAGCTTTCAGGAAAGTTCGTGAGTTGTGCAATTCACGCAAATCAAAAGCATCAATTCAGCCATCACTTCCTCCTCCCCCATTTTTTTCATGTAGATACCTTGGCCTAACACTAACACTAACCTCTAACCTCTAACCACTAACCACTAACCAAAACCAGCGAACCCAAACCACTAACCGCTAACCTCTAACCACCTAACCCAAACCTAACCGGCCACTCGCGGCACGCATGCCCATCACTCTGTGATGTGCCGAATAGTCGCCGCTGAACAAGCCTAGGATGTGAACTCACGAACTTTCATAGAAATCTATCAGAATCACGAACTTTCGCGAATTCCCATCAAAGTTACGAGGTTTCGCGAACCTAAGCGAAGTAACGAAGTGACGAGAATTGCGCGGACTCTACTGTGATCAATATTTCATATGTTTGCAGCCAGATTTCACTGTGATTTCCGCCTCTTTTATTGCAGTGTAATCTGTCCGCCATTCCTTCGGCTCTTCCCGCATGACTGCAGCTGGATCTTACCACGCATGCTGATGTGGTGGCAGGCAGATCCCGCCGCCATATCCATTTTTCTATTGGCTTTAGAATTTTCCTGCCATTCTTGCTTCCGCAGATTCTAGTGCAAGAATATGGATTCAACTGTTCCTCTTCAAACTCAAAAGGCGACCAAGGCGCAACAGAACATCGGTGTACGTGACCTATTCCGTGCTATGGACCCCATCTTGAAGGCTACATGCGACAAGGATGCCCTGAAGTCAGGAAAATATTGCTAGCTCTTCTCTTTGGTTCCATGGCTATCAATGTCTTTGTCTAAAAGCTGTGATTCTCTTCAGAGTGCGCAAACTATTTATTCCCTGAGGATTCTAATTGATTTCAAGCCACCAGAGACTATCCTGGACACCCACCTCGGAAAAATTTTGATACATGGGTCTCTAATGATTCAATATCTACCGGTTTCCTGCATTAAGTCTCTACACCTTGGCCTTTCATGAATCTGAGACAGATATGGCCAATTAAATACCGGCGAGTATACCTGGCCTTGAAGACTTTATGCTATCGGCTGGAGCTCAGCCACAAACGGCCTGCATGGAATGCTTTGCTAGACTCACTCACCTTGGCTCGCATCCAGAAGATATCTTGGTTCAATGACCTTCGGATCGTGCTGTCCCGTCTCCACCTCCCAGTTGAATTTGATATCGCATCTGAAATTACGGTCAAATATGTGGAATCTGTCATGAAAAATGTGAAGCTTTCAATGGAAGCCTGGATCGATACCGAAATCCAGTCGTCTTCGCGCGTACGAGACCTTCTGGTTGGTCGCTTAGAAATGGACAACGAGACACATAAACTGGTGAAGAAGAGCCTGGATTTCCGACACTACCTACGAGTGAAGACTCCAGAATATCGGCGTGCACTCACGCGAATGATACTGTCAGGCTACTCACTTGCAATCGAGAGGCGAAGACGGAAGGAGCGCGGCAAGAAAATTGTGCCTCGCGAATGGCGCCTCTGTCGTTTCTGCTATATATATGTTGAAGACCCTGCTCATGCAATGTTCAAATGCGAGCACGCCGAACTCAAACCAATCCGGGAGGCCTTTTTAACCAAGATTTATGCCGAAATACCTGAACTCGACAATACACTGGACCCCAACAATTGCCACAAATTCTTCCGGGATATTCTGCCTCAAAGGGAGATCACGCCTCTCCTGGCAAAACTGGCCTATGATGTTTTAAAAATCTTTGATGCCACTCCCATGCTCTGCGTGGAAGCGCCCGTGCCTCGCACGTAAATTTTGTGGTGGTCTTTCGCATGCATCGTGCAAAGGGATGACATGCGACAGCGTTTGTGTACTGGTGGACACCGGGGATTTTTACCTGGGAGGAGAGAACTCCTCCCGTACACTTGCGCACTCCGCTCGTGGTCAGGTCTCACGAGGTTTTAACCGGAGGTCCAGCCATTCAAACGGCCGGCCAGTCCACATTCTGCCAGCGTCTTGCATGATCTAACCCCTGGAATCGGTGTGTGTTCTGTTGGTATCTTGAGTCTTGAGGATCTCTGTGAGGATAGCCACCCTTACAGTACCACATGTATATCTTCAGTAAACTTGTCGTTCATATTGTGGACCTGATGAGTATAATATAACTGCCCCCCCTACTAACTACCTCTGCCAAACATCGAAACTTCGCCTTGTTTTACTCTATTCCGGAGCGACCAAAAATTTCAAGCTCCCACGCCCTCCGAAAATTAGTGTATTTGCGGCCAAAGAACTCGAAAAGAACTCGCACTGCGTAGCGAAAAATCCGTTGCTGAGTAGTTTTCCAAGCAAGGTTCAACTAAATTTTCTAAGCCCATGCCAACACTACATCTCAAAAAAAAAATTCCGCCTGCAGCGCGACTTACTGTATGGCGGGGCGGCGGGGCTCGTTCGGGGATGTAGAGACTAGACACGAGTGATCTCAGTCAGAGTGCGAAGCAAACCTAGCAAAGACCATATATAAAATACGAGTGTACCTAGACACGAGTGATCTAGGTAATACATAAGTAAAGTACACAGTAAATTAAGACAGCCAATTTACCTCAGTCAGAGCGCGAAGCTGAGGTATAAGTGCCGATCGACCTCCAAAAAAAAAGTGCCGATCGACGCGTGACTAAAGCACGCCGCGATCATGTGGCAACTGCGCGCGCTGGATTTCCTGGTGGAATTCCAACAGGGGACAGTTTTACTCTATATCCCGGAACTAAAAATCGCAATTTTGAGGCCTTGATTTACTCTATCCCGGAGGCACAGTGGCCCAAGGCACTGTCCGGGGGCCCAAGGAAAGAAGATGTATAACCGCGGGGGTCCTTAAAAGGAACGTACGGGCACTGCGTTATTTCTAATGTTGTGCGTATTTGTTCCCTATCCAGATTCGTCTCGCGCCCGCTCTGTACTGTAACGGCCAGCGAGTCTGGCCTTTTTACCCAGTTCAAGTGAGGAACCTGGATCACTAAAGTCGTCATCTTCAGATGCTCGTGGCATATAAGAAAAATTTTAAATGCAACCCAATGTTGAGGAGGAGGAAATACAGTGGCGCCCCGCATCAGAAAGGAACATTATGGCCCAGACTGTCAACTAGAAATGTTGGATATCAGCGGATAAAAAATAGAATGTGCATACCTCTTTGATCGTGCTGAGGATGTTCCTGAAATAAATGTATCTACAATAAAATGACCCCACACAGGGAAAAGACGCGCGACATCAATCAGTTGAAGGTTAATTATCCGACCGAGAAGTCACTTGGTCTGTGACTTGGAGATCAAAATCGAACAAAGGCCAGGTTTAAAACCGCCGTACGAAGAGAACGACAAAAGGTATATTAATCTTGATTGAAAAGCCACACCCCAGGCAGATCTACGCCGTGTAACCCGGCGGCGGGTCATCCGAGAGGCCTAATGCCCACGCACCGTGGCTCTGAGTCTCCAGCTCGCGTATTCGCGCGCGTAATGCTGCTACCTCTCCATCCGGCTCGGTCGTCGACGGGCCATTGCTTGAACTCTCCACCGCGGCCACGTTCGCGGCTGGACTGGAGGTTTCCGCAGGCTGTTCCTGCACCCGCGTACGAGCATCAATTTCGACCATCCTTGCCCGCGTCGCGAGAATTTCTTTCTCGAGATACCGCAGGCGCGCACCGGGAGAATCAGCCGGGATTTCGGGGCTGCTGACCTGAGTGCGAGACGTTAAACGCACGAAAGGCGAGACCATACGCCCCTCCATGTTGCTGTCGCGTCGGTCCCGTCGGCGACGGCGAAGCCGGAGGACGATGACCATTATGCTGATGACCGTTGCAACAATGGCTACAGAAACGCCGCCGATTGCACCCGTGGGCAAGGCATCTCTGAACGCCAATTACTTATGAGTAACAGAGCGGGACGATGGGAATATTGAGGCACCTGTGAATCCCCACCACCGGGTTCTGTTGGGGCTGGACAGACACACTGGCCTGAGCAGAGGAAGTCGGCGTCGGAGCGGAGGCGGAGGTCAACTCCGAAGTGATGGGAAGGGAAGTCGACGCAGAGCTCTGCCTCGGTAACTCTCTTGGCATCAATTAAATTAATCCAAGCGCGCTGTGAGGTATGCCTACGTGGGTGAAATAGGAACGGTGTTCCTGAAATCCGTATGTAAGTGGAATGGAAAGACAAAGTGGAAAGTGCCTTACGTCTCATGATCCGGCGCAGACTGAGTTGCACCAGGGGGCCTAAAGATGGTGGATATAGCCGCCAGGTACGGATTATGTCTGGCCACATACCTTTGTAGGAACGCCGTGGGCGACGCTTGAGAGGACCGAGCTGATGACCTGTGGGAAGACATTGGAATCACATCCGTTATCGCGTTATCACGTACGATGATGCTACGCTCAGTGTCGTACTACTCGTACTCGACACAGGAGTCGATGACTGTTGGCTCTTGCCTCTAATGGGAGTCACTATAGGGAGTGTTGATCTACTGGCCCCCTTGCCTCCGTTGCCTGAGTCGCCTAGAATGGAAGTAATAGGATCCAAAATAGAAGTAATATCGAATATAGGGAGCATGGCGGCGGAAGGCGAAAGAAAGTGAATGGAGCTTAAGAGGGATACGGAAAGTGGATGTTAAAATGGAGGGATCACTAGCCTCTGCACAGGTATATAACGGAGGATCGCCGGTTGTATTTTGAGATATGTCAGCTTTCTGATATGCTGTCGTAACGCAAACGTCGATACCCGGTCGTCATATTTGTAGAAGTGCATCTTTAGGACGGCGGTTTGGAAGGACTGAATATCCATAGGTTGGACACACATTGAGTGCACGTATAAACACAATACAATGCTGCCCTGGGTCTCGACGGCAGGAAGACCACCGCAGAGTCTAGGGCTTTATATAGCCGTAGCGCAGATTGTGCGAAGGATCGTGATAATCCTGTCTTGAGTCCTGATATCTGTCATCTGATTCCATTCACATGCATGGCCAACGACGCCGCCATTGACAAGTAGCATTCACGGTCCCAGGGCCGCCGCAAGTCTATTGGGGTACGTACTGAGAATGCATGTGCAGATCTTGAATCGTGAGTCTCCGGTGGGACAATACAGCGGAGAGCAGGTCCATTTGCTGATCGATGGGCACCGTGCGGTATGGAAGATGGAAGATACTGCTCCTCACTGTCCGTAGCTCTCGCGATATTTGACCAGCGACCAGAGTCGGGCGTGACAGTTCTCGGGACTTGAAGGCTTCGACAATGAGAAGGACATGTCATGTTTGAGATGCAGCCCAACGAGATGAACAAGGGACGGACTAGTGATATGTGACGCTGCATGGAAACAGCGAAGACGCCGAAGACTCAGGTGGTGGGTAAAGAAAAGTTTGAATCATTGATGATCAAAATTCGATGGCATGACTTTCAAGAGTCGAGGCTAGCGCAAGCATACAGTTGACCGGGAGAAGAGGGTACGCGCCCTTATCATGACCTGTTGGGATAATTCTATTGAGAAACCCGGTTTCAGGCGGAAACCCCCCCATATAAGGAAATTTTGTGGAAACCCAGAGAAAACGTTAACTAGAAACCCACTTACGGCACTGCCAATCAGCCACCGGAGTCTCAAGGTTGAAGGTGCTCATATTGTTCGGAAACTAAGAAAATAAATGCTTCTGCACGCAAAGTAGGCTTGCCCTCTAGTAGTAATGTGCCCGGATGTTGTCTCCCGAGGGCTCTGTTGTTCTCTCCTTGCTGCCGAGTTGCTGCCGAGCTACTGAGGCGTGCCGAGATCACGGCGGATTGTTGAAGGCTCCGGCAAGCGCGAAATGATAATGCAGCTGGATGTTTCAGTGTTAGTAGAACTTCCATAGACTTCCGTTTAGCACACTGGCATAGACTTTCAAATATTAAACACATATGTGTGCCCATTGGGCTGAGAAGTCTGGCTGGCTTGAGCAGATCAATGCTGGAAATGAGCAAGATGATGTTTGTTCAAGCTCAAGGTTCCGTAACAACTGTCCAATTAAATCTTCCCCAAGTGAATCTAACACTGAAAAACCTCCCAGAGACATCTGCCGCAGGAAGCAACAGCTCGGCATCACTCGGCATCACATCCGACCCATAGTGGGTTTCTCGGCACCCGGGTTTCCGAATAAGGATGCTGGAAACCGGGTTTCTGAATAGAATTATCTCGTCGAAAAAGCCGAGGAACTTTGAAAAGCGTCCACAGATCCCGTTTGTCGAGCTGCGAGGCAATGATGTCATGCAATTCAGCTAGTAGGTCGAGCATTTTCGGTCTCTACTTCCAAAATGAGGTTCGAGGCCAAGCTGAGGATCGGGAAAAAGCAGGGAAGGGCATGTGAGTTATGGTTGTTGTTGTATGCCAGTGTTTACATCGGACTCGGTTCAGAAGCTGTGCAGAGGCTGTGTGAGCAACATGATCCCAACAACTTTCCTTCTTCTCCCACTCGTATGGCGCAACGCACTAGTATATTGGATCTCCCTACGGAGATTCTCATCAAGATTCTGGAGGACTACATGCTACCAAATCACACACTCTACTGTCTCAGTGTTCTATGTCGAAGACTACATTTCATCGCCCTGCCGATCTATTTCTCCCGACACGGCATAACTCCTACCTCAAAGTCCGTTACCATCGATATGCGCACAGACCATCGCGTTCTATTAGCGGTCCTGCTAGTGGCGCTATTTACCCCGCCGACAGAGGACATTACATGCATCTTTCCCCACCCGGACTGCACGTCCATACTTCCAGTCCTGCTTCATCTAGAGCGACTTCAACATTATATCACCCGCCTTCCCTCCGTGAAACACGTCACCCTCCAGCTGGACGAGAGGGCAAGCATGTGTCTTTCTGTCGGAGACGACCACTCATTACGAGCTTGGACTGCCCATCTCGAGGGCCTCTTGAACTGCATCGTCCAAAAAGAGTGCACCCATCTAACCGTCATGTATGGTGGTCAGTTCACCAGAGCCTACGAGCTGGTACCTCGCGCCGCTTGTCATAGACCACTCACGAAGTTGTCATCCGTCGTCTCCAGGCTCTTATCACTGCCAAACAACGAGACACAGGGGTTCCGCCGAGTACCGAGCCAAGGGAGAAAACGCGCCGGGATGACTCTGTCATCGTCATCATACCAGTCCTCTAAACTCGCCTCTCTCGAAATTCTTTCTCCCATTCTCATCTTGCCCCCGGGTCTACTTTGGACGCTCACAGCACTCAGTAACTGCCCCATAACATCCCTCACTATAGAGCGTCGCGTTGAGGACCCTATTCCTTGGAACACTATCCTTCCCCTGATCGGGTCGGCCGCTCGCAGCTTAACAACACTTGTCTTTCAGGAAGCCGAGTTAATTCTCGCCATGGATAGGGATTTCCTTACCGAGAGAGACATTCTGGACTTCATCTCACGGCTTCCCCACCTTCACCATCTTACCATCTCTTACACAAAATTGAACACTCCCGCAGTCCGCCAATCCGATCCTCCTTCCATCGAATTCAATGACCTCGAAACCCTTCGTGCACCACCACCGCTGATCCAAAACCTCTTTCGGAACCCATCCCACCTTCCGAAAATCCAGTCGGTCTGCATCTTGTGGCAGAGAGGCAATGTTGCGCAGACGCTGAGCGTCCTAGCCACCGTGCTGTCCGCGGTTCTGGCAAGACCCGAGCCCCCGCACCTCAGTTTCTCGCTGAGTGCGGGAACATACCGCCCTACCTTCACGCACACTCCTGGCGATGTCGCCATATTCCTCAACCACGTTGAGGCGCTGGCGATAACCACAGTCGCATTCTCTTTCTCGTCCGTGGACATTCAGGAGATTGCTCTCTGGACTGCGCTTTTTCCGCAGGTGCGGCGTGTGGATATCACGCTCCCGGCCTGGAAGATGTCCGCCTTTCGTGAGGATTTACCGCGTCTTCTGCGCAAGGTCAGGCCGACGCAGTTTTTGAACAAGGTTCATATGAATGGAGAGGCTTTCGATTTGGTCAGACATTAAATGATCCTTTGTCTATATTGTTGTTTCAACTGTGCAATCAACTCAATCCCAGGACTGGACGCGGTAGAAAATGTAAAGTCACTCTCACATCATAAAGGCCGGAGAATCGTATGCAACCAAGCTTCATTCAATGTGCGGAGAGGATTATATAGCTATTGGATGAAGCTAGGAAGGGACAAAGAATGGACTTCCAATTGTTTCAGCTTAAAAAATGCGCACCTCAATCCAAGACCAGTTCACAGAAATAAATAAGTATCGTCTCGGTGTCATTCGAGCAAACGGCGTCCGTCGGTACCATCTGAGATGTCCATATATTTCGATTTGTACGGTCGCGTTTGTGCGTATCTTCAAAGCTGAGCATTGAGATCATCCTTGGTTCCTTGTCTTTGACTCCTTGTTCCATGTCCATGGGGCAGTGGGGCATTCGTTGACAATGCTGAAACAGGTCTCGCAAATATTAAGCCTACGCGAGTAGTCAGACTCTGAGCCTCGAAAGCTCCCAGATTTGGAAGTACACGCTCTGCCTAGAATTTCATGGTTCGGCAGTTCCGGGTTTCCTGGGTTCAATTCGGTCAGTTCAAACCATAGTCGTGTCCCCACAAGAATTACGGGACACGAGGGTTCGTTAATTCAGTTTCATAAGAGAAATTTGCGTCAATTTGACTGCCTGGACCCGGGGGTGGTCTCAATGTTTCGTCTACCAGTGATCACGTTTCCGTACCGCGTTGCTCCGTTTCCTCCGCCAGTGTGGTTCTCGCAAGCGTCGATTTTTTTTATAAATCTGGAATTAAATTTTTCAGTGCAGTAACACGCTACGTAGAATTTTCGGGACCCAGAATTCAACCACTGGCAGACCTGCTTTTTGGTGCGAAGCGGTGCTCCTTGTTTGTTCCAGCTGGGCAACTTGATGAGCACCGCCACCACGTTCCTGATACTTGACTTTCGTCGCGCGGCCCGGGGCAATGCCTGGCATACCTATGCCATCTAGTGGCCTCCCTCTGCTATCCCGCGGATCGCAACACGTGCGCACCGCGCCGACTAAGCCCGAACTTGAAATAGCCCAGCAATAGCCCAGATTCCAGAATACCCATCCTCCGACGTCAAAGCGGGACATATCTTGACAGGTTGAACTTTCACTGGTGCGTTCAATTACGGATTATTCGATTCCCGAGTAGTAATACACACCAAATTCTATTTTTTGGATCCATATGCACAGGACCTTTCTATGAATATTCTGCAACAGGGATGGATGGATGAGGCGTCTACGACGTCATTTGCCGCTGCTTCATATAGTCCGACGAAATCACATCACCGACAGCGACGGGTTTTGTTGGTGGCTGAACGTCAACTGTCCCCTTTAACGTACCTACCTCCGCTCTCTGCCCACATCCGCGCGGCCCATGGACAATACTTTCTGTGCTGTTGTCACTGAAGCGTAGGCGATTGGCACCCTTTACCCTCACTTGAAATGCACAGAAATAGTTTGGCTGTGCTCTACACGTATACTCAACACGATTCAAACTGTGGGAGCCTGTTATATAACCATAGCACCTGGGAATTCAAGCACCGATTCGGAACTTGTACCCTAATCTTGTCCTCGGAATGAATATATAACTGTGCCAATCCTCTGGGCGTACGTCCTCCTCTGTCTCGGGTTGTTCATGAGACCGTTTGATCGTGACTTCTAGATTCAACGAGGCAGCAAATTAAGATCGGTATTTCGACATAGAACACCAGAGTTTCTCCGTTCGGTTCAGAACATGATCAGCGGCATCCATGACGTCCTCAAATCACCACCTTTACAGCGCTGTATTGTTGTCACCTCACGTCTACACACTTGACGTGGGAGAACAACGCAAGTGTCTATTATTTGCGGGCCCGTTACCCTCTCACCCCCTTGTGGGGTATTTATCTTTCCCGCTCTCTTCGATACCTATCGAATGGGCTCCACCGCTCCACTCGTCGAACCGCCTTCCAGGTGTTTCACCTGCGCGTCGTGAGAGCATAAACCCAAATCCCAATCGATTTCCCTCTCATGTGGCCGGACGTCCACTCTTCCCGCCTCCTAGAATGCAAATCCAAGAACTCCACAGCTCCACAATCCTGACGCTAGCAGGGCGGGCCTCAATCAGTGGCACAATGCCTTCCGCTTTGAGCTCAAATGTAACTGCATAAAAGGCGCGACGTCCGCTATCTCAAACCTCACTCGAACATCCCCCGAAGCTCAAGCTCTTTCCTCAACATGTTCTCCAAGCTCTCTATCGCCTTCATTTCAGTGCTCGTAGTACGTTTCTACCTTATCCGCCGCCATTTCGACTCATTTAAGTTGAAATTTTCTTGCAGACCCTTGCTGCCGCCATCCCCACCACCACCCCTCCGGCGACGCCGCCAACCTCCCCGCAATGCTGCGAGAGCGTAGTCCCGTCGTCTAGCAGTGCGGCGTCTCTGGTTGCTGCCATCGTCGGACTTGACTTGGCCGGCATCAACGTCCCCGTCGGCTTGAGCTGCAGCCCGATAACGGTCGCCGGCAACAACTGGTTCGTTCGAATGCTGCACCAGCCTTCTGTTCGCTCTAACCCTGAGATATAGTGGAAGCACCACGGTCACCTGCGACGCTCCGGACGCTCTGTGGGGTGAGTATATTGGCGAATTATGGACCATATATCTGGAGCTGATCTGGAATAGGTGGTCTCATTGCGATCAACTGCCTTCCTATCACCGCATGAAGGGCTCGAGATCGGGGGGAAACCAGGATCTAGGACTATATACTCAATGAATTGACCGCATCGTGATGTCTTGTGTATTTGTAACGGACGAAGTCTATCCTTTTGTACACGAAGCTTGGTGGAAAACAGATAACGGCAATACCTAATGCAGCAGAGTTTCGAGCAACGCACCATGTTGGATTGACCTCAAATGTACTATGCCGCCAATGGGGCCAAGTACATCCAGAGAGGTAAGAGATACCTCTGAGGCGCAGTTTTAGAAGGATTTCGGCCACACGAGGTTGCTAAATTATCAAAATAGCTAGAAAAGCAGAAACCGTTCACCTCGCGCCGCCATCAATCATGGAAGTACACGTCCTCCCACTCGGCCTCGTTTATACCCACCCGCGCCGCCACTATGGCCTGCACAAGCGCCGCCCGCTTCACCAGAGGGACCAACCCTCCCCGGATTTCTAGGCTCACCAGCGCAGGAAAGCGAAACGCAAGCCAGTGCGGGAGCCCCCGCACATCCGCTTTACCGTGTTTGATATGCAAGATGAACACCAGGTGTTTGACACCGCGCAGAGGCAAATCTGCTTCGGTGTCGGGCATTGCGCGCCACGGAAAGCCCAGGCGCCAAGGGAAAATTCCGCGGCGCATGAAATTGAGCGTCAGCGTGCTCAGTGTCGAGGCAGCGGTGTCCGAGGACGCAATGGTGTTTAGTGCTTGTACGAAGTCCGGGCCGTTGCCCGTGGAGTCAATGGTCAAATACTGGACGTAGGGCTCGGTCAGGAGTATGTAGGGAATATATGCAGCAGGAGAGGAGAGGGAAGTCAGTCGCCCTGGGTTGGCATTCAATATTGCCTCCTCTGTGAGCGACGCAGAGTCGATTGCCCCGGACACGAGGACGAGGTTGTGAAGTAATCGATGGCGATGGACGAAGGCGAGCAGCGTGGGGAGGTTAAGTGCGCAGTCAGCCATGACCGTGAGGAAGCGGAGATCGTTATTGAGATCGAGGACAGTGAGGAGGGCTGCGTACTGTGAAGAGGATAGGGCGGGGAGGCGACTGATCGTAAAAGACGAGAATGTGAAGTTCGAGAATGTGACCACCGCGAACGAAGCAATGCCAGCCCCAGAGACGGACTGGATGCGCATGGAACTCCTGTAGCTCCAACGGACATCTTCCTCGATGCGGGCAATCGGGTCCCACAGCGGACCGAATACGCGACGGTACAACCAGGCCAATGAGCGGTACACGTTGACGATTTCCACGATGGCGCATACGATCAGCCAAGGGATCCAAAGGAGGAAGATATTAAGGAGACGAAAGGGGGTTGGCTTTTCAAACGCCACGTCGGGAAGGGTAAGCCATTTGAGCGGGGGAGCGGGGCGAGGGAGAGACATGCGCAAGCCGCCATGTGCGGTAATTACTACAGGGTCTCTACCGCCGTGGGACAAAGTCGCTATGATCATCGCAACGCCTGAGTTTCGGTTTTCATCGTGCGCGTGGCCACATATCGTTATATCCGGGATTAAAGGGACTGCAGCCAAAATAGAAGGGAAATCTTGCAGCCACATTATTCCCTGTCGGATCACGGGAAAGATGGCGAGCTTCAGGACGGGTTGGACATAGTAAATCAACGGGAGGAGGAAGTACGCTTCGGGATGAAGATATACTGAACCCGTATAAATTTCAGACGCCTGAATGTGATACCGCAAGAGCAAGTAAAACGTGGCGCGCTGTCGGAATTGTCGAGAAACTTGGACGAGCGCCAAGAGCTCCTGTTTATCCAGGAGCGAAAAGATGCTATCCTGCAGTTCTGGAGGTAAGTCGAGCATCCTTGCGGTGGTATTCAACGTTAGCACTAAGCAAGCATGATAAGACGAACCTTTCAGTTGAATGAAATCGGAAAGAGGAATTCGGTCAGAAAAAGCTCTTAAGTAGGACCGGAAAGCACAGGTTGCTGGCTTCTCGAGTGACAGGCTGTGCATTGACAAACATGATACTAAAATGTCAAGCCTGAAGTACTGACGCACAGCCTGTGCCTTCCGATGGCCTGTCTCAGGCTGTCTGATCCAATCAGCTAAGATTCTTATCATTTCTTCTTCTTGTTCTTCAGTGTTTCTCGCTCGAATCTTGCCGTCCATCATGGCTCCCGGTCATGCTTCAACATGCGAGGTACGAACTTATTGTTGAAGGCTATGAAGCGTACGAAGCCTAGGTCATACTGAGCAGTGAGGTTCAACCGTTCAAGTTGAACCGAAGTTGAACCTTTGAGATGAATTGGTGGGCACTCGACACTCGACTGATTCGCTGTTGGATCAGTGAGGCGTGAGAAAAAATGGATTCACTACATCCCCAGGTATTCTGTTTGACGATGAGATCTCATATCCAAAGACGATGTAACAAAGTCTGTATTTACAAAACATTGCAATCAAACCGGATGGCTGGACTTCCGATACCCGGGATATTGTTCAAGCATCGTGGAATTGACACTGGCCAATTGCGGACATGTCAATCCAGCCAAAATGCCCCCAATAGCGTCCAAAACCTGCTGCAGCAAGGTTAAAACAATACCCTCCAGTCCAACCAGCGCGGCCGGGAATAGCAGTCGCGCCGCCTGGAACACAAAGCACGCAGCGTTGTTCCCTTCAAGAAGCGCCGCGGCGTCGTAAACTCCGTTTGTGAACGCGGGAATATCAAGTGGCGCAAAGGTGTTTGTGCCGTGCGTGTTGCCGCCAACCACGAGTATCCGTGGGTCATGCAGGCCCATGTCGACGAGATCGGTGACGACGTGCTCTGCACCATAGGGATCCCCGATTGGGCGACGGTACCAGTTTTCCGGGATGCGCTCGGTCCCGGGGGTGTAGACGAGCGCACCGGATGAGCCAGTAATACCGTACATCGACTTGAGGACGTCATTCGAGAGGATACCGTCGGGGTGTTCTGCCGAGTGGTTTGACATCAGGCCAAAGATCAAGTTGGTCGTAAGGCATGAAATTGCCTGCGGAGTATGTCTGGTTATAATTCCATTAGAAGAGGACTTGCCCACGGACCATCTGCACAGGCCCATAAAAGAAATATTTGTTCTGCTGGATTGAGTCCAATAGTCGTCGCACGCGGTGTGCAAATACGACTGTCTTGTTGTAATTGGCGTCTGGTGACTCTGTTTGTAGGTTGTACAACTCGCTGAACGCCGGCAACTGTAGATGATATGCGTCCTTACTACACAACTTTGAGTTAGCCTGGTTCGGAATTACAGTGGTGCATACCTACTTGAACTGATAATAGTCCCCACGGGTGGCCGATGAATCAGACTCAAATTGGTTGTGTGTGAACGATAGACCGCTGGGTGGACCTGTTCCGGCCGCATTAGTTCCGGTGAAGGTAATCTCAACGCTTGAGAGGAACATCACCGAGAAGCCCGAGCCCTTGCAAGATCCCACCAAGAAGACCAGTTGAGGGCGGATCCCCAATTGAATATGGCAAGGTGAGATTGGAAAAGTCCGCGGCGTATACGGCAGCCAGCACGCCAGCAAACGTTGCTGCTTCCGTCGCCATTCCGTATACTAGAAATTACCGTGAGAGACAAGAAATGTGGGAATAGACCGTACCCGTGAAGGAAGCGCCAATGGAGTCGAGCAAGGTCACGACTCCATTGTGCGGGATAAAATTGTGGTTCGCAAGGGAGTTAAGTCCGGGACAGGGGCCACGGAAGTCATTGGGACCAGGCGGCTCATATGCGTGGGGTCCAGTGACATTGATATGCTGGGCTACGCTGTCAAACACCGAGGCCCTGGGTTGGGGATGATCGAAAAAGCTGGCAGGGAAGGCGGCGCAGCCCGAGAGGAAGAAAAATTGGAGAGGAGCGACGAACATGGGGATTTCTGGGATACTCCGAGACCGCTGTCACGCACCTAACTCTTCTGCGCATATATACGTTCTGCTTGGTCTGGAGCCGAATAGTGACGTTTCTATTAGTCACGATGAAGGGTGTCTCGATGCCCCGGGGAGTTTGAGCGTCAATAGTTTTCGGAGACAAGATTAACCCGTTGGGCGTGGAATCGGAGAATTTGGACCGGTTGTTTGAACGCAGGTCCAAAAATAGCCAAGGCAGAGATCGCCATCTCCGACTCTTCCTTCGATGATCACAATCACGCAAAGCCCGCATGGATTCAAGTAAATTCCCATTCAGTGTGGCTTGAGTGTGTCCATTAGTCTTCAGGGCCACAGCCTTAGTGTCTCAGCATTTGAATTTGGCCGTACGGGCGGCGGGAGTATATCCGTTACTTTCCCACAATACGAAAGAAAGCCCAGTAGTACAAGACTCTTTTAGTTGTGGGTTCACCTCCCTGGGGTCTGGTGGAAACGATTTTTACCACCGAGTTTACTGGCCGGGGATTCGCGTTTATTCGCAGGAGTAATGATGAAAGTTTGAATCTCGGCACGTACCCCGAATGATAAGCGAAGCATCGGCGCAGGAGCCGGCTCACCCGATCAATCGGCATTCAGTCACCGTAATATCATGTTGCAATTCAAAAAACTGTCGAGCCTACGGACTGCTTGATTGTCTTGCTTGATTTTGTAAAGGCGACTGGTTTCGTTGGCGGTATCCTAGCGCAAGTTATATGTACAGGTCGGCAGAACGCCGGATACGGTCACATTTCGATATTGTACAAGGTACTCATTCACTGTTCCAGGCGGAGCTCATATCACACAATTAGGGAATAACGAGAATTAATTAGCTCCTAGTGTAATATCCAAGTACATGTACAGAATGAGCGACAGGGAAAATTTACATTGAGAGTTAATTAGCAGTCAACCCGGTGGATGAAGCGCGCAAGCGCAGTCCATTTACTGCCGTCGGCGGAATACAAGAAATCCAACGCCAGGTCCCTGGTATCGGGGCGGAAGTTCTTTGCCGCAAGTCGGCGAAAGGAGTACGCAAGCACCCACGCAAGGTGGAAGCGCGTAATAGGGCGATGTGCGCAATTCGCGTAGAGAATATCCTCGACCTCCCCAACGCCCTCGATCTGGGCACAGAATGAGCGGGAAGGATATTGAACTGCTGAAGCAACACGTACCTCCAGGGTCAGTTTAATGGGTCCAAGAGGCTGCCGAACGAGCATGTAGTTCGCCTGCGTCATCGTGGCGGTGAACGAAAGAATTTCGGACACATATACCCCCCGAGCCCTTGAGCCCTCGTTGTAGAAATCGACGAACACGGGAGCACCGGGCTTGGGGCCCCTGAAATGCGTGTCAGGAACGAGAGGGCCGGCGTGCGGCAGTTCTTGGCGGCGAGCCGCTTCGATGAAGGCGTCCATCTTGCATTCGGCGCAGTGACTCGGGGGCGGAGCAGGGGAGTAATGTCCGGATCCGAAGTCTGCCAACTGCATGATTGCGTAGGGATGGTTGGACCACTTGGAGGGTGCGTCCTCCGATAAATCCTAGGTGAGGATGCTGTGATCAGGATGAAGCAGGATGGTGGGAGCAGACTTACGGGTAGAGGAGGCAGTCTGCGCCTCATAGCATGAGTCACGAAGATGGGTGGCACGTTCTGAACAGGATTGTATACAGTCTGAGGTACGTCGTAGTGGATCTGAGGTACGCCGTAGTCGACGGCATTTCGGCGGGGCCTCTGCTGCTTCCGCTCTAGGTATGCAGCGTACTGTAAAGCTTTCTATGATATTAAAATTGTCACAAGGGTGAGAACGGGTGGCACGTTGGGACGAACCGCTTGGTTTTCGCGGTAATTGTCTGGCATTATTTTGAGGATATTGGGAGAGCTAAGGAGTAGAGGGAGCGTCGTGCAGATGGACCGGCCAAGCAGGTGGAGGATACGTGTGGGATGCCACAACTGTGATACGTTGGTTCCTTTTATATGTCTCAGAAACAATGGAACGGTCAAAGGCCCAAGCCAAACAATCACAGAACCAGCATTTCCAAAAATGGATGGGGCTCGGGTCATCGAGCCCGAACACAATGAGAAGATGGGGGAAAGAAATTGAATGGTCCAGGCCCAATCGGGGAATTCAAGGTCGTCAAAGCGCACAAAGCCACAACAAGTCATCGCTTGCGATTCTTTCAAACGCCGTCATTCTTCACTCAATGCCACCGAGGCCAAGCAGAAATGATGTGCCGCTTGGATTGCGGATTTCGTAATTGACGGGTTGGTATGGACATACGGATCCAAAGTATTCACACCGGTCCATGCCAAGGAGCAACGACGTTCAGCGAAGTTATATCAATTCCACGATGCTTGAACAGTATCCCGGTCATCGGAAGTCTGTTTGTAATGTTCGTAAATACAGATTTTTGTTGCGTCTTTGGATACTGTACTATTTCGACCAAATGTTCAGGTGACGGGTGACAGAGGGCCGTGAACTGAACATTTTTGGCCTAGGTGACGGTGACATTCGGATTTTGTGGCCTAAATAGGCCCCAAAATGTCAAAAATTTCGGTCCGGCAGTCGCCGGACTACCATATATGGCAAGTTTCCCATGATTGCCCAGAAATGAACACCTAAGAAAGTGAACACCTTAGGTGACAGGTGACACCCCGTGAACATTTGGTCGAAATAGTACAGTATGAGATATTATGGTCACTGAGCGAATCAGTCGAGGGTCGAGTGCCTGCCCATTCATCTCCAAGGTTTAACGTCGGCTCAACTTGGACGGTTGAACCTCAGTAAGACCTAGGCTTTGTACGCTTCAAAACCTTCAGCAATATCGTTGCCCGTACCTCGCATGTTGATGCATGACCGATAGACGGCAAGAGTCAAGCGAGAAACACTGAAGAACAAGAAGGAAAAAAAGAGTCAGGCTGGGCTCTTTAGTCCAAGGCCAATTCTTAACGGGTGGGGCAAGACGAAAAGGTCGGTCCGGAAACGGAGATCAGAAATGCTCCTTACACCCACTACCCAAACGTTCCGAAAAAAAAAGAAGAAATAGAAAGGATAAAAATCTTAGCTGATTGGATCAGACAGCCTAAGACAGGCCAGAGGAGGACTCAGGCTGTACATCAGTACTTCAGGCTTGTCACCTTAGTGTCATGTTTGTCAATGCACAGCCTGTGACTCGAGAGGCCAGCAACGTCTGTCTGTTCTTTCCGGTCCCACTTAAGAGCTCTGTCTACATTTCTCTTCCGATTTCATTCTGAAAGGTTCGTCTTATCCTGGATGCTTAGTGCTAACCAAGTGCTAATGTTGCATACCACCGCAATAAGGATGCTCGACTTACCTCCAGAGCTGCACAATATCATCCTCTCACTCCTGGATAAACGGGAGCTCTTGGCGCTCGTGCAAGTTTGTCGACAATTCCGACAGCGCGCCATCTTTCACTTGCTCTTGCGGTATCATATTCAGGCGCCTGAAATTTATACGGGTTCAGTATCTCTTCAAGCGGAAGCGTACTTCCTCCTCCCCTTGATTTACCATATTCAACCGATCTTGAAGCTCGCCATCTTTCCCGCGATCCGACAGGGAACAATGTCGCTGCAAGATTTCCCTTCTATTTTGGCTGCGCTCCCATTAATCCCGGATATCACTATATATGGCCGAGTGCACGCAAACGTAAACTCTGGTATCGCGAAGACCATAGCGACTCTGTCCCACGGCGGTAGAGACCCTGTGGTAATAGCAGCACATGGCGGCGTGCGCATGTCTCGCCCTCGCTCCGTTCCCCCGTTTGAGTGGCTTACCCTTCCCGACATGGCGTCCGAAAGACCAACCCCCTGGCGTCTCCTTAATATCCTCGTCCTTTGGATCCCGTGGCTGATCGTATGCGCCATCGTGGAAATCGTCAACGTGTACCGCTCATTGGCCTGGTTGTACCGTCGCGTATTCGGTCCGCCGTGGGACCCGATTACCCGCATTGAAGAAGAGGTGGGTTGGAGTTACAGGAGCTCCATGCGAATCCAGTCTGTCTCTGGCCCTGGCGTCGCGTCGTTCGCGGTGGTCACATTCTCGAACCCCACACTCTCATGGTTTACGATCAGTCGCCTCCCCACCCTATCCTCCGCACAGTACGCAGCCCTCCTCGCTGTCCTCGATCTCAAAGATGATCTCGGCTTCCTCACGATCATGGCTGACTGCGCACTTAACCTCTCCGCGCTGCTCGCCTTCGTCCGTCGACATCGATTGCTTCACAACCTCGCCCTCGAGTCCGGGGCAATCGACCCTGCGTCGCTCACAGAGGAGGCAATCTTGGACGCTCACCCAGGGCGGCTAACTTCCCTCTCCTCTCCTGCTGCATATATCCCTTACATACTCCCGACCGAGCCCGACGTCCAGTATCTGACCATCGACTCCACAGGCGATGGCCAGGAGCTCGCACAAGCACTAGCCACCATTGCATCCTCGGACACCGCCTCGACGCTGAGCACACTGACGCTCAACCTCACGCGCCGGGGAATTTTCCCTTGGCGCCTGGGCTTTCCGTGGTGCGCAATACCCGACCCCGAAGCGGATTTGCCTCTGCGTGGTGTCAAGCACCTGGTGCTCATCTTGCATATCAAATACGGTAAAGCAGATGTGCGGGGGCTCCCGCACTGGCTTGCGTTTCGCTTTCCTGCGCTGGTGAGCCTAGAGGTCCGCGGAGGGTCAGTGCCTGTGGCGAAACAGGCAGCGCTTGTGCAGGCCATAGTGGCGGCGCGGGTGGGGAAAAACGTGGCCGAGTGGGAGGACGTGTACTTCCATGATTGATGGCGGCGCGAGGTAAACGGTTTCTGCTATTCTATCTATAATTGAACAACCTCGTCAGATGTATGTTGTACTCTCTGAATGTACTCAGCGCCATTGCTGGCCTAGTACTTAGGTCCGGATGGGGGACAAAAATTATTGGCGCTGAGCAATATTTGAAGGGCCCAGCGCTTTACCCTGCGATTGTCGGAATCACCTCATTCTGGGACGGAGAAATGATCCTTGTTGAATTTTCGACTTCCGCGCAGGAATCACTGATCGAAACAGCAATACATATATGTGCCCAATTCGAGTGCTATTATCAATTTATCATAAGACCAGATCGCGATCATCGAACCGTCTTCTGTGCCGAGTTGCTGTTGTTCAACTTTGTGGCTGATCGAATCTAGAATGGATAGGAAAACATAAGGCTACAAGGTTGAGTGTTGACTACACTATTTATCTTCTGAGCAGTGAGCGTTCACGCTCTGTGGGTGATGTGATATGGAATAAGAATTCATGGAAACAGATTTCGACAGTCGTGGACATCGCCGTGTTAGGAATTATCATTCACGTTCAAGTAATCGGGAAGCTGGATGATGTTATATCAAGGCAGCCAATGGTGCCAAAATGCCAAATACGCACGCGGCAAAGGACCCGAGTTCACACCTGTGCATATCATCGCATATCAATCATTTTGGGGCTGGTACGGAATGGGAGGGTAACGCACCCGTCGACTACACTGTTGCACCCTTCACCGATGGTCTCGAGTACTGGGGTCCCGCAGTTGACGTTGCAATACACGAACACATTCACTACCTGTTTTAAGAATGCGGGCAAGCATAGAATGAAATGAGGTATTTGGTACTCACGGCCGATGATTTGGCTGTCATCGATAATGGCTTGAACCCTGTTCCAGGAAAGACCTTGGGGAACGTCGATGCATGCGCTCAGTATGCCCGGCTGCCTGTAATTGATATTGCAGTGGAGGGGTCGCAGATGTACGTACGGTGCGGTGGGAATTGGTGGGAAAGTCGCGCTCGGAGGAGAGCTAGGATCACAACCTCCGTTGTGGTATACGTGCCACTGGAATTCAAAGAATACCTGAGCCGTGGCGAGCTGCGCTGTAACGAGAACAGAGACGAAAGTCAGTTTCATGACGAGCAGAGAACAGGGAGGGAGTAGTTCGTGTCACAGTATTTATACATCGTCTGGTTATGGATCAGGTTGGTTCCCCAGAATGCAAAAATATCATGGCATATCGGCAGATCGCCCTGAGAAAGACCCTACTCGCGGAATGGTCACACTTCAACTTGAACATACGACGCGCGACTGAATGTTAAAGGGTTACGAGGGACGAATCAGAAGCAGCGTTCCCAGGAGCGGGCAACAGTGGCGTAGTAGATATGAAATCGGTAATGACAATTGAAGCGCACCGTTGGTGGGTGGTCAGAGTACTACTGCGCTGGTACTGGAGAACTCAGAGCATTTGAACCGTCCTGTCTTCGAGAGGAGAGCCGAATGTCCGATAGATTTCAATCCCTGGGCCAGAGTTTAGAATTGGAGGATGTATCAGAGCTCGAATCATGATGCTGGGGACATGAATGTTTTGAACTTTTAGATCCATCAATGTGGCGGTGCGATTTGCTGGCTCGGAAGCTGGCGCCAAACAACCACCTCTCGCCTCCATGTCACGCGCCGATTTACGCGACATTGCAAAGACCACCCTGGACGCAGTTTCATCTGGCAAGGTCACAGTAAAGGGACTATTGTACGACCTGAACGGTATATTGGCCGAATCCAGGCTCCAAACGGCATATTACGCGCCTGACTCACTGCTTTCCACCTGGCGCTCCTTCAGTCCCGCACAACCACATCCTACTGCAATTAGCACAGTAATCGAGTTCTTGGAAACCACCACCCTCGATGCAGCTCGTAGCGCCGGCCTGAAGGGATACAAGCGGCCCATTGGCGTCCTTAATTTTGCATCAGCAGAACAGCCCGGCGGCGGCTTCATCAACGGTGCGAACGCACAGGAGGAGTCCATCGCGCGCAGTTCGACGCTGTATGCCTCTCTCATAACACCTACCGCACAGCAGTTCTACTCGCTGCACTCGGCGCACGGACGAGATGGATTTTACTCGCATGCGATGGTGTACTCGCCGCACGTCGTCGTTTTTCGCACGGACGACGGCGGGATGGTTCCGCCGATGGAGATAGACGTCCTGACGAGCCCCGCGGTGCACGCTGGTCTCGTGCGGAAGCGTCTGTCGGGCTCAGCGATCGAGAGGGATATCCGGCGCGCGATGCGGGAGCGCATGGCGCGGATATTGTTCCTCTTTGAGCGCCGGCAGGTCCGGAACTTGATTCTGGGTAGCTTCGGCACCGGCGTCTTCCAGAATGATGTGGACACTGTTGCCCAACTTTGGGCGGAGCTTTTGTGTGGGCCCTCGGCACGTTTCGGGCGCTCCTTTCACTATGTCGCCTTTGCCATGATCGACACTCCTACCTATTTGCAGTTCAAACGCGCGTTCGAGACGGCGAAGGGAGTGCCGCCGTGAAGGGGACTACAGCCCTTGTGAGTTATGGTTCCAAGCCTTGCCAATATTAAACTGATTTAGAACACCGATAATAGTGGTTAGAAATTTGATCACTCTGGGAGTGCTAGCGCCGTAGTATCGAGGTATGTGAATGCTTACTTTTATGTCTTCAATTCCTGATTGTGCCTTCCAGCGTCCGACGTCCTTCCCTGTTACCGCATTTGCGCGTATTGAACAGATGTGTCGATTTTTGTGCTGTGTCTGAATATAGGTCCAGCATAGTTCTAGACTCTATTCGTTTATCACAAGTAACAACGGGACTCGCCTCCGAAGCTCTCATGTAAAGTAGTTTCTTTCTTGTACAGTACAGTTGACTGGCTCATAATGCATACGCTCGGTGGACCCCCAAACCCAATGCATTATGAGCAGTATGCATCACTGGAACCTTCCCACGACGTGACCTTTGTGACATTCATCCAAAATGGGAACATTCGCTGTCACATTTTACTGAATTGGACCGAAATGCAACCAAACTGGGTCGAAAATACGCGCAAATGAGGTATTTTCGTCCCTGAAGTCACCCTTCAAAATTCTTTCATGAGAAAAGGTGGAAAATACTTCAAGGATTTCCTTCAATATCGCTCGTGATAACGCATAATGGCCTGGCGAACCCTGCCAAATCCTATGCATTATGTGTTATGACCAAAATTGCATAAACTCCCGCCTACCAAGTCGGTGGATGGCCAAATCCAATGCATTACGAGCATTATGCATTACTACCTAATGTGTTATGAGCCAGTCAACTGTATATTCAAAAGTAATCCTGATCGCCAATCTCTTGAGTCACGAATCGAAAATAGCTGGTCACGTTACAACAACGTTCAAAATCGTCGTGATTCAAAGCATTGTTCACGGCGCGAGATGACAAATAATCCAAGACGCTCTTCCTTCCATCTTCCCAATCCACCAATCGACTTGAGAAACGCAAATGCAAATGAGGAGCTGCAAAGAAACCCGGTACAGAGAGGACGCACAACTAGTTTTCCAAGGAACTGGAGGGTACAATGCTGCCACAAGGAGGAAGGATTATTATTAGTGGCAACGTGACAGTGTCAGAAATAAAAGAACCATACTTCAGTTGCCAATTCTGCACGTTAGGATGCACAGGCGACTGCACAGATAGTATAGCTCCAATGAACCCGTCTCGCCGTACACCGGGGCATTCATTTCTGATGTTGAAGTACATATCAGGCTATGGAGATGTTGAGAGACGATTTAGGCGTGTGAGATATGGCGTACGATGGATTCCAAGCAGGTAGTATAGGTGTCCTCAGCGTCGTTATTCAAAAATACGAACGCGCAAGTGTTGTTGACGATTGAAACAGCTAGTCCTGAGAGTGCGGGAATGGTGAGGCCCATTGGCCGAATGAAGCCTAGATAAAAGATTTATCCATGTCTTAGATGGTAAGGCGAAACGCACTGTCTACCACCCCAGCGTCAAAGTTATCGCAATCGTTGAATGTTGGCTGATCTCCGAGTGCCTGGTCGCAGGTGAATGTGCCTAGAAGATTGCAATGAATGAATAAGAGCCCGGGAGCAGGTCGCGGCACGCTTCCAAGCAACTTACTATCGAAAACCTGACCGCTTTCCATTATACCGCATAACTCAATCGAGGTCTGACTCTGGCGCTCCGATGCCTGAGCTTGACGACTAGGACATGTAAAGTACGTTATCGTAAGATTTGTAAAGGTCTCGGTAGTTGGGTCAATGACTGGGAATACAGGCGCCGAGAGAATGGTAACGTCTTCATCCGGAAGACAGCCAGGGACATGGAAGGCCGTTGCGACCCCGAGGAGGATAAATGCGACGAGGGCTGAAGTGGGTGTCATGACCGAGATGACTTGAACAGGATCACTGGCCCTTCGAAAATGCCGAGTTTTATAGGCGGCCAAGTAAATTTATGCGTGAACCGTAACGGCATCGAAGTGTCCATCTGTCAACACAAAAATGGCGGGATCATCTTGTCAGGATTCAGGACATGTCAAGAATCAAGAGCAAGAGGATATCGATCTGCCAAGTATCCCTAACTTTGCCAGGTTCCAGGTTATTGGCTCGACATCCGTGTTTCCGAGTTCGATGTCGAGGCTGCCAGTGGGGTCAGATAAGTTGGCTTTTCAGTGACAGTAGGTGATGTCTGTATTCTAACCATTAATTGCAACAAGGGCACAGACTGATCAAGCCATCGCTGAAGTGGAGCTAAGCGGTGGGTATGAAGCTGTTGTGAATCATTTACATTTTTGTACCACGCCTCTGTAATACAAGACTGTTGGATCGTCACCCTACCATATACCTCGTTTTTAAAAATCCAGTCTGGTGCTGCGGATATTTTTTTCTCTCCCCTCAACTCCGAGTCGATGTCGGAATTAGGCATAACCACAGTCAGTCCACGGTGCACCAACTGCATAATACTCTGCGAGAAATGCTTTTATACTTCTCTCGCACTCTTACTGGTGGCCGGACTCAGCCCGAGAGCGAGGAAGCTTGAACAAAGAGTGTTAAATATCATGTTACAGACCCGTCAACTTAGGACGGCAGACTGTCGCAGAGGTGTACCGACACCGACCTCCATAAAGGCGCGTCCACGAACTTGGTTGCATTGACCACAATCTCAGTCACCATGATGGGCGCACTGAACAAATCGATCCGCTTGTGGCCCACACTTTTCCCGCTGGACACGAGGGTCATCGGCACACCCAGCGTCCCATTCATCCCGCTCGCGTCCACAATTTTGGCGTGCACCTCGTACGCACGGATCACCTGCCCCGCGGTCTGGTCCTCCATGAGCACGATGCGGTCGATGGAGGTGGGGAAGTCGAACACCAGGGTCACGCTTCGCCCAGTCGTGGAGTTGACCACGCTCCCGACGGCACTGCCGGGGCCGTAACAAGACCGAACGAAGTCGCCCAGCTCCTTGTACCGCGCCGCGTGGGTGGCGGGGATAAGCCCGCTGCGGTCGGGCGCCAGGTCGAGTTCAAGCAGGCAGTTCCGCCCGACGGTTTGGTGGTAGACCTCGATCATCTCCGAGATGGGCCGCAGAGGCTGGTTCACACCCCAAAACCACCGAATGCCAGACTGCAGGGTCGTGTCGCACTCGGCGGGCGCAAAAAAGGGGCTCGTCGGGCTTCCCCGTCGTTGGTAACGCCGGTCGACCAGATCTCCTCGTTCGGGAGGCCGGTCTCGGTGCCAATCCAGCGGATGGAATTGGCGGAGAGGCAGGCGGTGCCGTTGGCATCGCAGGAGTTGAAGATGCACGCCTGCGGCTGGAGCTCCTGAAGCAACGCCGTGATTCTCGCCTGTTGGCTTGCAGAGTAGCCGCCGTCAAACCACAACTACAAAGCCGCGTTTAGAAGATGAGGCGGGGGAACTTGAGTAGCCGACACTTGCCTCCGTCAGCTTCCCATATTTGGTCCACAACTCAGTCAGCTGTGCAATCACAATCTGGTCGTATGTCTCGTTCGCGATCCTAATTTCCCCTGGCGCCCATGTCGCATTGACCAGGGAGTTCTGCACGTTAAGGAAGTTGTTCACAACCGTCGAGTAATAGAACCCGTGCCCGATCCCCGCCTTCTCCGCGCTCGTGCTGAACATGCCAGGGACGTCCATCCCCGCGACGGGGCTGTCTGCCACGGTGTAGTTATACCGCGAGGTAGTGTTGTCGCGCGTCTCGAACGTCACCGCGCTCGGCCACGTCGTGAAGCCGCAGTTATGTTTCGCCACCAGCGTCGCGTATTGCGCGCCGGAGGCGACGATGCTCGACATCCACTGGTCGGTGTTGAGGAGCGTCGGGTCGAATAGGGCCGGGTTCGGCACGAGCCCGGGGACGCCGTTGCACCCGTCAATGGACAGGTAAGTCGCGATCTCGAAGTGGATGAGCATGCCCATTTCGCGGTCTTGGAAGGCGAGCTGGTCTGCGGTGGGGAGGGCTATGACGGAGCCGTCGAGGGGGGAGATGCGGAACCGGGGGGAGGGTGTGGCGAGTCCTCCTGTATTCTCGGCACTAGCAGAGATTGCTGCTGCCGCGCAGCACGCGAAGAGGAGTTGGCTCAGCATCGGGGTCATGATTTGCATGCGGTGCAAGGCTTATAAAAGCTGAAGAAGCATATCACGAGTGTGCTGTGGCGGGCCGCCGGTGGCCTTGGGACTTCGGTGGTTTTGGGTTCTTCGAAGTGGATGCGCTTCTCATGATCACCACCTCTAGAGAGTTTGTAACATTTGGGTCGGAAATACATCTATGTGCGAGCGCCTGTATGAGTAATCAAACAAACGGTTGGAAATGTGCAGTTGGCACTAAAACTGCTTTTCCCCCGTATTTTCTTTTTTCTCTCAACTCGGCGTCGGAATTGGCCACAGCTCATATCTTCAAGGTCACTCTTGTGGCAATCCAGGATGGCGAAGATCTATAAGGCAATGATCATTAAACCGACCCATAAATAATATCTATAAGAGTACCACGCTCTATGCAACCCCGTCGCAAAGAATGTCCGTATCGCGTCCCACCCTATCTACTGTAAACACAGCAAATTAGCCTTTCACCCATTCTACTCCCCAAATCAGACGCTGCCCAGCATGTGTATCGTCCAGGATCAGATGTCTAGAATCATCAGCCCGCGCACCAAGCACCAGTCGTCCGCGTCCGTGTCGACGTCTGCGCGTTTAAATCCCCACCATCCCGCGCTTTGCCGCAATCTCATCCCGCAGCAACGCGATCCGGCTATCCAGCCTCGACGACAAGTCGATATCATTCTTGCCCAGAATCCCCTGCGCCGCGTCCAGCTTCGTCTCCGCACCCGCAAGCGCGCGCGCCCACCCCGCCTTTTCCAGCGCGGCATCCGCGTCCGCCTCCTTGAGATCCGTCACGGCGAGCTCGAACAGCGCGACGCCCGGGATCCATGTGCTGACCTTGAGCTGCGCGCCGCGGGCGGCCTCGAGGAGCGCGCGCGCGGGGGCGTAGAGCCGGAGGGTGCGGTGCATGATGCCGAGCAGGAGCGCGCGCAGGGCGCGTTCGTCCGGGGTGTCGAGGTCGGGGGTGGGTTGGTCGGGCTGCAAAACGATCACCAGACGCGTTAGATCTGGGAAGAAGACGGAAGACAAAACGCACCTTCACAGTGTGCTTCTCATCAATCGCAGGCAGGAAGGGACTCGGCACTGCAATAGCAACGGGCGGCGTGAGCGCCGCGAGCTCCTTGATGTGCGCCTCCGCGACGGCGTCTTCTATGCGCTGGTGTGTGTTCCAGACTGTTTGTCAACTTCTTAGCAAGATTTTTTCTCTTCCTCCTAGCAGAGGAATACGCACATATCGCGAGCTCTATAAACAGATTTATTTAGACCCATCAGCATTTAAGCGAGGAAAGGAAAGCAGCGAAAACGCACCATCGGCAGGACTAATACTAATGCACTCAACAAACCGTGTCGGGTCCCCACCGCGCCGCTTCTGCTTCTCCTGGTAGAAGACCACTGTATGTGTCGCGTCAGCGATCATCCACCATTCACTCCTTGCGCGTCCAAAGAAACAAAGCGCAAAATGCGGCTCGTACAGCCCCCTCGCGCGAAAAAACAAAAAACGAGGAGACACGCACACTTCTTCCTTATCAACACCTCCGTCGGCAGATCCTTCCCGCCCACCTTCTTCCTTTGCAGCAGGTCCGGCAGCGCGTCGAGTAGCTCCTGCGCCTTGGTACGGTTTCCGAGCGAGATGTAGCACCCCGCGGCGATGAAGTAGTAGGTTGCGTGCGACCTGGGGTCTCGTTAATTACTCGAATTTGGGTTTTCGGGGAAGGTATGCGAGAAAAAGGAGCGGGGAGGATGAATGGTGGTGCAAAGCAAGGAACGAGATCGTCGCGGGAACGATAGAAGAGGAGACAAGGACACACCAAGAATTAAGCTCCGTCAGCTTCACGAAGGCATCCGCGGCCTCTTGGTGCCGGCGCTGCGCAAGGAGCGTCCACGCGAGCTCGAAGACGAGCTATCAAAATAAAGGAGAGTCAGCACCATATCAAGGACGCGCGGAAAATAAAATAAAACAAAAAGCATCAAACTTCTCTCCGCTCCCGACCCATCTCCTCAACCGGGTAGCCGTTAATGACGCGAGGGTACGTTTTCGCCACAACGGATCTCCCGGAAAGAAATACATGAAGAACAAGAACGCACCAACGTATCCGCCTGCACGAACGTCTGCGGCGCCTCGAGCGCGCGCTGCAACACCGCGATCGCGCCCTGCGGGTCGTTAGACATGCGCAGGATTTTGGCCTGTGAGCGAGTGTTAGCAAATGTTCCATGATCCGCATCGGTAAAGTGTGAAAAGAGGGGGAATCAAGTTGGCGAGAGCTCCAGCCCCAATCCAACACCAGCGTCAAAATCGGAATGGGACGAAGGTTTATGGGAGATGGTGGGGAGCATGGAAAGAGATATGCGAAACGTACCCGGTTCAAAATCCATAACGCCCCCGTCGGATAGCGCGCGTGGATCCTGTCAAAAAAAAAAGAGGCGTCAGTATCGGTCGGTGAAATGAATATCTCTATGTATGAACGCGGGCTGTTTCGCTGAGCCCACGCCGCGACGCAGCTACACAGGCGAGTAGAGTCTACTCGATTGCTCCACCATCGAGCAGAGCAGACATCTGATACAAAGGACAGAGTCCGAGACATTCGCGCGCGACGAAGTAAAACAGAAGCAAGAGCCGACATCCAAGACAAAAGTATGAAGAGGGAGAAAGGAGAAACAAACAAAAGAAGGAAACCTACCCATCCACAATCGCCTTGTACACCCTCAGTGTGCGCGCCTCGTCCGCCTGGTACCCCGCGAGCAGGAGCACGACGCCGTGGTAGGTCATGAGGACGAGTCTGTTTGTACGTTAGCGAGCGAACAACAACATAAAAGGTGCGAGCGTCAGCCAAAATAATAATAAAATGAACACCAAGGAGGCGAGACTGAAAGGAAAAGATGACGCACCCCGCAAACACCCCATGCACATCTTTCCCCGTCGGCGCACCGCCTTCGCCGAGCGTGTTCACGCCTGCGCTGACCTGTTTGTCGGGGAGTCAGCATGGGTACATACATTGGTATACTCAAATGAAAGGCGAAATAAGGGATAAGAGATAAGATAAGAGAAAGAACGAAATATCAACGACGGTGTATCGAGCGCAGACAGAATACGCATCCACCACTCAGCGGAGACACAGACCCGACACCCGACGCTGAAGTGCAGAGCAGAGCAGGTATTCAGATCCCCTCCGCCTCGGCGCTCGTCAACAAAAATACGCCGGGGTCAGATCCGCCCCACCCCACGAAGCCTCGTCCAACGGAGCCAACTCGCGATGGAGCTACAGCGCCGCGCGCCCACCCGACACAGAAGGAAAAAGAAAAACCAGAGGGTGGACGATCCGCGCGACGCGACGAAAAGCCTCTCGATCTCGCAGGACCTGGAGCCCGAACAAAAACCCAACGAAACAGAAAACGCGCAAGGTCCCGGACACGAAGTATCGCTGACGTCGAAGACTCGTACACGAAGTCGCGCAAAAAAGAAAGAAAAAAAGCCAACCAAAAAGAAGAAAAAGAAACGCACCGCCAACGCCCTCAACGCCAACGCGCGGTCGTGCTTGAACCCGAGGAGGCCTACAAGTGATCTATAGTTTTTTTTGAGAGAGAAAGGATCGTCAGTACTCTTTCATTACTCGCACCGCCATACGCGTTTGAAGAGAAGAAAGAAATAAGCATGCGAGCAGCAACTAGTCGAGCCCGTCTGTTGGCGGGCAAGCGCCCAGCTCCGTATAGCAAGAACACAAACGCATACCCGCTGATCCCAGCCCTTGCCGAGAACCACAGCTCGTATCGGCCACGCTCATCCGCAGCGCTCGCGGGTCGTCAAGCGCCCGTATCCCCGCGCCGCGCGCTGATCTGATCTCCTCCCGCTCCTGGGTAGCGCCGGCGTCCCACACCGTCCGACTCGCCGAAGCCACCCCTCTCCTCTCCTCCACCCCCGTCCCCGCTCCGGCATAAAACAAGGACAAGTACCGCATCGGATCCACTCGTCTCGCTCCCGTAGCAAGCGCAGACAAGCACCGCATCGAAAATCGAAAAGGCAGTGAGAGCAACACCGCACCGCACCGCACCGCATCGAAAAACCACATCGACAGAAACAGAAGAATAGAAAACGAAAGGATAGGAAGAGAAGCACTCACTGCACCTTCTTCGGCAGGAGCGAAAACACGAGGTTGAAGAGGCCGAAGCCTGTGTGAGTCGTTAGCGTTGGTACACATAAACGTAGAAAAGCAGAAAAGTGAAGCCCAGATAAATGAAGAAGGAAGAGGGAAAAGGGAAACGAAAGAAAAGAAAATATGTGCAGCCGTCCTTGTTTGCTGCGCGCAGATTCAGGTTGATCGTCCACCACCGAACATGCCACGACGCGCGCGTCACCGCAAGCGCGTGCCAAAAAAAAAAATTGAGATACGCCCGCGCCCGGTGGCATCGGACGCAGGCCAACAAATCCACGGAGTCGACAGGCGCGCGACGCTCGAAGACGGAGCGACGCTACAAGACGGCGCGATGCTAGACGGCGTCATGCATCATCGCAGACGAGCACGCGCCAGAACGCCAACAAAACTGAGATGCGCCGGCGCGCCTGGTGGCATCGGACGCAAGCCCACAAAAATCCACGAACTCGGCAGGCGCGCGACGATGGCAGAGGGAGCAGGGGAGAATAATCATAACCATAACTATAGCCCCCTCGTCCATCGTCCGCCCGACGCGCAAACGCCCAAAGAGCCGCGACGAATATACCAAAAACAGGGGGAAAAAAAACAGACAGAGCGAGGGAACGCACCAAACGCAGTCCCAGCAACCACCATCTCCTCCACCGGGCCCTCCGCGGGTCTTTCCCGCTCTTTGCGTTCTGCCTCCGCCCGCTCAATCTGCGCCTTGTCGAGCTCCGCGCTCGGCTTCGCCACGAGGCTCACGGTGCTCGCGTTCTTCGACCCGCCCAACAAACTCGCCGTACTCGCGCCCCACCTTCCAAATATACTCTTCGCCGGCGCCGGGGCGGGCGCGGGGACGCCGATAGTCGAAGGCGCGGGGCTTGAGCGGGATGATGAGTTCGAGGGCGTGGTGGGCGTGGTGGGCACCGACGCGGAGTTGGAGTTGGCGATGGAGGTGGAGGTGGAGACGGAGAGCAGGGAAGGGGAGCGTAAGCCGTTTCCGGTTCCGTTCACCGTCGTGACGGATCCATTCGAGGAGGAGTATGCATCAAGCCCAGCGGGGAACACGGTCTTGTACAGTTTCGTAAACTTTGAGTGCGCGGCGTTGAGGGCGTACATGCATTGGAAGTAGCCCATGTAGGATTCACTTTAAACCTTATTAGTATGGAATAAAAGAATAAAGATAAAAAGAAGAGTTAGGGGGAGAAGAGAAAAGACGCACGACAACGCATGCGTAAGCCCCAACAGCACCACCGCGTCCGCCTGCAATATCTCGTACTCCAGCCCAGGGGCGAACCGGCCCCCTCCGTCTCCCCGCCCTATGCCATTGTTATTTGAATTCGAAGTCACCACACCCTTCCGCGCCTTCGCATCCGCCACAGCGCGCTTCGCCCCCGCCTCACTCGCAGCGAGTAATCTCGCCGCCTCCGCCATCAGCCCGCTCTCCATCCCCAGCGCGGCTTCGAGGAAGGCGCATACGCCTAGGCCTAATAAATGAAAAGGGGATCCCGGGGAAGAGGATGGAGGAGACGCAAAGGCCATGCGCGCTTGAGCGATGTTGTTGGCGAAGAGGTGGTCGAAGCCTGCGTTGGCGGAGGCGAGGAAGATGAGGGTGGGGTCTGTCTCTGTCTCCGTCTCCGTCTCTGTCATCGTGCTCGCTGCTGCCACCGACGTCGAGGGGGGTGCGGGGGACGGAGACGACGATGAGCTTGGTGTGGTGCTCGACGAGGACAGTTGCGCTGGCGAGTCGGCGTTGTCCATGGCGATGGAGACGAGACGACAAGCCGATTCGGAAGTCAGCCGCAAAATGATTTGTGAGGCAATTATACGTCACCCATCAGAACTGCACGTGCGAGGGCGGGCCGGCGTTTCAGAACCGCTTGTTTTATTTCCTTGCGTTTACATATGATACCTGTTTGTTTTTCGGTATGCAAGTCATAATATATACCGAGCAGGTAAAACCACTGGCATAAACGAAAAAACGAAAAAAAAACTACCAGAACACCAATTCGAACCCACACTTTCCTCCGATAATTCAGAACGATTCAAGATCAGAGGACGCTCGACACTGAGCCGCAGCAGCTTGGGCATTATTAAATTGTGTTCCTTACGCCACACACTTTCAGAGTTCCTTTCCGAAGTTGCAATATCATGGCATGCTGCAATCTTCCCTCCCGGAAATAAAATCCATACATCGCACACAGAGAAACTGGAAGCTCGAGGTCCATCCACTCGATTGGTATTGAGGCAAAGAGGAAGAAAAATCTCTCTTTGACTGGCGATGCCACTGGTGGGAGTCGAACCCACCACGTTTTCCTAAAATCTCGGTGGTCTGTTTGATAGATTGAGAGAACACTCTACATTGAGCCACAGCAGCATGAATACCAATCAAACTAGGCTCATCATACCCTACACTATTAAAAACACCTTCCACTATAACTAACTATTACACGCTACGGCCCACCTATGGAAAAGAAAAGAAAATTGGACACACAGACGAATCTGCTGCCAGTGGGCTGGCGTTTCGAGTGTCATTTTTGTTTCCATTAAACATTTGAAGAACTAAAAAAAACTTCTCAACATCCTCGTATGCTGCTGATGGGAGTAGAACCCACGCTTTCCTCGTAAACAGCAGAGATTTCGACCATCATCAGAAGATGCTCTACACCGAGCCACAACAGCTTAAATACCATCGAATTAGGTTCCATATACCACTGATTTTCTGAGTTCCCCGTTACCCGGGGACAATATGTTAATCTTACCTGCTGCGAGTAAAATACATGTAGATATATTGGACAGAGAGAAACAGGAAGCTCTAGGTTCACACTTGATTTGTATTCAGCTGGACACGCTAAGGCAACGAGAAAGAAAAAAGAGAAGTAATATCATCTCGCAAACATATGCTACTGGTGGGAATCGAACCCACGCCTTCTTCAAAATCCTTGACAGAGCGGCAAGATTGAGGGAGCGCTCTACACTGAGCCACAGCAGCTTGGACACCACAAAATTATGTTCAATATACCTGCCACTTCGCGGGTACCTGATTACCAATCTCAGAGCCAGGGTAATTATCAATGCCAACGATGGAATTTGGAAAGTACACCAGGTGGCCATACGAAAAGCGTTCAGCTCGGCAAGGATGATGATTCAGATACTGAAATGGTCTTTTGAAAAAACAAGTCAACCAAACAAAATTGACTTTTTTGTAAAAAAGAAAAAAGAGCCTTGCGCTGAGCTATATGCTGCTGGTAGGATTCGAACCCACGCCTTCCTCACATTCTACCATTTCAATTCCACACATGGAGAGGACACTCTACATTGAGCCACAGCAGCTTGAGTATCATTAGATTTGGGACCTTATACCACACACTTGGTAGAGCACTTTTTGAACATCGGAATCAGTGTTCCACTCAGCTGGAATTCGGATTCAGACATCGTGACTCGAAAAAAGTGTACATGGTAAAGCTTGAGAGGAAGAACTTCGAAAATCCAGCACGAAAACAACCAACCGGCAAAAATATAAAAAGACACAAAATGGAGCTGGATGCTACTGGTGGGATTCGAACCCACACCTTCCTCACAAATGAGAATGACCTCAGTCTACCAGAGGAGGACACGCTACCTTGAGCCACAGCAGCTTGCACAGAAATAAATGTAGGTTCCTTATACCACCCTTCCCATTCCGGGTTTTCAACACAGACCCAGCCTATATACAGTGCATCGTGTGTGTGGGCGGACGAATTCAGGGATTTCAGAATTCTAGTTCACCAGACGTTGATTTACTTGCCCGGAGCATTGGAAGGCGTTGACAGGCAATATCATTTTAAGATTTAAGATAAAAAATCTGGTCAACAAATGGCGATGCCGCTAGTGGGACTCGAACCCACGTCTTCCTCACAAACTGCGTGTCCTTAATAACGATGAGCAGACACTGTACACTGAGCCACAGCAGCTTGAATACTAGTAAGTTGGGTCTTATACCAGACACTCCCAGAGTTCCTTTCCGAAGATGCAATATGTTACAATCTCAGCTGGATTAAAAAATACATACATATATTGGACAGAGAGAAACTGGAAGCTTGAGGGCTAGACAATCCACCTTGATCCACAACAGCTTGCAGCCCATTGGATTAAATTTATAGACCCCACTGTCTGTATTCAAGCAATTAGAATTCAACAGACACAATCAGCATTACAAGCGTTTGGAATTCAAAAGTCGTTGAAGAATAACTTCATTGGCGTACTAGTATTTGGATTTGGGATGAGACCAGAGGCCAAGAAAAACAAACCCTGGACCTGTGTAGGCGGCATGCTGCTTGTGGGAGTCGAACCCACTCCTTCCTCACAAGTATTTTTTTCAAACCAAGATTGAGAGAATGCTCTGCAATTGAGCCACAGCAGCTTGCAGACCATTCAATTAGGTTCTTTATACCACACACTTCTCGAGTCCCCAACACAGCCTATGTATATCCAGACAGTGCATCTGTACCGTAGGCCAATTCAGGTACTTCAGAACTCAAGCCCAACATGTGTTGGATTCATTTCCCTGGGTTTACACGGAAAGCACAGGTGTGGGTGCGGTGAGAAAAAACCATTGGCAAACAAGAAGAACAGAAAAACAAAAACACAACACTGGTATGCTGCTGGTGGGAATCAAACTCACACCTTCCTCACAGATCACGGAGCTCATTATGGAGCAGAAGAGGATGATCCACCCGATCCACAGCAACTTGAATACCATTGAATTAGGTTCGCTATACCACACACATTCAGAGTTGCCGACTAAGAAGCTGCAACATGTTACAATCGCAGCTGGTATGAGGAAAATACATACATTGGACACAGACATAGAGAAACATCCACACTTTATTGGTATTTAACTGGCGAGGCCGCATACCGAGACCAAATGCTGCTGGTGGGATTCGAACCCACTCTTTCCTCACAGCATTTTTGGAGATGAATGAACTGAGGAGGATGCTCTGCACTGAGCCATAACAGCGTTGTAGCAAACCCATTTCAGCCACCGAGTCACGCGCAACTCAATTGCAAGCTGTGCAACTCGACTCAAGTTTCTACTGTGTCTTTCTAGTATCAACATTGCTGACTCCATGGTACCAGCAGCACTTCGCGATAAATTTCCGCAGACTTGACTCGGAGGACATGGGGCGTCAGCATACACTTCGTTATCGCGCCTCCCAGCTGATTGACTCCGATTCAATTTGTTTAAATTTACTAAATGGCGCCGTTCGTATATGGATTGTCATCGTCGACTAATCTGTTTGGGTTGAGAAAGGCGAGGGACAGGCAATGTTTTCAAGTGTCCTTAGCTCGTTTGAGGTTTCTCCGGCACGCGATGAGCTTGCCCCTGCCATTATCCTGCACCATAAACTTTCTCAACATTCTTGGTCGTCCCGCTGGCGAAGTATCTTCGAGTCAGCAAGCCTTTCAGTGGCATCGAACCGGTTACCGGTGATTTCAGTGACGATTATCCCTGAGCTGAATATGGTTTAAATCTCATCCTTCATGCTGTCGCGGGCAGCCCTTTGACTCAGCACATAGATCACAATGGCAGAAGATTAGGCTAACACAGTTACGGTGTAATTGCAATATTCATGCCCAGCCATCCCTTCTGTGGGTCAAATTTTACATAAACTCGTATCTTTGAGACGTGAGTAACCAGGCGGAACGAAGCTCCAGCATGTCTTGTTAGTTTTATCAAACCGGTCACTGAAAATTTCTTCATTTCTGTTGAGTTCATCAGTTAGTAAGTTCCGATCCCATTCTTTAGATCTCGCTAGCCAAAATCGTATAGTTTACTTCGAGTTTACCCACCTTTTACTGTAATGCTGAACCGTGTCTTAATGTCGATTGTCAGCCTTACAAGCTTTAAGTATCAAATGGACTCAGGCTCTGACTGACATTACACTCAAAACCAACTCAACACAGTTGCCCACGCCAAATATTGATGACTAATGATTGGGAAGCGTGGAGGGGGAGCGATGACCGACGTGCTCAGTGCCTCGTGACAGCTGTAGTCACGCTTCTGTCACCCTCTCCTTTTCGCCACCATGCTAACTCTGCGCCGTATGCCATTCCATCCTCAAATCTTGCCCTATCGCCATTCTCAGTGGTGCTTAATCCTTCTCCGACTTTCCTTTGCTCACATTTGACTTTTGCCGCAGAATCACCCGCTCTCTGTCCACCGTGTCGCAGACCAGCACATCGGCCCAGCCTGCGGATAAAGTAGGCTTCAAGCCGAAATCAATGATACTCCTGGCCTAATATTCCTCCAAGAAGAAGGCTCGCCGCGAAAGGGAGCGTTTCGCTGAGCTTTACCGTACCAAACTCGACCTCGACCCCTTTTCGTGCGACTGGGAGAAATGGCAACGTCAAACCTTTCTTGACATCCATCCGATGTGGTACGACCTCACCATGATGGAATTCTTCGTCAAGCGAGTTGCGAAAGTAGCCGGCACCATCCGCCCACTCGCGTACCTGCCCGACGTCGATCCCTGTGTCGCGTTTGAGGCCGCCGGCAAGTATTATTATCTTAACACTGCCTCGGACTACTTGGAGCGTTTCGGAGGAGGTTTTGATTCGCATGACGATTTCCTCGCAGCCTTCACTCGGTACCCTCCTATCAAGGGCGCGGTCCACCAGTTTCCTGACGATACGGAGGAACTTTATGCGGCTGTGTGGAAGGAGCAGGAGAGGCGAGCGGCGAAGGCTGCGAAGACCTTGTCTTCCGCTTGAGTCGTACGTTTTTCATCTTTATACCCAGTATCCGTTTGACCAAAATCCAGCGGACTCATTACACCCCTCCCTTCCCACCGCTTTCTCCTCTACACTACCATCATTCTCCACTGTCTGATCGTTGAAGAAAAATCACGTTTTCCTTTCTTGATGTTACGCAGTCATCCATGTATGCACCTTCACCTAATCGATCCATGATGAATCTTCAGTCTTCAGTCATCGCGATCTTGAGCAGCTTTATCCTATTCCCATGCATCGTTCTTATTTCATTCGTCTCATTTAACCCGCCCTGAAACGCAACCGGACTCGCTGCCCACCTCTAGTAGGCTTATTGACCTCTGTGAATATGACGAATGTGGGATAGACCTCCTTTGCAATGAAGAACCATTCTTCCAGCTCAACGAGATAAGTAGCTTGTGCGCAAAGTCAGAAGTAAGAATTTCGGTTGAATCGTAATCGTCCTGTAACGCCCAATGGAGAGAGATACAGACCCGTTTGCTGCTCGCATTTGCGATACTTGTTCTAATTTCTTAGGAGCTGCCCGTTTGATTCGGGCTCGGGTCGTGATCGCCGTGTCGTCTGTTTTCCTATTTACCTATACTGTTTTCGATGCCAATCCCTCGGGGAAGGCGGAGGGAATAGAAGTGAATAAAAATCTGGTTTCAGCGTTGCATGTCCTTAGGGGATAGATCTCAACTTTCTATTTCGTTTTTCCCTCAAAGCGGAAACACACTGCAATTATGGTTTTGTTTGCATTGCAACCTCCCTCCTCAATGGCGAGATTGAGATACAGACCCGATCGTGGCTGGCCCGCAGAGTCTGCGATACTTCGGAAATTATTTCTCAAGTCCCAGCTTGGGAAAAGGTGCCCGTTCGGCGTTTGATTTGGGCTCGGGTCAGCCCTTACAGCTTTTTGAATTTCTCTTTGCAGACGAGTAAATGGATGCAAGAGAGCAAGTTCACATCTCGGCAACATCGAGTGAGAAGTTCTGCTTCTGCTTGCCATGCCACTTGTGATGAGATTTGTAGTATTTTGCCGGAAGAACAATGAATCGGTGATGGGCTCTGATTCGAAGTTTGAGTAGCGTTGGAAGCTTGGAAAGAGCGAGTGAAGGTCGAAGTCGAGAGCAGAATAATAACGAGAAAGAAAAGGAAAGGAAAAAAAAAGTCAAAACAAATACACATACCCGATGCTGCTAGTAGGATTTGAACCCACGCCGTCCTCACACATGGTTGTAATGGCAGAACCATGAGAGGGCCATCCACCTTGATCCACAGCAGCTTGAATACCAGCGAATTAGGTTTCTCATATGGGACCACACACTTCCCACATTCCTGAATTCCAAGGTGCAATACCAAGGCCCTCCGGGCACCCCTGGTACCTTTTTCCACACCAAGCTCCAAATCCACCCAGTTGAACTTGGCCCTCCATCCTGATTTTCATGGTTTCAGAGAACTTCTTGTGCTGGCTTCCATTCATGTTGAATAAATGTTTCATTTCTTCGATAACGTCGACTTGAAGTTTGTATTAGAATTAGAGGCACTGGAACCACGGCTCAAAGGTTCACTCGCGCGTCGACCACCTCACATTGAGGCCACCAGATGTTAGAGAAATTCTTATAGGTATGAAGGCATCTTCAAACCTACTTGTTTGTTGCTCTCATTGAGTCCGACAGATAAATGTTATTTTATAATTATTTCTAATGAAATGTCCAACAGATTCAGACAAGTAAGATTAAAGAGCTTCGAGACTATCCCACTTTACCACCACAGTCACACTACGTCGTCCTAGGGATGCACAGAGTTATCTTGCTCCCATGTTTTAGTTGCTCAACTTGGTTTGCTGTGAGCTGTAGAGTGCCCGGAGGCAGTGTGCGCACAATGAAAGGACCCAATCGAGGCCTTAATATCGGCTTGAAGAGCAAGCAGTCAAGTTCACAGATTGATTGACATGAATGTTTCAACAGTGCCTCTAAAAGGTTGGGTTTCCTACTCATTGCTGGCAAATGGTGGCAAACCGCCAAGGCTCTCAGATCGCTCACCGTAAGCGGAGCGAACACTGATACGAAGCGAGCCACATCCCTTATGGGGCATATAATGTAATTTTGATCAGAAGAACTTGCGACTTTTGCGAGTTCTGCAGCTGAACCACAGTGAACAAGTTGAAACTGCATGTTCAGAGAGACCATGTTGACAACACCTGCCTCCTGAAAATCATTCTCGTTTGAATACCAAATATTAAGTGGATGCATTGAGATGGTGAATTAACTCTACTATTCAGTCGCCTTTTATGATTTAGCCGTTGAAAGAGCAGGTACAAATGCCAGCCAGGACAATTCACATTACACTGGTGATTTTTCAGGATATTGAGGTGT
Source organism: Mycena leptocephala (assembly GCA_029378395.1). Taxonomy (NCBI): domain Eukaryota; kingdom Fungi; phylum Basidiomycota; class Agaricomycetes; order Agaricales; family Mycenaceae; genus Mycena; species Mycena leptocephala. The sequence continues at coordinate 117,788 of JARJLF010000129.1, read as the reverse complement.
AGATCTTGGCGAGACGAGACCTGTGTACTCACAGCATGAGCTTCCGCAAGTGTTCTAGTATCATCTGCTGTCAGAAAGCAGTATGAATGAACAAAGGCAGATATATCGTGAGAGGCTACAGTTAGAATATTGGACGAAATGTAGTGGATGAGCAGAGACAGCAGCAAATTTGTACCAGAGCTCAAGCTCATTAGAACACATATCATGCCCAGAAACAGGCAGGGGAAGATATGGGATATGGTTGACACTGAACTCTTGGTTGGCCAAAAAATTCGGTACATCCAGAAGTTCAAGTTCTTCAGAATAAAAATTCGGAGTGGACTCACTGGTTGGAACAATTGATACGTATCCGGAGATAATCTTTGTACTGGTCGGTGTACTACGAATGGTCAGTGCACTTCGTAGATCATGAATAGCCTCTGTACTGTGAACATTGAATTGTGAAATGAACGATGAACGATGGACGATGGACGGTGAATGGCAAATGGTGAACTGTCAACAGTGAACACTGTTGACGCCGAAGATATCTGTCCAATTTCTATGACAGTATTTATAACTGAATCATACGTGCTTGTTCTCCTGTACTCTGTAATCATTGAACGCACATGAAACTGTGCACGCTGGACCATGGGTGTACTCAAATCTGTGCTTTGTACAACATACTCTTACTGTGCACACTGCAGGAGAGGGAGCGTGCTCATTTTCACCGGTGTCAATCCTGGGATGTGCTTTCACAGTGATCAAGTTCATCTTAGATGCATACCTTGCTTTATTTCTTCACTCGCCAAATCAACAGAGCCTTTGCCGACCAGGTGCTGAGAGCCCGCAGTTGAATTTTGATTTTCCCACATGCCCCCTTTTTACTTCACCATGCTTGGAAATGGATGTCCAGATTCCGAACATAGATGCAGTGTTTGAATTCCAAATGTTATTGAATCGATATCTCAAGATTCTGTGTTCGGAATCCGAACATAGAAAAGTTTATGTTCGGAATTCGAACATAGAAGCAGTGTTTGGATTCCGAATGTCATTGAATCGACATCTCAAGATGCTGTGTTCGGAATCCGAATATAGAAAATTTTATGTTCGGAATCCGAACAAAGATTTTGTAAGTAATCTGAACATGCAAATAAATGTTGGTTCTGATCACATACATAGTACATTCACAGACCATCCACGAATTGATCCACTCACAAGATTGCAGTTGATCTCGAAATGAATGAGATTATAGAGCTGCTCCCGAAAAGGAATTTTCTTGCGGAGTCTGTGTTTGGAATCCAAACAAAGACTTTGTAATCTGAACACGGAAAATTGAAGATGCAGATAAATTTCCAAAAAAGGTTTTTTTTTGGCAGTGGTAATACAATTTTTTTTAGGGCAAACGGGACAATATCAGTCCAGGACTGAGGTGTTTGAGCCGCGGCCATTCGGCCTCAGAAATTATATTGGCGATGTAACGCTGACAAGATCCATCGCGATCTTACCCGACCAACAATGCATGCACAAGCTCAGATACAAACCAAGTTCTCACAGTTTATCGCATTTCTTACGGAGCAGAACAGGACAGATCTGTTGGTGTTTTAGCAGGGCCCCTGCACAAGGATGACACTTTCCGAGTTGTAGACCTGCGGGTCTCAATATTTGTGCCCTTTTTACAAGGAGTGTTTCAAGCAAAGAACCAAAAAAGTGGAATTCCGCTTTTTTTTTTTGGTCTAGTGCTTGAACACTCTTGTAAAAAGGAGCATAAATATTGAGACCCGTAGGTCTACCACTCCGGAAAAGCGTGTCATCCTTGTGCAGGGGCCATGCTAATCTTCTCTGTATCGTTCCAATTTTTCGTATGACACCCCGAAGGGGTCAAAGTAGTAGGTAAATTTTGTGTACTGATGAGATGAGTGATGTACCTTGTGCGGCTGACAGGGTTGGCGTTGATTCCCATATTTGGGTTTGATTATATAATCTGAAGGTTCGGAGATTCAAATCCAGTGGAAGCTGCATTCACCAGAGTTTTGGTCAAGCACCAATATATCGTGAATATAGGGTGTTTTGGCTGAATGTTGGCAGAATATTGTTAAAATAATGGTGTGCCAATATTCCGCAAATATCATTCTGCCGCTTGGGTCAACTGACTGCCAGCATAGTTTTATAGCTATGATGCCCCCCATTGGTATTGGGTGAGATATCGAATTATGGGTCTGGAAAAGTGTCCCCTTGCATTAGTTCTCCCGTTTCGTCAAACACCAACCATGTAAAAATAGGCCAGTATTAGCTATATGAAGCAAACCTGTAGCCAAATTGCGGGACATGTTGATTTAAATGCATTGCACTATTCTTGGCAACATCTGGACACTGTGCTTCCTATGGCAGTCAATCTGCACCTCTAATAAAATGGGGTACAAACACTTGTTTTTCGCAAAATATGGCCTGATTTCCCCATGAAAGTCCAAGATACTTACAAATATTTTTGGCACACCAAAAAAAAAGTATAGCAACTTTTTCCATGAAACACAAAGTTGCAGACATGTACAATGGGTGACTTCCCGTAAGACAGAAGTGTAAAATCAGATACTTTTGCTGTTTTGCCGAGATGCCGGGGCTCCCATCAGGACCCCATCGGCCTTGGATCTCTTATACTTCATCAAACCCTCGCACACTTGAGTATCTGTTCGCAGGGGTCAGGACCCCCCCAACAGACATAAATGTCCTTGAACAAACCGAAAATGGCAATGTCGGATCACGGCCATCCACGGCTCAGCAGCACATCACTTTTACTTCCACCCTTTAACTCGACTTGTACGCCGGTGGATGCTTCTAAAGCCCAAGCCTCCATGTTTCTGGTTCATGGGAGACCAGAGAACGGAGCCCCGAGTTTTATCTCACTTGAGCTGTGGAAGTCCACGTCGTTTTCATTGCACACACATGAAAATCGGCCCGCATTGCCAACTATGCGGCGCGCGTTAATTTTGGGTGCCGTTTCATGGCCAATATTTGCTGGGACAGTCCGATGAAGTCAAGCACCAAACACTCGGCTTTTTGCCGATGGGTGCTAAAGCTAGCTGAAGTCTTGGGTGTTACAGAGTGCTGTCAAAATATCTTACGGGTGCTCAACCACCGATACAATACTTTTTTACACTCATACTTGTCATCACTGGCATATCTAAAAAACACAGATCTGTGTTACGGGAAGTCACCCAATCACTGCACAAAGTATCAAGTTCAACAGAATAGTGGCTGTGCCAACCTGCCTGATGGCAGAGGTCCTTCAAGAACCATCAATGACCCCGCCATCTGAAAGTCGAAGAGCACCTCCTCCGCAGCTGCTTATAGGTGCTAATTCACTTGATGCTGACACTCCGACTGGCCTATGATGGCTTCCACCCGCCATCAGTCGGGCTGGCACAGCCACTATTCTGTTGAACTTTATACCTTGCGCAGTGATTGTCTGCAACTTTGAAAAAAAAAACCGTGTGTTTTTTGGAAAAAGTTTCTATCCTTTTTTTTGGTGTCCCAAAAATATTTGTATCTTGGACTTTCATGGGCCATGTTTTGCTCAAAATGCGTGTTTGTACCCCATTTTATTAAAGGTCCAGGTTGACCGCCATAGCTTCCATATCCACCGAACTTGCAACATTCTTGCAACAGTGGGACTGTCGGCCGATCTCGGCTGTCCTCTGCAAACTACGAAGACGGAGTACGAAACACCAAAGCATGATCGTCAAACAACGTTCACAGAGCACGTAATATTCGGTGAAAAAAGCTTTTATAAATTTCCTCCGGAAGTTTATCAAAATCAAAATCCGTGAAGCTACGGCAAGATGAGCCTCACCGTAATCAGATAGAAGACTGTTGGTTGATTCCAGAATTGACGGTTCATGCTCGCGGTTGTTGTGCTCTACTGTGTTAGTGAGATTAAGTATGATGGAGAACACACTAGGTATCATGGAGCGGGTCTTTTGAATGCAGACTCGACAGCGCGCGCTGGACCAACACCCGTGTGGTCTGTGCCAATGTTCAAGAACCCAGAACCAGCCACCATGATAGGTATGGTAGCACGAGACTCAAGGACACTGGAGGGCAGGACAGGATCCTTTGGGTGAAGGGAATCTGGGATACTGCCAGTGAGGTCCAGAATAGGTTGCAATTCATAGAAGTGTCTGACATCCGAGGGAGGTGAGTTGACGAAGTAGATGAAGAGACTGCAAAAAGGAGAAAGAGAGGTGGAGGAAACCGAAACAGGAGGATGCAGTCGGACATGGGTAATTAATTTACTTGTTTAATTTTCTACAAAAATTTAACCCAGAAGCGCTGAAACACTCTGCCAGAAAACTTTGATTAGATATTTATTTATTTAATTTATGATTTCAATGGATGATCGATGCTGATCGGCGGTTTTACATTTCGTGTTTGAGACCTGGTTCCTAAGTCGGTACCAGGAATATGTCATAATCTTGCTTTCCGAAAATAAAATACATATATTGGGACAGAGAGACATGAAGCTCGAGATCCTTCCATGTTTGGTGGGTATTCAATTGGGCGAAGCAGTGAGAAAGAGAAAAAAATGCACCTAGCGAGACTAAATGCTACTGGTAGGAGTCGAACCCACGCCGACCCCACAAACTATGTATCCAACCCAAGATGAGAGGACACTACACTGAGCCACATACCACAAAGTTGTACTCCTTATACCACACACTTCGTAGAGCACTTTTTAGAACATTGGGATCGGTGTTCCGGTCAGCCGTCGGGTTCAGACATCGGGACGTGGAACAACTATAAAACTTGAGAGGAAAAACTTCGATAATTCAGTACGAAAACAATGAACCGGTCAAAATGTAAAAAGACCCAAAATGGAGCTGAATGCTACTGGTGGGATTCGAACTCACACCTTCCTCACAAAATGAGAATGACCTCAGTCTACCAGAGGAGGACACTCTGCCTTGAGCATTAAATACACTGGGGCTCTATGTACCACCCACACTTTCGGAGTTCCTTCCGAAGTTGCAATATGTTACAATCTTCCCTCCCGGAAATAAAATCCATACATCGCACAGAGAGCCCGAGGTCCATTTGTATTGAGGCAAAGAAGAAGAAGAGTGTGACCATGCCGCTGGTGGGAGTCAACCCACACCTTCCTCACAAATTGTTGATGTGCATACATGTAAATGAAGGTTTTGTGTGAATAGTAGTATACTAATCGGAATATGAGGTGTGGTCCGCCGTGGAAAACGACGAGCGCGGTGCATCCTCCTTGAGCTTCACTGGCTGGTACAAAGGATTCAACGCTCGTGTCGGGAGTTTTGTCTGGCCCCTCCGCACCAAGTTCACAATACCAAAAAAAGCCACAAAAAGAAGGATGAGCAGGTTTGCAGCGAGGAGCCCAACGATGATGGGACCGTATTTGTCGACGGTGGACCCAGTGCTCGGCGAGCTGCTGTCCGCGAGGTTCGCCATTGCTTTGTTAGAGCCGGCGAGAGCGTCTAAGCCGGAGGCTGTAGGTGTCAATGAATTGGAGGTGGATGCGGAGGACGAAGACGATGGGCCGTCGAAGAGGTTGATGATATCCTGCGGAGCGAGCTCAGGGGGACTGTTTTCCAACAGCTCTGCCCGAACAGTGGCAAAGTCGGCAGCGGCCTGGTCGGTGGCAGTATCTGCCAGTAGTTGAACATGTGGTGATGTTGTCTCGTTTCCAAATGAGAAGCTGCCGGAGGAATGAGTGTGAAAAGGACTTCAAATAGATAAGCATACACCGAATACACATTCCGCAGGAAGGAGTCGCCATAGAGAGCATCACGGTTCGGACCCAGAATGATGCCGCCGTTTGTGACAGAACCAATGCATACCGTATAGTTTTTGCCGTCGGGACCAACAAGGAAGCTGAGGTCCGTTACGTCCAAGGGATGGATTGGGAAGTCTTGACCCCTGTTCAAGTTGTTCAATCGTTAGTCTAATATGGTAGGACAGGAAACTGGGCTTGCCCAAATCTCGTTGTCATGTTCACGGGTGTATTGCAAGGAACAACCCACACATCCTCGTCTTCGCTGAACTTTAGATTGGCTGACAGAAAGTTAGCGGGAAGTACTGAAAGGAAAGAATGTATTCACGAATGGATGAGTTTTTGGCAAGGACCGCGCCCGGAACGGTCGAATAGATGGCATCTCGCACCTGATTGTGTAAATCAGGCAATAGAACGTAAGTTATGGGCAAGAACGAACCACTGCTGGAACAAGGATGTTGGTTGTCCCGGTGTCCAAGAGGACTACGGCCTTCCCATCTGGCACATCTTTGCTAAATGAAGTCCACGGAATAGGAATATCCCCAACAACAGAGATCCCGTCAGTCAAGATGCCCCACGCCCCGCTGTTGACAGGGAACTGCGGTAACAATGGGGCAAATTGAACCGAAGCATACTTGTCGTCGAACCCACTGATGACCAACGACGCGTCGGCAGTGTCTTCGACGTCCCCAACGCGCGACAAGGAGAGCGAGAAAAATCGACCCTTGGTGACATCCTGGTCGTAGATGCTCGTCAGAACCGATTTACCGATCTCGGTGCCGTTGAATCCTGCATTCGTCAATGCAGAGGGAATGGTGCCATTGGGACCGTCGAAGCCAAGCCCAACGAGGCCGAATATGCCCAAATCCTGATCGCTCTCCTCGCCAGCGCTCTGTGACAACTTGAGTCAGCATCGAAACCACATAAGTTGATAGAGGCGGGCATTGAATTCACATTCGTGACATTGATGAAAGCTATGAGAGGTTTTTTTGGCTTAGTCTGATGTTCTGTTTTGAAAAGAATGAATAAGAATATGCTGAACCTTGATTTTGAATGGAAACCCCAGCGATTTCGACGAGTCCAAGACCGACAGAGCCGTTCACAAAGTTACTTCCATCGCCGTAGAATTGGATCGCGGAGACACCAGTATCGTTGAACGACCCGGAGATCCCACCGACCGGTGCCACCCTGTACCCGAAATTATATATTTCAGCATTACAGACTCGGAGAGTCCAGGTGCGTACCACATGTCCGTACTACCGGTGTCAAGCATCACAGTAACCGCTGAATACGACTTTCAAGGCGAATCCCACGTGTCATTGGTCAGACTTACATGATCCCGCAACAGTGAGGTTCACGGTGTACTGTTCGTTGGACGTCAGGGATGGATGGGACACGAAAAGGGTGCGCGACTCACGAGGGTATTATAGTTGTTTTTTATATTTTTGTCAGCATCCATGGTGTATTGCGGGCGACGGCCCCGTTTGGCAGAAACCGGCCACAGTTCAAGGTGAAGAAAAATAAGAGAAAGAAGGGTAGCTGGAAAACGTAGCATGTTTAGAAGGCGAATCCGAAGTGAATGATTTCTCACTCTTCTTCTTGCTTATTATATATGTTGGTTATCCCTCACAACCGGCGACTTGGGAACGGCGATTCAGAACCTGTGCCTTCGGTGTTGCGAGTCACAGCCAATTCTTGTTCCGCTGCCAGCCTACAGGCTGCCAGTTGGTAATGCAGTGGTTGGACAGAAGCAGAGCCTACGTCCTCCAAAATAGCTTGTGAACAACAATAAATTAATATCTTCTTCATGGTTTATTCCCGCCTATGCACTGTAAAACGGAGCACACCCTCGGATGCTTCCTTAGCTCAAGATGCTAACGCTGATGCGTTGATCCGTGCGCTGCAGTTTATTCTGGTGGGGTCGGTGTCTCACACCTTCCTGTAACTTCGAGGAGGTGCAGCGCAGTACACCCTCAATTGATGTGAGGACAGAGAAATGAATACATGTATTTGATAGAGAAACATCCATTCACTCACTTGATTGGTACTCAACTGGGCAACGAGGGGGGGGGGGAAAGCACACTCGAGTGGTGTAGTAGGCTGCTGGTGGGATTCGAACCCACGCCTTCCTCACAAAGCTTCTGCGGCGAGATCGAACAGGAGACGATGCTCTACGCTGAGCTACAGCAGCGTGTAGACCATTGGATTACCCTCCTCATACCACACTCCATGACAACCCTATTCGTTCTATGAAATAATGAATAGACACGTTACAGACCTTAGAGATTGGATGTCAGGAAACATAGGCCATCGCTGAAAGCAAACTTCATCGGTGTATTTGGGATCCAACAGTTAGATTATTGCTTAGACTTAAGGGTACAGGAACCTGACTTGGGAGTACCGGCCCGCTGGTCCGGAAACATTTCTCTAACCTCCACTACACAATTGTGATCTGACGCGTCTGCGGCATACCATGTCTTCCGGGACCATATCTGAGTTTTATTGCGTCTCAAAACCTGGTTTAACTGCGGAATGCCGCGATCGAGGGAAATACCGATGCATGGACATTCGTTGGACATTCGCAGGGGCCAAGCATGACGACCATTCTCTTTAGGGGGTTAGAATTTGCAGTCTGATGTCTGCGCTCCCTATGCGAGACCAACCCAACCCGATGCGCAGCCACAAATACCTGCGACGCCACGCAGGCTCATGACGCGGAACAGCGCAACACAACAGTTTTGGTTTCACTGCGGGTCTGGACGCCAGATCTCGCGCGATACGCCCACATCTTGCTTCAGCCGGTAATTAGATGTGTAATTCTGCCTGGAGAAGCCCTCATTCCTTCGTTGGGTGTCTCGATCGATATATCTGCGCGCCATAACATGGAGATCTTATGACAAGTCAACAGAATGAACACTCTCTTTTCTCCCACTCACTGCCGTCGCTTTATGTGCCTTGCAGTCACTGCATTCAGACCCCCCCATAGGCACAGATGTGCCCACCTTCACCGATCCCCGCCTACAGACTGCCCACCCAAGCCGACGTTGGTCTACCCTAATAGGCGTCGGCCGACGTTGGTCTAGCATCCCTACTGAGGCAAAGCCTGCCCACCTTGGTAGATCTTCGCTGACAGTGGTGTGTCTATCTTGGCCAACCTTGGTCAACCTTGGCTGACCTGGGTCTAGGTTGGTGTTGGTTGGAATGGCTGGACGGGTACAAACCATGTCAGATTTTGAATTTGGCTAACTAGGCTTAGCTAGGCTCATCGGTCCATGTGAGTCTATGTGTGCCTAATCCAGTGGGAATACCTAGACCAACCTCGGCAGGGATGGGCAGATGGATGGGCAAGGGTTGGCACACTGGTCTGCCTACACATCTGCCTATCAGGATCTGGCAGACCTGTGCCTACAGGGGGGTCTGAACGCAGTGAGTAAAGCTTTCCGTGAAGCCGCTCGCCAAATTCCCTACTCTGACTTTCAAGCTCCGGTCGAATTATTCATACCTCGAACGCCGCTGATGGCCAAACTCAACATTATATTTTATTTCGGTGTATCGTAGCGCGCCTTGTCCAAAACATGTGAGCACCATGGAACAGGGACTTTCGAAGCGGCCCGCGCTCTTGGTGATCATGGGACTCCCACAGTGTCTTCGACATCTTCTGCTACGAAACCCGGGAGTTTGGTTGATGCCTCGAGTCGACCCGACTCTCTCCAGGCACAGCGCTCGTTGTGGCCTTGTTGCTGCTTTGGCTTACCCAGCTTTGGGATGAGGAGTCCGATTGACGCGCGCGATAATTGCATTCTCCGCTGACGAACTACATGGGTCCAATGCGGCAAAGATTCAAGCCATCTCCACGTCACCCATTTTGAGATCTGTCGAGTAAGATCTGATAACACGCTCACGGCGACCGAGATAAATACCCCACACTACTTTCCCCTCACGCAATCTGCGCTTTCCTCAGGTTACCATGTCCGCCTCCTACAAAAAGGACCGAGTCGCTGGCATCGGAATCTACAAGGCACCCCCAAATCTTTCAAAGGAAGCCTTCGAGACCAAGATCACTTCGCTCGTAGATGCACTGCTCGCCGTGCCCATCGCGCAGAAGAACTTTCTCAAATTTGAGATCGTGTGTCTTAACTGTCTCCACCGTTATATAGTATTCATATACATGACACAGATATACCAGAACGAGTTTTCGAGTCCGTATCTGAAAGCCCTAGGATTCGCAGAAGCACCGGCCAGTGTTTGGTTAAGACTGGAGTGCGAGGTAAGTCGACGACAAGTGCAGATTGCGTCGTTGTTCATGATACGTACAGAGCGACGCCCATGGCGCAGAGGTTCGCCGGGCAATTTTTATTGTAGTGGATCGCTGATGAAATCCTACAGATTTTGAAGGATCCCGCCCTCGCGAAAGTCTACACGGAAGCAGAAGAATTCTTACCCTACGTAACGGCATTTATGACGGACGTTGTGACAAAGATCGACCTACCCACTCCGGGGAACCGAATGCACATTATGTGCACATTCCAGCGTCCGGACTATCTTTCCTCGAACGAATACCGCACGAAATTCGAAGGTTTCGTGGACAGATTGCTTGCACTCCCGATCACCCAGAAGAACATTCTGAAATATTCAGTGGTGTGTGGCTATCATGATGGGCAGTAGTGAACTCCTAAGATCGACCAATCCCAGTGGGAGCCAAATAACACCCTGGACGCTCCTCTGCGAGATCTGGGGTTCCCTCAGCCAGAGCCTGTACTTGTAGTCATGGCAGAAATGGAGGTAGGTTCAGCTTTCCGCATCGCTTTTTTACGAAGGACTGATTTGTTTTATCCAGAATCAGGACCGTATGATCGAGGTTATGCCCATTATTCGGAGACGATTAAGTTCTGACAATCATCTTCAGTGGCTGACACACCCTGACTTGAAAGACTACGTGGTAGATGCCCGCCATGCCTTGGGCGTTCACATTGGTAGCTCCATCTTTTCCGCGGATGTCGTTACCAAGATCAACAAGTAGTCAAGTAGTCGTGAAAGCCCCACAAATGTATCGCAATCTTCGTCATGTTACTTCTCAGCGTACCACCAAACAATACCATGCAGTTTATCGAGGAATTACCATGAAGTCAGGTTTCAAGTTTGGATCGCAAGACGAAGTTCAAAGTGAAGTTCGAAAGATCGACTCTTGGTTTAAGGACTTTTGTGAATTTTTGGTAGAATTAGTGGAAACACGAACTTAGTGTTGCAGATTTAAGATGTTTGGCGGCGACCGAACGTGCTTAAATGCAAGGTAACTGTGATGGCAGCAGTTACGATGAGCCGATAAGATCATGTACCTGAGATGCGCCGATCCGTCCTTGCGGTGCATCTGATGCGCCAGGTGTGAGAAATTCACACCCTCTGCCCAGCGGCCGCAGCATCGCCAAAATCGTTTTGACGGGCTGTTGTGTCGACGGCCGTTGTTTTGCGGCCGTAGTCGTTGACGGGACGATCATTTCCCGAGTTCGTGACTTCGAAGGTGCAGTGCAGTACAGTGAGCATAGAGAAATGAAATACAACATCCATTCACACCCAATTGACTGGTACTCAACTGGGCAATGAAGAAGAAAAAAACATTCGAGAGGACACACGCCGCTGGTGGGATTCGAACCCACGCCTTCCTCGAAAACCGGTTATTAGGAGACGATGAGATTGAGAGGATGCACTACACTGAGCCACAGCAGATTCCAGACTATTGGATTACGCTCCTTATACCACACTTTATGGCAACCCTTTTCGTTCTATGAAATAATGAAATAATGAATGGACGTTACATCGGATCGTGTATTTGACTTCGAGATTGGATGCCGAGAAACATCAGCCATCGTTGAAAGCAAACTTCATCGGTGTATTTGGAATCCAAAAAAAAACCGCACCGACTCGATATACTACTGGTGGGATCTGAACCCACACCTTCCTCAGAAACGGTTGAGATTGAGAGGTTGAATCAGAGAGGATGCTTTATACTGAGCCACAGCAGCTTGCCTCCCAACAAGCTCGGGTCTTCATCTCTCGCTCAGTAAGAGGTCTGCACTGTGAGGTGAGAAGTACAGATGGAAGGAAACTAAAATATTCGAACATTGCTAGCCTCACCTTCCTCACACGGTGTAAAGATCAAAGTCGTAGGATATGAAGCGAGGCTGGTGACGTCATCGCTTCTCTCTTGCTCTTACCCGCCATCTCGCCCACCGCCCCGCCGCGACTCGACGCTTCCCGCAGCCCCGTCTGGCTCCTCGACCACTCCTCTTCGTTTAAGGCGCTACTCCGCCGTTTTCAACCCGCACGAGGTACGCTACATGTACATACTGTAGCTTGTCCTTCGAGCTCCTTCGAGTGCGTCCCGTTAGAACCACTCTCAATGTGCTCTACCCACTATCCATATATTTCGAGTCTTTCTTCCGAATCGTCGCCCGCCTGTGCACGCCCAGCCTCTGTCGCTATCGACATTGAATATTGAGTAGCTACCCGTACTGCCAAAGGTGGCCGCGCGGCGGGGGCGCCATGGAGTGCTTTGGAGCTGTGGAGCGGTGGAACTCGAGCTACAGCGGATCAACTTGGTCTCCTCAGCTCTGTCGGCTTATAAATCTCCTCCTCTTCAATCTTAATCATCACCAGCTTATTCATCTATCTTATTCATCCAAAAACTGGTGGGTATATTTGAGTTCAATTTCGCCTCTAGATCTCCAAAAACTCTCTTTCTTTTTATCGCAGCCATGTCTCTCCCAACCTTTTCTTTCTCCACCACCGCAGACGAAGTCGCCACCGTCTTCGCTGATGAAATCCGCGGCAAAAATGGTCAGTCGTGCAGATATCCATCGCTATGCACTGTATTGCTAATAGCTACTATTAGTCCTGGTCACCGGCACGTCCCCCAACGGAATCGGCTTCGAAACGGCCCGTGTAATCGCGAAACATGCTAATCTGGTCATTATAACCGGATACAACTTAGAACGGTACATATATTTGACACCCAGTCCCCGTAATAATCAATGCTGAATCCGCTGTGTGTACTAGACTGAAACTCTCGGAGGACGCGATCAAGCGCGATGTGCCCAGCGCAAACATCCGTCCCCTCGTGCTGGATCTTTCCTCGCTGGCGGCCGTGCGCAAGGCCGCCGCTGAAATCAACGCGTACCCGGAGGTCCTGCACGTGCGTACATCTTCCCGCTCGTTTCTCTCTCTTGACTGCACATTAATATATATCAACCGAAAATGTAGGTCCTAATCCACAACGCCAGCGCGCCATTCGGACCCTTCAAACTCACCGTCGACAAGCTCGAGAACCAGATGGCCACAGACCACATCGGGCCCTTCCTCCTCACGAAGCTCATCGCGCCGAAGCTCCTCGCAGCGGGCGCAGCGACACCGAGCTACGTCCCCCGTGTCGTGTTCGTTTCGAGCAACTCGCACGCGTTCAACGACGGTATCAACTTCGCCACGTTCGCACACCCCGAGGCGGCGTCGTACCAGTCCTTTGACGCGTACTTTCAGGCGAAGAGCGCTAATGTTCTGATGGCGAGGGAGTTGTCGAGGCGTTCAGGGGGGAGGATTAGGGCGTATAGTTTGCATCCAGGAAGTGCGTCGCGTTCACTTTCCTCATTTTACGCCCGGTTGTAACTTTGCTTCTGCAAATTATTGTAGCGACGTACACGAATATCCACCAGAAGGAGGATACGATCAGGGAGTTGCAGGCGGCTGGTACGTTCCCCAGTCTTACCGTATGCTACAACTGAATCTCGTTTGTACCTGTTTTCAGGCATCCTAGGCGCAGACGGTCAACCTAGCACCGAGAAAATGAAATGGAAGACGATCCCGCAGGGGGCGGCGACGTGAGTTCGTTTATTCAGTCATTTCATTCATTCAAAAATCCGCGGTCGCGCCATACTCGAACTTATTCGAACTTACTTGACCATGTAGCACCGCGGCCGCAGCCTTCGATACCCGGCTTAACGGTTCGTCTCGCCCTCCCATCATCAAATTGTTATCTGACCACTCTATGCTTGCAGATATACCCGGGGCCTACCTCTCCGACTCCACCGAGGCCAACAACGAAGTCGCTGCGCACAGCTCCGATCCTGTGAGTCCTTCCTCCCACTTCCTTCCTTCCTCAGTAATCCGTCATCGCGGTGCTCAAAACAACTTAACGCTAACGCTAATGGTGTGCCGTGTAGGTCAATGCCGAGAGATTGTGGACGGTCACGGAGGAGATTATTGGGGAGAAGTTTGTGTTTTGAGTCAGTGATGGGACAAGTTGTAATCATTCCAGAAGTGTACATAAATCCAGAGAAACGATTTCTTTTAGACCGATTTCCAGCCCAGCTCGAACCGTTGTAACGCTTGGCAATAGGTTGCGTGTTTAAACTGGAACGAAGCCCAGTTTGTCAGTCTTTGACTCCTCTTGAAATTGGTAACGTGCTCCTATTCCGGAACATATTTTCGTCGCGGCATTGACTCAGAACCGCTTTCGCCTCGAGCGCGGAGTGAGATAAATCCGTTCGTTTTTAATTTGTAATTTTCGAGAGTCAGCAGTGCGGGAGGGTATGGATCCTGCAACGATTTATCCCTATGGGTGCTCCCGAATCCGGAGATTAGCGGTTTCCGACCCGCATCCAAATCAAGTCGTCCGAGTACGAGAGTCGATCGCGATATGCCGGCTAGAGCTACAGATGCCATATGTTAGAATCAGCAATGCAATAATTTTGGAAGCAGGAAGCATATGCACGTACAGTCATGAATTATTTTATAAACACCTCACGATCCCACAACGCCCGGAGCCCAGCAGCAGCCGGGGTGCTCTTGCTATCGATGTCGTACGCCCACGGCTCAGGGTCACTATCATAGTGGATGACATCCAGAAACTCCCTTTCCATCGGCCGCAAGATGCGATTGGGAACAGCGCATGAAAGCCGGTGGATAATTTTCATGACGCGCAGGTGGATGACGCGACGGCCGGCATAGCGTGCTAGGCGCGACACCTCGAAGCGGACAATTGCCGATCCTGATCATGGAAAGTACGGATGAGACGCTAGGTTAGGAAGGGGAAGGATACCGCTGGCCGACGTACCAGTCCATGGAGCCGTTCGTTCTCGCTCCTCGCCGACTCGTCCATAAAAAATCCGATCGAATTCCAGCTCGTGCAGCGTCCCGCCAGCGACGAGCGTGAGATAGATCCCGCTGTCAAAACTGACCGGGAATTCCTGACCGAGTCGAAAGATGATGCGGTAAGCGCCCGTGCGGTGATTCTTGCCAAAGAGCCTGCGACATCCTGCGAGCTGCTCCTCCGTTACGAGATTCTCGTGCAGAAGCTGATCACGGAATCTAATATGCTGCGCATGGCACGCTATATGGGGGAGAATAATTTGCCAGGGAGATCCCGAGGGTAAGAGCAGGTCTTGGCCGTACGAGAATGTCGATGGCAGTTTACTCCACGCAACACGCAGGCGGATGCTGCCTTCCAGCGGCGCTGCACGCGGATCTCTGTGATAGTACAGAAAGCCAGCAGTCTGACTGGGGAATGGAATCTTCTTCCTCCTGGGATCTGCCGAAGAATAATCATAATAAATCATGGCGACTGTGCCCAGCCGTGACTCAGGAAAGTGTGGGCTGAACGACACCCGGTGCGATAAATCCAGGTAGTCGCTGGATTGGATGAGAGCCGGATTCAAGGTAGAAATTGTGTTTCGTCGACGACCAGGTTTAGTAAACGTCTTTTGCAGCGAGCCTCTGGAATGCCGCTACTGGTAAGTTGAAAGCGGCCAAGTGCAGGCTGAAGCGAGAACGACACACTGTGGGCCCCCCTTCAATTGGCCCTGAAGAGAGGAGTAACGAGTGAAGATGCGGAATTGAATCCGCGGTGTCTGACGACATAGAACCGCTCGCGACGTGGATGTAAACGACGCCATGATGTACCGAAAAAGGAAGCACGTGATGTTACGTCAAGCTTGGCAAATCGTGACACTCCAAAGACGCGCACACAGTGTCAATCATCTAGTCCTCCTGCCACCAGCAGCTTGCAAGCCATGCACCAATCTTCTCAAGAACTCAAGCCTGATGGTCGCTGGTTCCAGTGTTTTGATGTGACGAGAGTTTGCATCACAGTCGAGCCGCGACCTCCTGCCGAATGATGCTGGGCCCAGAAACTCCCCGTTCTTTACGAGTGAAACAGGCGCGTTCTTGCCTTTGTCGTGCTCATTGACGCTGTAATCATCGCCTTTACCTGATCGCAGGATCTGGGCTGCCGGAAACTGATTTTCCCAGCGCGGGGATCAGTCAGAGTAGCTTGGTTTCAACCGTGTAGGGATGCTCACCGTCCCGTCAACGGTAGCGGCCGTAAATCTTTTGTGAAGAGACGGCTACGGCCCCCCCAAAAAAAGGCCGTCTTCAATCTCTTCATCAAATTTTGAAACTTCCATTGGACAACGGAAACACCTACCTAAAATTAGAAATGTAAGTGGTACATCACTGTGACACCACCACTTACCATGAATCACAGGTCAGTATAACATTTTGGCCTCAAACAAAATAAGATGACTCAAGGAGTGAGGTACGAGGTATTCAGTGAATACCCATTATCTATTTGCGCTCCCTAAGTTCAATTTTTAGCTGACAATCTTCTCAGACCCGTGTACAGTCGTCAAATGCCGCCTTCAGACGGGTATGGACGGCAATTTTCCCGCCCGTAACCGTACAATCGTTGAGCTGCATACGAGTTCTCTGGTTTCGGTTTGTGCTTAAAGACAAGAGAATGATGGGGTTTCGACAATATTCCATGAGAGAATAGCTTAGGTGATGATATTTGGCAGCACCTGAGCTGATTCAGTCCGAGCTTGCTTAGATCGCTCACCCAAATACCGAGCTGAATGCCCGGTTTTAGCCATAAGTATCTAAGCTGACGCCAGGTAAATACCGTCATCTATTCAAGTTATCTGAAAATTTTCTATTTATGGTGAAAGTTCTCAGGATTAGTCACTGCGCGTGATTGCTTGCATGTAAGAGCGGAGGCGGCGCTGCGCTATATAAGCCTTGTGTTCACCCTAAATGTCATCCAACACACCATTTCTTCTACTCAATACCGGACTCAAGCCCAGCACTCGATAGAATAATGGCGATCACCATCATACCTCGTCCCAGCTCTGAACGCGGCAACGCGGATCTTGGTTGGCTCAAATCGTTTCACACTTTCTCTGTTGCAGAGTAGGGCCAACTTTCATTCGCACGTTACCTTACTGAAAATGCACCGCGATGCAGCTACCATGACAGCGAGCACATTCAGTTCGGCCCCTTGCGGGTGATCAACGAGGATCGTGTCAATGCGCAGACAGGTGCCGTGCTGCACACATTTTACCTTACGTGTGAGGCTGAATCTCTTTCTTTCTCGTACAGGTTTTGGCACCCACTCGCATCGCGAATTCGAGATTTTCTCGTACGTGGTGTCTGGGCAGCTTGAACAGTGCGTCTCTTTCGCTCCTCATATATCCGTCCTATTAGACCCAACCAACCTATCTGTTTCAACTTTCACAGCAAAGACTCGATGGGGAATGTCGAAATCTTGAGGCGCGGCGACGTCCAGCTAACATCCGCCGGAACTGGCATATCACATTCCGAGAAAGCACACGGCTCCACACAGGCGCACTTCCTCCAAATCTGGGCCTTCCCATCGGTCGCGGGTCTCCAACCCAAATACTTCACGCGCCGCTTCACGGACGACGAGAAGCGCAATGTGTGGGCGCGCGTCGTCGCGCCCGTTGATGCTGCGGGTGTGCTGCGGGACAAGCGGGAAGGCACGGGTCCGGCGCCCGTGCAGAGTCCGTTGACGCTGTACGCGACGCTGCTTGGAGCAGGGAGGAGTCTCACGCAGGCGATTACTGGGTCGAAGGCGTACATCCATGTTGTGCAGACCAGCGGGTACAACGCCGGTGTCGCGAGCGGCGCGGCTATCAGGGTCTTTGGGGACGCGGGCGTCGAGCGAGTGCTCAAAGAGGGAGATGGCGCATATATTCATTTCGACGACGCTGTAGACCTGAGAGTGGAGAATGTCGGAGAAATAACGGCAGAGGTTTTGTTGTTCGACTTGGAGTAGCACTTGATTTAGAATTTAATAATTGATGGAAGGGGTGTTTGAGTGGAGTTCCTGACCATCGCAGGTTACTGTATTATTTCAGCCAAGAGTTCAGCTAGTTTCCAGTCCAAAACACGCTTCAAAACGCGAAGATTTCTGATCCAGCACTCGCCGGATTTGTCATTGGTGAAAAATTCCGATTGCCAAGAAATGGCCTTAAGTAATCTTTTGAAAAATCTGGAAGGACTTCCATACCGAAAGCCTCCATTACTTGTGAAGCAGTTTTCACCTCTGCGAAGGTGACCCTTTCCAAATTAGGTCATCACCGTTGCTTTGTTTGTTTGTGCGTGCGTGGTACGTGGCAGTGTCGCTGGTAATTTGGTCATCTCCTCCTCCTTGACTCTTCACGGCAGACAGACGCCCGCTCCATAATGCTCGTTGGCTGTGCTCTCTTGCTCGAGTCTGCGTACAGCGTTCTGTCTGTGGCTCAGCGTCTGTGGCCCAGCGCCTTCCAGTGCAGCTCGCCGGACATCGCGCTGACAGCTGTATCGGCATTTATTTCGCTCCAATTGGCCCCCTCGCGCCAAGTATCCCTTGTAAATTATATAGGTGCTTGTAGGCTGGCCAACACCTCCAAGAAATAAATGTGCTATGGTCCGATGTGTCTCGCGGATATACGGAAGTCCTAGATTTTCTGTGCCCACCACTGCGTCCAAACCATCGGCGCTGACAAGTCAGTGATGTTATTCATCTACTCGTCTTCATAACTGGAAGATCCTTCGTAGCCCGTGATTCCTGGTGAGCAACAAACAATCAAGGTCCCCAGAAACCACATCGCAGCGCCTGAATGCCGAGACTCATTTGTCTTGGAAGTTCCGCAGCATCCTGAAAACTACCAGTGCCTCTAGTCATCGCACCTGTCTCTCCATGGCCGAACTGCGTCCGCTAATTACAACTCGCAATTACGCGTAGGCTGTGTCCCGCACTGACGCACTGACTCGGGGGTGGAATTTTTATGCTGCGCTCTGCTGCGTGCCATGACGTTGTCCCTATGCCGGGATCATTACTTTGTCCTGTGCGTCTCCACGAGGCTAGCGACCGAATGCGGAAGACAAGGTAAAGGTGCACCGCCTCGCACAAAAATAGAATCCCATGTGTCCATGTCCCAAGGCGGTGCGATTTGCTATAGTATCCACATTAGGTTTGATCATGATCAGTGGAACTCTCTGGTATCAAGGTCCCGCTGGAGCTCCGGGATTCATTCAATGGACTGAGACCCGCAATTCATTGGGAGAGTTATGGTTTTCGCTCCTCTTCGGGAATTAATTGGTCCAACTCGGTGCACTTCCGATTACCATGGTCCCCGAACGCACTGCCCACTCAAAGCTGTAAACATTGCTTGCCGCTTACGGTATGAACCCATTTATGGATAAGGCCACACTTTACCGGAGGCGGTATCAAAAGAGTCATCAACGGGATCTACAGACCTAAACAATCGTGCGGGGTATTTAAATCGCGGTAGGCCTCGTGTTTGATCCATCTTATCCCCCACTCGAGCTTTGCCAGACCCACTTCACTTCACCCGCCAACGCATGCCAGGGAGACACGTCCGTTTCTCGACTGAAAACACCTTCCATTCGCCTGCTCCCCTACTCAGCAGGTCCATCGCTACTGCAACATCGTCCTCCGGGCCATTCACCCCGCCCTCTCTCCCATATGTCAGCCTTCCAGGTCCGACTCCTTATGCGCCCCGCCGCTCCTATACCGACGCGTCGGCCGGCAATGCGCGCGCCCACAATCTGGTCGCATTCGCAGATTCACCTTTGCTCAACTACGACATTTCCGTCCATCCCTCCGCGATAACGACCCACTTCCGGGGCCTGTCGTCTGCGGGCTTCCTTGAATCCGCCGTCTACCCTCCCCAACTCACCATATCTATCGTCACCCCGCATCTCCCGTGGTCCATCGCCGTGGCCGCCTCCAACGGCCGCTATGTCACCGTTTCGGACGTGCTGAACGCACTTTACCGCTCCCTCCGCACGAATGTCACCTCAGCGGAGTTCCACGCGCTAGGGACGCAGAAGCTCATGCGCCGCGCTACAGAGGCGTACACGCAACGTTACATGCGTTTGCGGGGCCATCGCGGTTACGCGGAGGAGAAGCAACAGGGCGTTAAACGTGTAGACTTTCTGATGGGCTGCACGAAATTCCGCGGGCTGTCGGCTACTGGCGCGGCAGATGTCTGGCGCCTTCATGTCTCATGAACTCCCACTATGATTTCTTTTGTTTGCTATCTTACATACATACCCATTGGACCATATGCCCGCAACATTACCTTTGTAGCCCTATATTCTTTCATACCCGATTGTATAGCACCTTGTTATACAGCACGATACCAACTTTTCTAGTCGTAATATCATGAGTCTCGCCTACTACACGGCGTGAGAGTGTATTGGTCTTTTGCTAATGACCGACGAAGACGCCAGAAGACGCATTCATTGCAATTCATCCATCACAAGAAAGCTATGCACCATTTCAAAGATCACGAGGACAAAATTAACTAAATTCAAACACTACAAGACCGAATCTAACGCCGCAAGTTTAGCATCGACATAACTTACCTTGTGGTTTTGCATGCACCGGCCAAAAAGTGGACGCGCAGATTCGAGGAGCTCTCGCCCCTCTAGGTGTTCGCCGCGTCCGATATGAATGTCTGCCATCCTTACCATGCAGTCGGCCATCCAGGAGTGAACTTCCATGGCAATAAATCCCCGCAGCGCAACCTGAAATAAGCTTGTTCCGGTAGTCTCATCCCCGGTGGCTACCGCAATTTGTCCAAGACATCGCAGAGCTTTCATGATCGCCAGCTTGTTCTTGCTCTTCAGGGCCGAGCCAAGGTATACTCCCGCCCATGCAAGGGTAGTCGACGTATCGTACATCCCGTGATCCAGATCCGCGAGCCGCTCAAGGCAAAAGGTGGCACCTTCGTCTCGCGTCCGCAGCTCGACAAATAGCCGCTCGAACTTCGAACGAGCGGCTGCGGTGTCCCCGTCCCGGAGCTGCAGGTTCGTAAGTGCGGCATCGCAAAGTAGCACTGCCTGCGGTGACCCGTACGCGGTCGTGAACTGCAGGCGCGCGGCGTCCAGATTCTGGCGCACGAGCGCGGACTCTGCGCCCATTTCAGTGTCTATGATACCGACACTGAGAATATCGAATGGCCGTCCATTGCGCGCTAGCTGCGCATGTATAGCGCGCGCCTCGGGGTACTCCGTCTTGAGCAGATGTATCTCTGCCTCAAAATTTTGGAAACGTAAGTCGGCGTCTGTCCCTTGCATTCCATAACCCAGCAATAGTTCCCGAGCCTCGCTGCAGAGTCGCGCGGAAGACTTGAAGTCGCCAATGGATAGGCAGCAGCGTGCCTCGACTCCGACGGTTTGGGCCTGCTCGAACAGATCACCCATTGATTCCGCCATTTGTTGCGCCTCCTGGGATAGAGCACGCGCGTCAAGGTAATTCACCATGTTGCACATGGTGTTGGACATTGCGGCGATGGCCTGCAGCCGGGGCTTCGTAGGTTGCCCAAAGGCCTCCGTCAACGAGATTACCATGTTGCGATACTGTAAGGATCTCTCGAGATCGTTCCCCTGAGACGAATAATAAGCGGCAAGGGCATTATACCATTGGGCTAGAAGTTTTAATTGACGAGGTCAGATAGAAGTAAAGGATCTGATGGTTCAGAATCGACTTACCCCTGTCCATCTCTGGGGCGTGGTCATAATATCGGTTGGCCAGCGCAATCTTGGCTTCCGGGTCCCGAACTGGATCATATCGCGAGGCGAAGAATCTGTCCGTGAAATATGTTCCATACACCTTGCTGTCTGGAAAGCGCATGATGAGATCATAAACTCGAGGCATGAGCGGCGACGATTCGTTGTTCTTCATTCTACAAAATCCACTAAAGATCATGACGCTCGCAAGAGTGGCTAGGATGTCCGGCGCATCTTCGTTTAGCCCATCAGCCAGAATGGTGTTGATGTTCCCCAGGTTCGCCGAAAGCCGCGTTATGGTGTCGGGAGAAGGCACCATCTTAAACTGTTTCCACAGATCGATGACTTCGCGGAAATACTGACGCATCCGGGATTTGACCGCATCGGACGGGGGATGGGTAGCGCGGACGTGTTCACGGATGGGGACTAGAGCGCAGAGTCGGTGGCTCCGCGAGGTATATGCCAACGAGGTTCGAATTAGTGTGGCCTTTGCCCCAAGAATATTCTCAATGGGAAGACTGCTCTGAACCAATTCAGAGTCTGTTAGGCCGTCAGGGAGCAAGGAAAGAATGCTCAAAAGATCTTGCGCTTCTCGCGTCATCCGGGTGCTAGAGAATGACAGCATTATTGAGATGTCAAGGCTAGATCTTTTGTCGTAGCCATCGGAGAGAACGCGGGTGCTCTCCGTTCGCCATCGAGAGAGGGTCGCGTCAGAGCCATCGCATGCCACGACGTTCGCGATGAGGTTGACTGCGAGTGGTAAATTCCCAGTCAGGGCCAGCAGCTCGCGGACGATGCTCCGTTCGTAATCATCGTCAGCGATATCGAGAAAGGTTTTCAGAGCGGCAGAATCATCAAGGGGATTCAGTGGAGGAAGAAAAGGACGCGTCCATTTGACGCGGCTCGGCCGTTCGGCGCCGCGCATGGTGACCTGCGTGACAATTAAGAGAGGTGAGAGCGAGACACAGGGAAACACCTACAATAACCGCCACATGCGGCACATCGGTAAGTAAGGCGAGGAATTCCTCGACGCCTGTGCGTGTGGCCGTCGCCTCCCACGGAGTCTCGAAGTTGTCTAATATCAAAAGCGCTGGCGGGCCGTTTGATAACTGGCGCACAACCTTCCGCGCAAGGTTGGGACCGATGCCCACACCCACATGTGACGCGATGCTTGAAACAAGGTCGGAGCGGGTCGCAGTGGAGTGGCATTGTATGAAATATCGGCTGGTGAATTTGGCCTCGACGTCGCTATGATGGAGCACGGCAATGGCCAAACTCGTCTTACCCATTCCCCCAGCTCCAAGAATGGCGATGCGAGCGGAATCCTGCTTTAAAGTGGCCACGATGTCTTGGAGTTCGGATTCGCGACCATGGAAGATTTGCGGATACGAAGGCAAGAGTGACAGAGAGCCGGAACTAGGAGGGAAATCGTCGTAAACGCAAAGATAAGTCGTGAAGACGACGGCTAACCTGCTTGCCAAGCTGGATAGTGTGCCGGTCATCTTTGTGATATAAGTGACGGAGGTGATACGATGAGTAGGAGAAGTACCGAAGAGGAATCCGAGCTCGTTAGGTCTGGATGCGCAGCCAACAAAGCTAAAAGCTCCTTATGTTGTTTTTGCGCATCCTCCTCCATTTTTGAGATCGCACCGATCCTAGCACCACTGGTTTGTAACTGCGAGAATTTTTTAACGTATGCGGGAAAGGAAACAAGCTGCTAACCCTGAATCTCTCAAGGGAACCTTGGAGTTCTTCCTGACACTCTTTGAGCTGCGCCGCAGTGTCGAACTGTTTGAAGAGCTGCTTGATTTTGCCCAGCCCCTGCTGCATCTTCATGAAGCCATATATTTTTTGAAGTGTCCTGGCGCAAAAATATATATTACAATTTTGAGCGGGACGAGTGAAGGTCGGAACGTACTCTGTGAATTTCGCGATATCGTACAGGATTGCAGGTGGGAGGGCGCCATCCGTCTGAACGTCCGAATACAGGTGGATTATTGTGCATAGAATCTCGTGAATCTGCGCGATCATCACTGTACATTGTTCCCTATTCGAGCGGACGGTCTGGAATCTATCAGTGGCCCGCATTCGTCAGACATGCAAAATGAAGACACACCTGAACAGCATTCAAGATCGTGACAGTCAGAGCGGCGGTCACCTGCAAGAAAGGAACATTTGCTGCATTTGCGATTTCGCGCGCAGTAGACGCCGCGATCTTGGTGTACTGAACGAGTTGCTCTAGACGGGTCGCAGGTAGCATGGGGGGTATTGTCAAACGATCAGACGATCCCTATTTATCGCGATGGCGTGCACTTGGCGACGTTGGCGTGCAGTCTCACGATAATATCACATGAAACACTGTGCATAGATTTTCTTAAGATGACGACTCAAACGTTACATAAAGCCACGCAATACGGCCGTTTCCAAGTCCGCTCCAAAGAATCAGGATGGCCCAGCTGGAAGTGATCTCGTTGAGCGGGGGGGGATCTTCTTTGATCAGTAACCGGCTAAGAGGGCGTTGGCGCCCATGTCAGGGATCAAACTATCAGCGCCCAAAAGAGTCATGGGTGCCTAGTCGAAAACACAGATCTGAGATGATAGAGTACGCGCGCAGGGAGCTTGAAAAGGACATCAGCTTAGAACTCGCTGGATGAAATTGAAATTGTTTCAGTGGAACTGGGTTACAATATCGGGTGAAGAGTGAGAAAATATAGAGTGGTGTTCAAGAAAAAAATAAAGAAATCTTGTGGGAGGACGCGGCCCAATTTCACGACCTGGCAGGTCACCGGAAAAATGAGTCACGATGAAGCAAAAATAACCAGAATGATTGCCACAATATTGCCGACCCTGGCTGACCATCGCCAAAGGAGATCGAGTCTCGGAACTTGAAGTCTCCCGACGATTGAATGAGGCAAGAATATACTGCTAATCGCTGATCTGTTGGATACAAATCTGCCAAAATTGGAGCCACAGAGGTTAGACCGGTTCTAACCTATTAATTCTAGCGGCGGCAGGAGAGGGAGTCCGGAGCATGGGCACATGCGGGGATTCCCAAGGCAACCCACCGGCGAAGCACAACAGAATGAGGAATGGGGTATTAAATGTGCCAAAGTCAAACGAAGGCCTGAGGCAGGACTGCTTGACCAGGCTCCACGAAGCAGCAGAACCGGAACGTGGCGGGAAACAAGCAACCCGCACGTTGAGAACTCGAAGCAGCAGGAAAGAGGAATGAAGAAGGATGTGGATTTGAATGTGAATGCGCAGAGGGTAGGTACCGGGAAGGGGGAATCGGGAGATACTGTAGGATGAAGGTGTCGAGAATCGTCTATAACGTGAAGGTCTGAAGGCAGAGAGGTTGGAGTGCACCGGAGGACTGGTATGACAATGTATAAGAGACTAGACGGGATTCGGAGATGCTGGGTTCGGAGCCGAGCGTTGAGAGGAGAACGAGGAAGGGTGAAGAGCAGTCGGCATTACGATCGAGTGCAGAGAGTATGCTGAGGGTTTCACGGGGATTGGATCCGTGGGTCGAACGAGCTGCGGTGGCGGGAGAGAAGATGTTTCGATGACGCATCAAGTCGGGCCGGGGTCCGAGTGATCCGGCATCACTTGCGACATCCTCTTGCTTCTTTCTCTCATTGCCGTCTTCAAGCTTTCTAAATTCTTTCCGTAGAACGCACGCACTTGAACGCTCGGATCTACGGCCAGATCCATGGACAAAACTTGAAGAAGGTGGCTCTATCCTCCTTCCAGTGCGAGCCCATCGTTGGGCGTTAGTCGAGCCCCTCCGCGATTCTCTTTGTCTTGGTCTGGCTTTCTCTGCTTGCTAGAAATCGCTCGGATAAGTCTGCTCCTGAAGCCAGGCTAGGACTAGGACTCTACTCCTCCTTGATCTTCGTCTCTTCCGTGGCGCCTTCAGCCTCAATCAAGAGCACCGCATGACCTCGGAACTAGGAATGGACTTGGATTCTTACGAGCGAATAAGCCAGCGAGGCAAGCAAGTGCGACTTGGAGTCGACATGAGATCGCCCTTTCTTGCAGTCGAGATGGAGTCCGCCTGTTCTTTTCTTTCTAATTTAGTTCTAATAAATTATACACTCACATTTCACGCCGTTCGAGGGCCGACGCTGGATCTATAGGGAACGCGTCTGGACTCGAAGGGGACCGTCTGGACTCGAAGGGGACCGTACGCGTGATCATGCTGATGCGCCACGACTGGATACATCTCGCTCCTCTCCTCCACGCTGGGCTCTTGCGCTCACTCGGATAAGGCTTTGCTTGACCTAAGCCTGGCACACGGAATGGAATGGGACAGAATTTTTTTTTACGGCCGCGCAACGCGTAAGCCTTGGGATGGACATGAGATGGACCTTTTCTTGGAGTCGAGATGGAGTTCATCCCTGCTGCGCCTCGCGTTCGTTCTTTCTTTCCAGTTCTACTTAGCTGATTTTCAACAGGAAATCCCGGGTGGCCCGGCCGAAAAGCCCGCGGATGCTGTGAGTTCTTGGATTTTATGTTCTAGAACAACACCTAACATGTAAAATCTCAAAATCCCCTGCGGCCGCGGGTGCAGTTCGTCCCCGCGGCGGTGCTGTAGCTGTGCCTGTGCACCTATCCTTGCCCCGGTCCTTATTGACACAGGCACCTCCTCCTCCTTTATCGTACCGCACTCCCTCCCCGCCCTCAGAATCCTCAGATGCGGACCGAGAGCGACGAAACAATCAAAGTAATTCGGGTTTGTTCTTGTGCTATCAGCTAACACCGATTCCACGGTGGATGTCAAGATGGCAAGATGGTTGTTATCCAACCAGATCTTTGGCCTTCAGCTCGGTGCCTATACTGGTAAAATTGGTCCCAGGACCAATGACGCCTTTTCTTTGTGCTCGCCCAGCCACACTGAAAGTGAACCAGGGGAGATTCCGAATACAAGCAGAGCGGGTTTCAGAGAGCGGCGGACTCGGCAGAGTGGAGTCGAAAATGATCCATCGAACTTGATTGACCGTCGTCTTTCCACTACAGGGCGGCTACTCTTCCGGCTACCTACTTACCAGTTGCCTACCAACGTATTTCCGTCATTCTGCTAATACGTATCTCACTCTTTCCTCTTCCCTGCTCTCCTTTTGGCGTCGCTTGCAAGCGATATGGTTTCGGCTCCACTCTTCTACACCCTCTTGGGCTCGTTCTGGCTTGGAAGCCGGGCAGCGCTTGTAAACCGCACAATCCAGGACTCGAGTCCCGTTGTGGACTATGGCGCCACTTGCAGTCCCAGTCGCTGCGACGCGAGCACGATAGCGATCAATGCTGGACAGCTGACCTGCGACGTGCCCTTGGGGGACAGCCCTACAGTCACCTTTGTGATAGGGATTGGACCGTCGGATTGCTTGATCACAATTCCCTTCATTGGTGGGGTGCTTGCGAAGTTTCTGATTTTTTCAGGCGGCTGACATATTTTAATGTTCAAGGGATCGCAGTCTATGCATTCCTAGCCTGCCCATCGGGGGAAGCTGAAAAGTGTACATTTGGTGTTGACAATGATGGGGGACATGCCGATATTCGTCCTACTGACAATTTGACGTTTGGGTTATCGTATTTCAACGCCTCGCTCCCCAACGGAACGCATACTCTGGTGATCACCCCCTTCGACTCGTTTGAACTCGATTATATTATATACACGTATGTGGTGTTCTACCCCTTCGCTGAGACGTGCTCAATAGGCGTAGCGTCGATGACGAGGTAAAGCACGAGGCCCCCAGTGCTACTTCAAGACCAACCATTTCGACTTCGTCGGCGATCTCGGTGACGCCTTCATCTTCCCCTACATCGGGAGCTCCTTCTTCCGCTACATCGTTGGCTCCATCTTCCTCTCTGTCCTCGCCTCTGTCCTCACCTCCGTCCTCACCTCCGTCTTCATACCCATCGTTGTCTCCAACGAACTTGCCCGTCACTCCTGGAACCTCGAAGCAGGGAAAACCCCCTATCGGCACAATCGTGGGTGCTGTTCTCGGTGGGCTGGTCTTCATCTTAGTCTCCACGACTCTTGTTGCACTCTTCAGATGTGGCAACAGGCGCAGACAAAATACCCCGCGTGAAATGTTACAGGTGGACACATATCAACTTCCAGACGTGGAACTGGTCCGCGTAGCGGTTCAGCAGGTCCTCCGGGAGCAGCAGACCCAAAGGACGGGGACAGGCTCTCTGACGGGGAAGCGGCAGCAGACGCTCGCGGTGCCAGGCAGCCTGCCAGTTGCGTCTGGGGACCTGTCATTGCACGCCGATACTGAGCTGCCAGCGGCGCGGCAATACGCACTCACGGAGGATATGCTGTTGCACGGGGATAGTGGGCTCCGTTTGGAGCTAGCGAGACAGGTGGAAGAGCTACCCCCGGAATATTCTCCCTGATCCGCGTATGGTCTCTGTATACAGTTGCGGCGAAAAACAATGAACGCAGCGGTTTGGCCCAGTAGAATCTCTCCAAACAAGGAGCATCGATGTTGAGCAATTTCAAGCTCTTGTGAACGGTTTAAACCATACCATATGGCTCTCGGGACTTGGAAAATGAAGCATACTTCCATTTTACAACTATTTATTTCAGCGAAATTCATTGACATCTGGGTGCCAACTTACCCGATCTGCCCACCGACGCAAAACCTGTCACCCGTATCCCCAGGGATTATGTTCCGACATGTGAGATGCAAATCACCGCGTTCCGACCAGTCCTAGACTCAGCTTCGTGCAGGTCTATGTTCATCTGTGTAGCTCTGTCTTCAGTATGTCCAGGTGAAGATAGCCCTAGACAGGCTCTCTCTAGCTCGCTAGACAGAGATTTTGTCTAGCTTTGTGTCGTCTATCTAGCCTCTGTGCAGGTCCCAAACAAATCTGTCTAGATAAGTGGGGCTCAGTATAGGTCTTTGCGGGTGCCTGGCCCAAGCTAAACATTGGCATTGCGTCGCAAAATTCTCGCAAAAGTCACGTTCAACTTGCTGGTGTGCCGTTCTTATCTTGGACCGACAATCACCAACCAAATCTGGACAGGGATTTTTGGAAACATCAGCTTTGAACTTTTCGATGTGTCGTTGCGTTGCAGGAAGAGACTAGCCACCTTTCACCGGATATGATGCTTGAGGCCTTTTCAGCTTGATCCATTGACAGACACATCTTTCATTGATCTCAGTCCCTACACTCAGCTAGCCTGACCCACACTGATCCACACAGAACTAGACAGACCCGGATAGACCTAGACTGACCATGTCTAGTTGTCTAGACAGAGACATCTGTCTAGCATCTGTGTAGCTTTGTGTAGGTTGTCTAGCCACAGCTCAGTCTAGAGAGGGTCGGAACGCAGTAAATTGTCCAGCTTGACTGTCAGTGGCATCTCCTCATTTTGGATGCGCCACCGGCAGGCCCATTGCATTATTCCCCCGGCGTGCATTAGGGTGGTTCATAGCCTTTTTTCCCGCCCTGTTTCTCACCCTTTTTTCGCCCATTTTGTCATTCTCTTCGTTTTTTGCCCGGTTTTTCCCCCCTTTTTCAATTAGAAGTACAAAAAGGGTAGAAGACCAACAAAAACGGGGTCCTACCTGCAATTCTACGGGAAACGAAAAAAAAGAAACCGCGCGTGCGCGTAAAAGGGAGCCAAAAAGAGTTACTGTGAAACCCCTGGCTGGAGCTCCCTTTTTCCACCCTTTTTCGCGCCCTTTTTGGCTCCCTTTCTCCATTGCATGCAGCCTGGGTGCTTATATTATTCCTCAAAGGTCACATACCACCTCAAATGTTCAAAAATGACTGGGGTGAATTTTTCTGGATTTTATAGCACATTATCTGCCAGGCATGACGGGCGCAAAAAGGGGAGCAAAAAGGGAGCAAAAAGGGCGACTGTGAACAACCCTATTTATACAGTAATTTTAGTCGATGGATTCAGTAATAGGTGAATCTGAGATCCCCCATACTGTTGTAATATTTCGATGTAACCCCTCATCGTATTCATCTTTTTAGATAGCTCGAGAATGTTGGGAAACTTACATAAATGATAACCGAACCTGGAATTTTTGCAGTACTTGTGCCGCAAGTATTAGTGTCCTAAATCGTAAGTGCTGAACATTTGGTAGAAACAGTACAATAATTCCGACTTGCGCGAGTGATATCCTCATGACATCGGTTTCGAATGCTGTGAACAGCGACAGGGACAGCTGAGACGTGATAACTGGACGGCCTCTACGGCCATTCGTGTGCGCGGCAGAAAGATGGCACCGACTGCGGTGACATCCAAGTGTTCACGCCACCTGAACGGATTGGCTATACAGAACGCCAGACGATCCCCTCTTGAAATATCTCTGATCCGTTTGTCAGGTCCCGCTCCTCTGCTTACTTTGCCAATTGCACTCAAAGTTTAACTACAACTCAAGTCAAGATTGAAGGAGGAGGTCAGACTTAAGGCCGCCCCATTACCAAAGTGATGGTTACCGTGTCGATATCGGTAACGCCACAGTTTAATTAACTCGACAGCGCTGGACTTTAATCCAAGATACTCCGGTCTCCCACAAACCCCACGCCGTTGGGGAGGACCATTGCGATTTGGGGCGGTTCAAACTACCACCCGTCTCAGGCAAGTTACAAACATGATTATCTGAGCCGCGGCGGTTAGCTGAATAAAGAGCAGTACACCTGTTTCGATGGTAGTTTCCTCTGTCCAATCCTG
This sequence comes from Mycena leptocephala, assembly GCA_029378395.1. NCBI lineage: Eukaryota > Fungi > Basidiomycota > Agaricomycetes > Agaricales > Mycenaceae > Mycena > Mycena leptocephala. The sequence goes on along the minus strand of JARJLF010000129.1, from coordinate 87,456 downwards.
AACGGCGATAGATATATCATCAAATGTGGCGACGCCTGCTACTCCACCAGCAAGTACAGGTACAGACTGTATTATTTTCATCAATTATATGCCGACGTGCTGCAGTTGCTCAAACACGACTCTCGAGCCCGTGTCTCCCGCTGGACCCGAAATACTTGAGGCCTGTGGTGCCTCGCAGTTGTACACGTCTGAGGTATAAATCAATTTGATTCTCTATCTTCTTTCTGACAACGAGTGCAGTATGTGTGTCTCGACGGAAATTTCTCTGCCCCTTCATGAACGGGGCGGCAACCTTCCGCTGCGGCACCAGTTGATACCTTCCGTCTCAGTACACGTACGTCCCATAAACTGTGCCCAATCAAACCACATTACTGACGGGTGGTCAATTGAACAGCTGTGACTCGAACGATCTAATCTCCCCCGTTGGTGCTCCTCCTTCAAACTGCATTCGGAACTTTGGGATCGACCAAGTTTGCAACGATCAGAGCTGCGTTTTGTTGCCATGCTGCCCAGGGCTGATTCCGTTCGAAGGCCGCTGTCGGATTCCCTGTGACGTCGATCCGTCTTCCTGTCCTCATTAATCGGCCTCAGTTCCAACACATCAACTATTCTTTCCATTGTTGGGTGTTCAGGACTGTTTGCCCTCAATATGAACAGTCGGTTTCATGTCCTGTCCAGAGTTGGTTAATATTATGAAATGTGTTCTGTTCAGTTCGCAGTTTGGCGATCGCAGTAAACTAAATAATTCTAAATCCCAAGTAATTGCTACCTGCGCCAATGGTTTAGAATGCCGTGAATAGCAAGGAAAGCTGTGGCAATTTTCCCTTCCAATTTGGTGAGCTGGGAAAATGCAATGCAGGATTTGCATGATTCCCTATCTCCCACAGCCAGTGTCATTCACCGTCGCGGACCAAGGTCCAAACTGACAGAGGTTTGCTAACATCCGTGATGTCAGGGCGGGCATCTGTGGCCGCGACAGGAGAATGACGGTGACACTGTTCAATTTTACGCCGCGTAAATAAGGTATACAGAAAATTAAACGATTCGCAAGTGAAATGGCTTTCACGCTATCATCCCATTGCTTGGGGTGGCGCTCCTCCGCTTAGTCTGTCCAGCGCATGGACGGTGCAGTTGCGAAGCCCACCACCTATTCAAGGAACGGATCAGACTTCAGGCACACCATTTTTTGCAAATGATCATTACCGTGTCAGTCGAGTCTCGGCACCTGCATTGCAAGCATTAATTAATCACTCAACAGCTATAGACTTTAATCCAAGGATAATTCTGGCTCCCACGCCCCTGACATTATCGCCTATAAAAAGGCACGCAGTACCGTATTTTGACCACAGCAACATGGCCCGCCTACTTTCCATTATTCTTACCGCGCTCCTCGCCAGTGTCGCCGCTGCTGAGGACCTTGTAGCCTGCGGCAGTTCAAACTACTACCCGTCTCAGGTATGGTCCAGCTTTGAATTTGACGCGAGAGCTGAACAGGCGAATAGTATACATGTTTTGACGACAGCTTCCTCTGTCCAATCCTGAACGGCGATAGGTATATCAGATGCGGTGACGCGTGCTACTCTACTAGCCTATATAGGTCTGCATTTTATTCTTTCAATTAATTAAACGCTGACTGACTATATAGCTGCTCGAACACCACCCTAGAGCCCATTTCTAAAGGTGGACCCGAAACTCTCGAGGCCTGCGGCACCTCGCAGTTCTACCCGTCCGAGGTATAAATCCTATCATATTTTGAGTCTTCCTGACAGCGTTGCAGTATGTTTGCCTTGACGGAAATTTCCTATGCCCTTTCATGAACGGAACCGCAACCCTTCGCTGTGGCCCGAGCTGCTATTCGCCGTCCCAGTACACGTACGTGCTATTCCCATGTTTCCAAAGCATTCATGCGCAACTAACTCCCTCTCCCGCAGCTGCACAAACGGTCAATTGTCCCCCGTCGGCGTCCCTCCTCCGACCTGTGTTCCGAACTTCGGGGTCGATGAAGTGTGCAACACTCAGGGCTGCTTCCTCTTGCCCTGCTGTCCCGGGTTGATATCTGTCGCCGACCACTGTCGGGATCCCTGTGATCTGGCGCCATCGTCCTGTACTCATTAGGCGCACAAAGTCTCAGCCCAACATGTCTTGTTCTCTTTGAGATTGTTCATTTAATCCCTTTGGATCTTGGTCATAAATAGTCAGTTTCGTAGGCCGGTCGTCGATATTCTTCATGAAATTATTTGCTTGGTAGGAATTCAACCATGGTCTTTTCGAGCCCCCAGTTGGGTTTAGGCTCAAGTATCATAAGCATTCTTTTACCGCCGCCAAAATAGGCGATGGCATGACCGAAAGTCTCCCTGATAAAGGTGGTCTTGGGTTGAATATCAATCACTGCGTAAATTGTGAACGACTGTCCTGTTTCATTGAGCAGGCTCCTATTTTCAAGCGAAAGTCATGGGGCAAGGATCTAGAACGCTCAGGCCAATTGGTTTAGTCTGGGTCATCATTCACCGGTTGTTTGGCACACCAGCCTCAATAACTCGAGTAATGACTCAAAACGTGAGCTTTTCCCCGATGAGGTCTCCGTGACAGCCCACAACTTCTCAGCATTGATCTGAACGCACCATTAGAGGCACAACCACGGCGCTGGCCGATTAACAGAGCTCACAGGATCGGAGCTATGGGCAGCAACTTCGGTGTTAGCCTCGGTGGAATCAGAGATATGCTCCGGGTATAGCTACGAGCACGAACAGTCAATTACAAAAGAAAGTCACAGAAGGCATTCGGCGAACCATTGAGCCTCGTATCAAAAGCTGCGGCCACAGTACTACATGGACGAGGTAAGTTTGAGGATACTGTTGAGCTTCAACTCGTCTTACGCTGCTGCGCCCAGAGGGATTGTTTTCCACTCCATCGCCGACATGCAGACTTATGATACGTCGGAGATACAGAGTTGTACCGTATCCGCACTTCATTTGACCAATATTTCGTACGTATCTTGGGCCCGGATGGTAAACCCAGCACCGACAAGTACGACTCCACCTTCTAGGTGATATTAGTCTAAATCACTACAATCAATTTGGATCGTTGGCGCTGAAATCAATTCCACAAGAAGTAAGGGAACAGCCACCGGGGCAAAGACTATATGCAGTGATCCGGCCTTCGATGGCCGTCAGAATTTTTGCGCTCTTCGCCTGGAAGTATGCCTCGAACGACTGGTACGATGCCGGGTCGGGGTGCCTAATCGTCTTGAAATTCGCACCGCTGCTGAACGTGTGCGCATTGCTGGAGACAAACACCACACGCAGGACGTAGCTCGGCGTGGCCGATGCGAGGAGCTTCGGCGCAAATAGCTTCGTCAGCAGGAAGGGGCCGATATGGTCCGTCGCCATTTGGTTCTCATGCTAAGTTTGAAGGGGCCAGTGGGCGCGGCAGCGCTGTAGATTAGGACCTAGAGGCGACGTGATGTCAGTGTGCAGTCAAGAAGCAGGAGAACGAACGGACGTGAAGGGCCTCACTGGCAGGGTATGCGTTGATCTCAGTGGCAGCTTTGCGCACGGCGGCCAGAGAGGGAAGATCAAGCGCCAGACGACGGATGTTTGCCTTGGGCACCTCCCGCTTAGTTGCATCCTCCGAGAGCTTCAGCCTGTACACAGAGGGTTCAACAATATTACCGGGATTGGGTATAAAATATACCTTTCTAAGTTGTATCCAGTTATAATTATAACGACCAGATTGCGTGTTTTGAAATCACACGGGCCGTTTCGAACCCAATGCCGCTGAGGCATGTGCCGGTGACCAATGCTATAAGTAACCGTCAGCAATACAATACATAAAGTAACATCTGGCGTCATCGGCCATTTCTTCCCCGGATTTGATCAGCGAAGGCGGTGGCGACCTCGTCGGCTGTGGTGGAGAAAGAGAAACTTGGAAGGGATATGAGTGAGGTAGGCAAGATCGCGCGCAGTCATTGCTGTTCAAGGAGAGAATTGCTGTTGGAAAGAGCAGCATGAAAACAAAGCCGAGAGTAAATTTTGAACAGCACAAGAGCATCACTGATCACTTAATGTCACCTCTCCCGAGTTCAAACCGCAACCGAGAAAAAGGAAGGTGAGTATGTGTAAGGTCCGCGTCGATTGAAGTCGAGCTGACCCCGCAAGAACCTTCAAAAATCGATAATGTTCAGTCCGAGGTGAGTGGATGAAGTATATGATTCAAGAAAGCTAAAGAAACTCGTAACTACTCTGTGTCTAAATACTAAGGTAAGTAAGATTCGTATCAATTGTCCTTGTGTCTAAATAGTGACGTCGTTTATAAACTAAGAATAGAACTCAAAGAAATGAACCACAACAGAACAACGTCCGCAGTGTCCGCAGTGCGGGCGTTGAATTTTTGACGCGCCGCAGTTCCATCCGTTACAGTATGGGCGGCGAAGTGGCAGCTGTCGAGCAGTTTCGCAACGAAGGACACTGGTACAGTGGCATGAATTTTTATTTCTTTCGCGATACAAGTGAATATGTCAACTTGACGTTGCTTTCCTCCGCATCCGTACTTCGGACGCCATGCTTCAGACTCACAACCACTGCTTATTGCCATAATGAGACACGAACTGACCCGTCTCCTCGACAGTCCACCGGTGAATCACTTCCAACATCATATCAACAGACTGCTTCGGCGTAACCGGCCCTTTGAAGTCCGGCAAGAAAGTCTTGATGCGCTCTGCAGTTTTCTGGAACACTGCCTCGTCTTCCGGTGAGCCTTGCACCAAGGCTTCAATTAGCTTGAAAATATTCGGTGGGTGACTGACTCACGCCGACCAGCCTTACTATCCACCATTCCTGGACTAATTGACACGAACACGAACCCCTCCGGTTTGAGCGCCAGGGCTAATTTTGCGATTGCCATATTCATAGCGGCTTTGGAAATCGCATATCCCACGCGCCCAGGGTTGGCCATTGTGAGTGTAGCATCGAGGTCAGCGTTGCCGGTCGAAAGCACAGCGATTTTCTTCGTGGGCCCCCCGCGGAGGAGCGGGAGGAAAGTTTTGATTGTGTGTACGACCCCGAGAACATTGGTGCGAAACTGGGGAAGCGTTTCAACATTCTTGCTATTTAAGAGTCAGGAGGCACACTTACGTGTTCGAGCAGGTCCTCATCCAGCTCTTCATTGGAGTCGCTGGAATTCAACTTGAGCTTCAGGCAGCCTGAGGGTCTGGCGACTTACAATGCGAGGATGGGCTTGTTCATGTTTGTAGCCAGTGCTGCGACAATGATGAGATAGTCCAGCGTCCCGCCCGTCGCCGACTCCACAGCTTTAGCTACTTCCTGAATATAAATTGGCAGTTTGGCACTTTTTTTCCAAAGAATATGTTGTCCGAAGGGCCGCACCTCAACGGCCACAGAGTCAGTTATATCAGCTTCCAGAATTACCACATTCTTTCTTGATTCTTGAATCTCGTAGAGTGTCGGCGCAGTTGCCTTGTTGCGTATCAGGGCAAAGACCGTGTTATCGCTCTTGGAACTGAGTTGATTGACGAATTCGAACTGTCAACCGACAGCAATTTAACCACACAAAATGCGAATCGGAAGGCAAGACGTACCCCAAGTCCTCTCGCAGCACCGGCAACGACGTAGGAAGGCATCTTATGTTGTACACACTGGGGGCAAGCACTGTGGGCGTGGGCTCACGGCAGATGACCATGGCATTTAGGCATTTGTCACGCGTCTCGGAACCTGCAGCCCGATTACACAATGGAGGCATGCAGCAGTGTGCACCCCTGAGACTTATATGGGAATTTGATGGCGGCAGAGCATTGGACGCACGGATGCCGTTGTGCCGATCGTGCCGATTATTCCCAGCAGCTCGCTCCTTTGAGTAAGATTGACGCCTCACGGCGGAATGGCTAGAACACCTGACTACCGCTTTCTCACAGAACGGTTACATATCTACCCGACATAGTATTCATCGCTGGAGATCGAATAATCACCTCCAAAAATGTTCTCACTAGAGTATAATTCATCTTCCCTCTCATTCCGGCCATAATCACTAGCGTTCCTCCTGCGATCGGCGTTCTAAACTTCGGGGATGACGAACTTGCAACGACCAGGGTTGCTTCATATTGCCCTGCTGTCCAGGTTTGATTTCTGTCGCCGATAAGTGTCGGGATCCCTATGACATTTGTCCCCCCCGCCCACTTAGATATATAGCATTAGTGTAGCCTCAGCCTGTATAGGTAATTCTTGGATTTCCACCCGAAAGTTCAGCGAGTGGATCAATCACATGCTCGTGCTGTGTCTTTTAGGCCGCGCCGATCGACGCTTATACCTCGGTCTTTGCTTTGCACTTTGACTGTGGTCGCTATGAATGTTCGGACATCTTAGTTACTACCTACATATCTCGTGTCTAGGTGCACTAGAGCGTATTTGCAAGTTTTTAGCCGAGATTTCTTTGAAATCTGATTGGTCGAGAGCTGTGGAGCAGCCAATCAGGTTTCAAGGAAATCTCGGCTAAAAATCTGCAAATACGCTCTAGTAACTACCGTGACAGTCTTTGCTTTGCACTTTGACGCTCGTGTCTAGTTTCTACAGTAATATCCTCCCACCACCCAACGGAGATAAGTAGTCTCCACACAGCCGCTACAACAAAAAAGCTCGTACCCGTGCATGTTCGATTATGCCTCATGCTCGTGTCCTATCCTGGATACTTGAGAATAAAACATCGCCGCTGGTGGTAAAGCTCAACATTTGCCTTGTTTCTCGTGAGCAGTTTTGCTTCAATTCAAAAAAATGCCCTGAGAAATGCGAGACAAGAGAAAAACTCAAGTGGCTCACCATTGAATTGGAGGTTGAACGAGGCTAGTTCCACGCAGAAGCAGGTCGGTATCAATAGCGTTCGAATCATAGATAATGAGGTGGATAGAGTGCGCAGATGAGATCTGTCGATTCAATGATACGCCAACATTCGTGAGCTCACCCTCGTCTGTTGCAGAGTAAAAAAAGGGGTCCGGGAGAGGCATTCCTCAGACCCACATTCGCCCTTAAACGGTGTGCTCCAGAATCCAACTTCCTCGTATCCTCGGCCCTTGCCACAATGATCTTTAGGATCGTGGTGATGACCTGCCAGTATGCCGATCCGGCACTCCGTAAATACAAGTGGAAGGCCGAGTTGAAGTCCGAAGACGGGACCATGACAAAAGACCAGACATTGATCAACACGACGATCGGCACGACAGTGCGTACATTCGCCTTCGCTGTTGGGAACTTCAGCTTCCTAGCTGAAGCAAATACCGCCAAATTTACCCTCTACCACTTTGAGCACATGGAGAGTACCCAGGTGGTGACAAAATCTAAGCAGGAACACCGTCCATAAGTCCAGTGGGTTCTTGTAAAGTAATACAGGCCTAACCACGAAGGACTCTTCCCAGATTTACCGCAGGCCATTGGCAAAACCGCCCTTTCTTCGACGGCAGTGTGGATGACCAATTTCCTCAAACGGCTCTTTGATATCTACCCAATGAACTGAACTCTGACCAACTCAGTGGCTAATGAAGGTGTTCTCAATACTAGGTGGCCAGTCGGTTTTTTTGAGGGAATCCACCCACACTTTTCCGATTAAATTACTACAAAGTATGCAAGGGAAGGCATGGGAAAATATCTATGAACCCAAACATTTACAATGCATGCAAGCCACTATAACCAACTAAAGAACATTCTCGCGGCCTGCCCCTGCTCATCCCCTACGCAGCGGGCGGGGGCGCAAATGAGACGAGCAAGCCCGGCGCGCTCGCCGCATCTGCAGGGTCGAGTTCGCCCGGAAGCCAGTTGAAGGCAATGTACGCGCCCACTCCTTTCCCCACGAGCGCCGGGACGTAGTTTGTCGGCGTGCCGAAGGTGAGCGCGGTGTTGTTCTGCGCGCCCATGAACACAAGAGAATCGACACCCGGGAGGATGGTGCCGTTAAACTCGGGCACCGTCCACTGCCACCCCTGCGTAAAGAAGGGAACCTCGTTCAGCGGGTTGATGCACGACGCGCGGGTGATTGTGATGTTCGGGAACTCGAGGGCGGAGGCCGTGAGGCAGAGATTGGTGCTAATGTCCCCGATCGCGCTGGGATTGTAATTATCTGCGTTAGTGCTGCGTCGACTGGGAGGAGAAATCAAGCAAACGCGTACCCGAACATATTAATGAAGCCGGTTGCGGGGCCTCCGCCCCCGCCGCCGGCGCCGGCGCCCCCTCCACCGCCCCCTCCACCGCCACCGCCGGGAGGCCCGCTCGTCGTACCGCCGTTGGCGCGGGGATTGACAACGCCGCCTCCGCCAACTGGCCCACCGCCTCCGCCCCCGCCGCCGGTCGAGGGTACCCCGGTGCACGCCCAGGCGCCCCACAGGGTGGGGGAGATGGTGGATCGGACCGCGAGGAGGCCGTGACCATTGGCGTCGGTGGGGGCAGTGGCGGAGGTGCTCCACCCGATGGGGGTGGCGGTGCTCAGGCTTTCGGAGGTTGTGCCCCAGATGAGCGACTAGAAGTTAGGTTCGGGACTCAGTTAAAAGACTCGGATTGCGGCAGGGAGGGACTTACGACGTTACCCATGAGCTGGCAACGCTCTGCTGCCTGCGCCGCCACGAAGGGTGCGAAGAGGAGAGTAGAGAAAATGGCGAGGGAAGTGAAGGTCATTTTCCTCGTGGGAGGGCGTCGGAGGAGGTGCTCTCTGAATGGGTCTTTTAATACTCCCCCACGCAACCATGTCCTCGGGTGTGGGAGACGGAAGAAAGCTCAGGGACCAGGGGCAGTTGGAATAATTCAGAGCCAAGGGCGCAGGAAGGCGGGCCAAGACCATTGAATGGTCATCGAGGCGAGTCGGCGCTTGACCTCTCCGTCGGAAAGGGGTTTCAGAATGCTGTCCAGGATTCGGCTCACACCCCTTGTGTTGGCGACATGGAAGTTCCACCAATGAAAAGGTGGGTTCTCATTATGCCAAGCCTGTAGACACGGCCAAAAATAATTCGCTGACGGGGTTTGCGGTTTGATCTCGCGCTCTCACCTTATATCCTTATATGAGCAGTAGAAGTGCTTAGCAATCTCTAAAGTTTGAGTCAACATAAATTGAAAATCCACCATCAAACACTGAATTTCAGAGATCCGGTGTGAAGCAGTAGTAACATGAGAAATATGATGCTTTAGAATCGAGTTCATTTTCCACGTAGACGAACGATATAATATTCATTTCACACCATACAGGAAGCCGGTATTGAAAATCGGCCTATAGGCTATAGTAGTTCGGGATGAGAGACAGACATATGAATACAGTCTTCGAGTGAACTTAGGCCCAGGGTCAGTGAAATCAGGTACAGGTCGCAGTCCCTGGTAGGGATGCCCGGAGCGCCATATGGACTCCGAACCAATGGCTACGTCGCCCTTTGACGGAGCCGAGCCAAGCCGAGTTTATTTTTATCCCTCAACATCTTCGGGGACGGTTCCCATGCTTCCATGGGACTGAGACTCTCACTCAGCTGAACATATGTTTCCAGGTTATTTATTCCACCAGAGCAGGATCCGTATTCGAAATAAGTACCGGCTAGGCCCGCTACCGCGGCAGAGCGCACTATCGTAGTGCAGAGATACATGTCGTCTTATCTTTTTCTTGATTGTGTCTATCTTATCTTTGATCAGATTGGCTAGTGTTTACCGCGGCTTGATCACAGTGGTCGCTTTACTCTGGAGTTTGAATTTAAGTTGTATAGTGGATTTCACAAAAGACACGATATTCCATGGAGATTTAGCATAGGACTGGTTGCCTTCCATGTGCCTGACTTTTTGTCTCTTCGGAATCTCGAAATATGGTCTAGAATCCTTTGTGCCGGAAAGCTATTTTGATCATGTGATTATGGCCCTCTTACAACAGTCTTGCTCAAACAAAGTCCCAAGGTCTCAAAAATCGCTGAAAATATTTAGAGGTGCTAGTGGATTGTATTTAACCTGGGATATTCCACACTGAGAGTATCCGAGCTTTGTGGAGGCTTGCATTTGAGAGTTGCGCACGCAGCGCACTTGGCTGAGGAAATTCAAAGATCCGCAATTACGTAATAGCGGAGCACTGGGATCAGACACCCGCGATAAAGAACAGACTTCAACATGCGAGGTACAAGGATCATTTGTTGAAGTGTCTGTCTACGAGAGACTACAGACTGGCCCTTCCCTGGCGTCGCGTGTCTGAGGTATGCCAAATATTGCCAAGTAACGCGTGACACTCTCGTAGTCTTCGAAAGCTGTTGCTTGATCTATGGTGGCGTGGTCCGCACCTGCAGTCTACAGTGGCGGTCCAAGCGGGAAATCACATCGTGCCTCGACATTCCCAAAATGCCCCCTCCAGTTCTAAAGCATTGAGTAGCACTGGATTCGCCACCTGTACCGATCCTCTGTGGTCTCTGGACAGACAACTTACAAGAAGGTCAACCATCAAGTTCCGAGACCTTGAATTCACCAAATTTTGGCAAAGAAATTTCTCTTTGAGTTGGAATCGAGGAATGATGTGGAAGCCGCTATGAGTCGTCTCCTTTGAATGGCTCAGCTACCTTTCGTGTGGATGAGAGGAGGAGGAGGAGCGAACTTTGTTCAACCATGGGAACTCTGTTCAATTTGGCCATTTCAGACTCAAAGAATTTAAGTTCGGCACTGGCACGATGAATTCTGACCAAGAATGCGGGCTTCCATAGTCTCAATAGACCAATCGGCTTGTAGAAGGGTCATGTGAATGGAAACCAAAGATAGAATTTTGTGCAACCTCGCGAAATCTGTTCAATTTCGGTCATTTCGGACTCGAAGGTGGACTCGTTTTATCCCACAGATGGGCTTCTCAACCGCAACTATTGCTCACAAATCCTGAATTTTAGCTGTCAACTAAATATATGCAGATATACCGAGTGCAAACCATCCTCTCGGGCTCTTTGGAGCTTTGTCAGCCCCAGTTTGCTGTGGAACTCTTCAGTCCCAAATCAGATTAGTGAAGTTTTAAGTCACTTGACCATGTAGGGTCGAAACATTTAAAACACCAGGAACTGGACCGCAGCAGACAATGTTCCAACAAAATCCACCCTCCGATACTGTTGCCCATTTCGAATGAATCCCTCGCCCTTTGTCCGCTCCATCCGTAAACATGCAATTCAATTCAGCCAATCAATTGTTTTCAGTACATGTTTTAATGAGCGTATTTCCTGCAAGTACTCGCACTAATCTTGCTCCACAGATGGCTCTAGTTTTCCTCAGGAACCCGCGGGTTTTTAGTTCTACCTCCGATCACAATAATCTCACTCAACATTATTTCCGACAACACTGGCAACAATGCAGCCCCTCAAGAACTCTCTCAAGGTCATACATCATCCTATGACACCCGGTGGACCACTCGTCTCGCTTGTGCTGCACATTTGCTCAATCTCAAGGTCCAAAATTCAGTGTGTTCACAAATTAATGTGCATATTCAATTTACCACTTTCCTTAGAACTGACTCTTGCTCTCTCACACTTTTAGATGTCCACTGGAGAACTGGGAACGCCTATTCGAGCCAGACAAGTATTTAAGTTACCCATTAACTCACAGACTGAATTCCTGTAAAGGCTGTAACTTGAATATCATTGCACCGCCCATAAATTTATAAATTTCTTTTGTTGTGTGCGTTCGTTGTTAGGGCTGTGAGCATTGCGAAACTCGGAAGCGTGGATAGATGCATGAATTTCTTCATTGTTACAGAGCTCAAACTTTGAGGGTGTTTGATCTCTGAACTTCAAAGCCGCGCACCATCACATTAAAAGTGTCGCACTTGATGCCATCAGTTTTTCAACAATCTATACCTTTCCTTAAGTGCTCTTAAATATTTCTGAGGTATGTCTACCATTACCAAAGTGCCCCCATGACCCTCGTGAAAAAAATGATGTAAACATTAGATCTTTTAATCCCAAAGCCGCACTCTGCCATGTGAAAACACGTGGCATTTCGGGCAGTCAATTGTAAGGCATTATATACCTGTCCCTGAGTGCTCTCAAATTTTGTCAAGGTATGTTTACCATTTACGAAGCACCCTCATATCGTTGGATCAACTACCACTATCAAATTACCCGAACGGCCATCATCAGTTGCAAATGCGGCACATTCTACTGCTGTAGGTTGACTGTAGAGCTAGTATGAGGTTCTAGGAGATTCTCAGTTCTGAGACCTGACTTAAGTCTACTCAAGTGACTCCGAGTCGACTTGCACTGACTTGCAAGTCAAGTCAAGTCTCAATTCCGACTCAACTTAACTTGACTCAAGTCGCATCAGCCAAGTCGACTTAAGGGCAGCCAAGTCTAAGTCGCGGCAACACTAGTCGCGCATTCTGCCATTCCTCTGCACAGCTCGTAATTCCGCACCAGTAAACGGCACACTTGTGAAGTTGTGTGCATGCGGCAGCGCAGCTTGTGCACTTCGGCCACGCCGCTGAATTTGGCAAATAGGGTTGGGTTGGATTCGCCATGGTGGCGATCTCCCGGAGTGATTCCCCACTCACTGACCTTTTGTTTCGTGTGTGCGCACGATTAATAGCAATTTCGGAGATGAGGTAATTAATGCATATGGCACTGTCATTATCTTCGGAAGATGGTGAGGTATTCATTGACCTTTGCTGTTGATTATCTATTGTTTCTCCGCTGTTCCCCGCATCTTGTTATTCATATTATCAACAGATGTTTCCTGTCACTCTTCATCAGATACCCAATTAATGTGTTGAGCATACCACCATCGTAAACCGCGTACAACTCAATACGCAATACCGTAAATGTGCACCACAATTAAGGGTTGTTGGAACGAAGGATGGGTGCGAATTTTAATGAAAATAGAATAGGAGCGTCGGCCCTTACAATATATTGAACCAACAAACCTATATCTTATGGTCAAATTAGTCTAGTTGTTATGTTGCTTTATGTCTCAATTTTCTTGTTTTTCGATGGTCGCCGGTTCGACTCCCTTCACGCGCAGTTAATTAATTAATGACAATAGTTACGATAAGATAGAGTACTGATAAGGAATAAGGAACCATTAGAAGAAGAAGATGTTATTCAATTTTTCGTTATACTGACCCCCTGCATTATAATGCATTATAAGCTCGAAAACATTATAAGGTGGGCTGATCTTATCAGGGACTCTCATCTTATCATGTCAAAATCAGAGGCAATCGGCATTATGGCCTGATAAGGGCTTATCAAGTCTTATCGGCTTCGGCACGTTTTTCCGACAAAGGCGAAAGATAGCGTTGTATTGGGGCCAAAATCCCTATATAACCAACTATGATCTTATGTCACCGGACGGCCTTCGCACTGAGAGCGAGTCTTCAATGCAGCAAAGTGGGAATAATCACCAGTTTGCAGGCCGAGTTCTACCACACCGTAAGTGCGAGACGTTACTGAGGGCTAGTCGCGATACTAGTACTTAATGAGCTCGGGGCGTTACTGAGGTTCACATAGACCGGAGCCAGTCTGTCTATGAAGCTAAGCTGTCGATAGACAGACCGGTCGATCGGAGTTTAAAATCAGTTGACGCGCGGAATTACCATAAAATGCTATTAGATAAGCAGTCTTTTGGCGGAGCCACGGCATTGACAAACAAACACAACCTAACTGAAAAAAAATTCTAGCAGTATGAATTGTTTGAATTCAGGGTTCGTTGAAAGATACAGCATATTTATACACGGACTCTATTGTTATAGGTACTCGTCTTTGTGCAATTTGTATTTCAATAGTCCAATTCGCACCTGCTTATCTAATAGCCTTTTTTGGAAAGCTGCGCGTTAACCGAATTCAAACTCCGATCGACCAGCCTGTAGATCGAGACTCGTCTCTCATCTACAGGCTGGTTTCGAGCCTAAGGTTCACACAGAGAGTTGGGGACAAGACGTCTAAGTACCTGATGGCATTGGGATAAAAAGCGTGTCTCCACAAGGGGGGAAGACTCCCCTTTACATACGTAGAAATATTCTTAATATAGCTATGACTCGAGTTTGAAGTCAACGGGCCGTGAATCCATGCCCGAAGCAAGCCCGAGGCGATGACCGACCGATGCCCGAGCACTGCCCGAGGCAATATGCGACGCGTCGCAGGTTGAACACGATCACGTGCATGGTCGAAATAACCTGTGCTCGCAATGGAGAGTTCATGGAGGTTTACCATAGCTAATATCGTCACAGGAACGGATGGAACCATCTCCAAAACAAGTCTTTTTTCCTCCGCCTGAAATGACTAGCGCGCGCGTTAACTTGAAGCCCATATACATAAAAATAATCTGCTTAGCTATTTATATACTCTAAGCTGCGAGAAAGTTAACTCATCGGGCCAGTACATATGTCGGGAAACGCTTCGAACCCGGTTGGACGGAACTGGACGGAACCGGACGGAACCGCAAGAGCCGAGCTAAATTTGTCGCATTCCCATTGATCGTCTGTGGGCTTGTGACCAGAGGGGAGGTGATAGATGCACGGATTTTGAAGATTGAACTCAAGCCATTTGAACACTTTAAACCAGGACGCCCCTCGATCTCGCTTGTCAAGTGACAATTTTATGGTACCGAGGAGATACGTCCCTCTCAGAGCGAATAAATAAACTTTCTACGCATCGCGTGGTCAAACTAACTTGCGTTAACTCACTTTCAATTGACGTGGTCTACACAGATTTCGGATCCCCTCAAGCTGATCACGAATGATTTGCTGCGGTTTTTGACTCCGATGCACCGCGGAGCCTGCATTATTTCAAATTCAGTTGGCTAATCATTGTTGCGAAAGGGCCCCGAACAGCCAATGAAGAGAATGAAATAATTTTCGATTCAGCCCCACAGATCTCCCGTGTTGATTTCTTCACATTAGTATAGCAGGATTCTGTTCCGCATCTCCCTTTCCAACGAGCAGTGGGTAATACCAGTACGACCTTCCGTAGAGTTGAACATGGAACCTTGCAGAGTTTATTTATTTTTTGAAAGCCGACCAAGCGTCTCGCCGAGAATAGGCCATTCTATCTATGTGTCCCTCCGTTGATTCCCTGGTCCATGACTGACAAATTCCGTCCTCATCGCTAAATATAAATATTTATTGACCGAACAATTCGCCGCTCGGTACATGCGATTGCTGTGATTGGCCCCAGCAACACGCCCTGAATTGTCTCGCCCTGAACTCGTCTATTTTTAATCTTGCTGCCCATGAAACGCCCCAAATCTCAGTGAACCGACTATTTTTAACTTTGTCACCCGGTGAAAACCCTCTACCGTAGTTCAACTTATGCACCGTAAACCGGAACCGTGCACGAGACTCTAGATCCTCCTCGCATCCTTAAAAGCAGGTCTGAGCGTCGTATGTCCTCAGAGAACCCCTCAGTTCTTATCATGATATCGGTTTCTTCCTGCCTCTGCGCTATCCTCTTGTCCGCGTTCGTCTCCGCCGCACCTGCGCCTGTTGCGTCTGTCTCTGCAGCTGCTAGCGCGGTCAGCGACGCAACTCTGGCCTCAGCCACGTCTTCGAGCGCTTTTAAAGTTCCCGTCGCTTCGTCGACCTCCTCCGCCGCCGAACCCAGCGATACAGTCCCCTTCGCCGGCACCGAGCCCAACAACCCCCTCTGGAACCTCACCAGCGGAACGCCCGAGCCAATCCGCGGCACCCTAGGTGCCCCGATTCTTGGAACCGACATCAACCTCCCTATCGAGCAGGAGAATCCGGACGTGCTCGCGCCGCCAACGACCGACGCGGGTGACGTGTAAGTAGTTAAATTCACACTCAAATAACTAAAGCTGTTATTCTTGGGACTCGGACGCTAATTAGCTTCAAGGAAAAACGCAAAATGGCCTCTCGACCTGAGCCACATGCGTCTCCAAACCGGGGGATGGTCCCGCCAGGAAAACAGTGCGTGTTGTTCCCACCAAAGTATTCGAACAACGCCAAGGCTGACGCGAGTTTCATCACAGCTGACATGTTGCCTATCGGGACAGCTATGGCGGCTGTCGATATGCGGTCAGTGTGATTAAACTCTAATTAGATGGCGTCTCGATTCACCGTTGCTCTGATCAAGGCTTGAAGCAGGTGCAATTCGGTGCGTATCATAGAGCATATTGAATGGCCAATACGAACTGAACGGCAACAATTCCAGTGAACTCCACTGGCACACGGCGTCAGAGGTGAGCTCGGTTTAGCGACACTTCTGATATATCAGGTCGGCTTACAAGCTGAATAATATCAGTGGGCGTACGTTTTAGCTGTGAGCGCCGCTTTTTTTGGCGTTTATCCAGGCATTGAACTAGGGTTTTTGGTTATTCCCAGGGTTGGACTCAGATCTCCGCCGTGGATCAAGATGGGAGGAACTATTTGACAACTGTGGTATGTGTTGAATGCAGGCCAAATCTTGCCAAGTTTCTATCGCGGCCACGAGCTAATTATATTCACTCTTGTAGGGACCCGGAGATCTCTGGTTCTTCCCGCCTGGCATCCCCCACAGTCTGCAGGCCACCAACCAGACTGAAGGCGGTTCTGAATTCCTTCTCGTAAGTATCTTACAATGAATAAATAAAGCTTGAATGAGCGGCTTTCAGGTATTTGACAATGGAGCCTTCAGTGACGACGGGACGTTTCTGGTGTGTTTTAGTTTGTCTTCGTTTGTGTGGCAGCACTCACCATCCTCGTCGAATAGTTGACCGACTGGATGTCCCACGTTCCATACGAAGGTCCGGGCTGCTGATCCATGTGACTCGGAGAACTGACCTTCGCGCAGTCATCATGAAGAACTTCCAAGCTAACACCGAAGCATTCTCGCACATTCCCAATCAGCCGGGCGGCCTGTACATATTCCCTGGTCGTATGTATCCATTGATTTTCCTTTTTCGACGTTCATGTTTAACTCAAATAACCTTGTACCTTGCAGCCGACCCGGATCCCAACGCGCTCCCGCCGACCGACCCCCACGGCCAAATTCCCAACCCTTACGCCTTCAATCTCTCGCAAGTGAAGCCGACGCAGCTCCCCGGGGGCACGATCAAGATTGCGGATTCAACTAACTTCACGGTAAGGTTTTCTTACCTCGCTAGAGGACTGCTCACTGAATTACTGGTTCAGGTGTCGAATACGATCGCTGTGGCCGAGATCACGGTCCAACCGGGTGCCATGAGGTAGGCTCTTAGTTTTTTTTTTACAGTGTCAGAAATCATCTACCGAACGCAACCGCAGAGAGCTCCATGTACGTCCATTCACTGCGGTTGTTTTCAACCTCGGAGTTACGTTTGAAATGTAGTGGCATCCCACCATGGATGAAATGGATTTCTTCCTGTATGCGACTATGTCTTCTTCATGTACGGATAAGCTCACGCCCTTGTTCAGCGAGGGCGAAGCCCGCATGACGCTATTTGCGGCGGAAGGAAATGCAAGGACCTTCGACTATCATGTATGCTCCCAGCGATTAACTATTCGACAATGACTAATCACAATCTCATTCAGCCTGGCGATATAGGTACGAAATAAACTCAATTTGCTGCTGCATTTGAGTTGCTAATAGTATCCGATTAGGCTACGTCCCGAACAACTACGGTAAGCTGACCTAGATGCATCCATAAATCGGTGCTGATTGATATCTTCTCTGAGGTCACTACATTGAGAATACGGGAAACACGTAAGTTCTCTTCAGGGATTGTTGAACCAGCGTTAACCTGACTCGTGAAGGACTTTGAAATATCTCGAGATTCTCAACGGAGGTTAGTGTTATAATTTCGTTGGCTTTGAATTGCGGGGCTAATAGCCGCATAGAGCAGTTCCAGGACCTTAGTTTGAACCAGGTAAACGCGCATCAAAAGATTTTTACTATTACTAAATCCTATTTTCAGTGGCTCGCATTGACGCCTCCCGAGATTGTGAAAGCCCATCTCCAGTTGTCTGATGTGAGCGCGCTAATATCCGCCACATTGCAAAGTTAACGGTTTGGACAGGAAACGATTGCGAGCCTCATGAAGGTCAAACCTATTGTTATTTGATGCAATTCCAGAACGAATCCTACCTGTTTACCTTGTTACTTTCTTACTTTGAATAATGTTCATTGCTTTCAACCTGAACTTGCCGAGTAATGTGTGCTCCCAGCGATGCGGCTGGCTGTCACTGTCAGTATGCGTGAACTCGATCGGCTCATTCAAATGTTGAACCAGGATAACCCGTAGACTCGGCCTGTAACGGCCATCCGATTCGAACTGGTTTGCCGCTCAAAGTCAGTTTCAACAGCCCCTCATCTACTAGGTTGACAGGGCTCGTTGATCTTCAAGGCCCCCGAAAAGATTAAACCCTGAAAAAGGCTGCGGACATTGAATATAAGCGAGTCGGATATTGAGCGCCGGCGGTGAAAAGATAACATGGGTAATGCGAGAAGAAATAAAAAACATCCGGCAAGATGCCGTATTCGGACACGGGGAGTCGAACCCCGGACTGGCTCCTTGATTCCAATTTCCGTGCTCACTTCCTATGCCGTGTGGCGCACACAATGTCTGATTTTTTGGCTTACCTTGAGCTGATTATAAGGCAGATTGCATGTCCAAGACAAGGAAGCACCGAAGGTTCGAAAAAATTGAAGGGATAGGCTACGGGAGTCATATATTGAGTGAAAAGATAATATTAAGCTAGGTAATGTGGGAAGAAAGAAAAAACCAGCATATTCAGACACAGGGAGTGGAACCCTGAACTGCTTCCTTGATGAAATTCTAAAACCCCCCATAAGTAGAGGGCGTCTGCCATACACCGTGTCTGATTTATTGGCTTACTATAAGCGGAGGTACGAGACGGAGTTTATTTTCACACAAAAAATCCTTCAAAGAGTGTTCTCGCGACCCTCACGTAGTTAGCGTCTGCGCCAGGTGTTGAGAAATGGATCTCGGTGATGAGGACAGTAAGAAAACTTCCAACCACAAGCTACATACAGACAAGGGGAGTCGAACGCTGGATTGCCTCCTTAATCTGTCCGATCGTCGTGGGTGTTCGGCGCGTAGGTTTCTCTTTTGAGCCTGCCTAATATCTCCCATGGCGTGTTAGAATGCTAAATGGTTGGTCGAACGCGGATGGCGAAGTTGAGTTGACTCTATTTGCCGAAACACGGCTGGCGTCTTTACAGCCAGGGGCACCTTCAGGACTATTATACGAACATTTTTTCTCGTTTGAACTTCACGAAAGATGCCGCCGTTCTCGAGAAAGGCTCAAAATACACGGAAATAGGGCCCACCAAATAAAACTACTTGAAAGTTGCATAGAACACAAAATGGACCCTGGGGGCATCTTTCCCTCAAAGAGACAACCATTTTTGACTATATACTTGCTAGGTTTCGTGCAGTATTCATTGAGATATGGGCCGCACAAGTTTTGACTGGAAAAGGCCAAGTTGACGTGTACAGTCGAAGCTGTCATAACCCATACCCATCGGTAGACCCTTAAAAGTATGGGTTTTTACAGCGTATGGGTTCCAGCAGCCGTGGGAAAGCTCTCGGCAAATCCCGGTCTTTGCCGAAATCCTTCTGCTGGGCGTGATAATCCATGAAATGTCATGTACACCTGCAAAATTAGTCGTATATCCATTATACAAGGCCTTCAGTGCCTTCCCCTCCATTCTGCAGATCTCTCGACATCCTGGTCAACTCATTACCAACCCATGAGATCAACTGATGAACAGAATTTGGTCCGAATTGAGTTGAAATACCCATCCAATAGCTCTTTATGACTGATGACATTGATTTACCCATAATAAGTCCTCCAAAGGCCATGGAATGAGGGCAGAAATGGACAGAAAATACATCAAAAGTATGGGTTTTGGCTGTCAAAAAGGTATGGGTTATGGGGTATTAGAGAGTTATGGGATTTAATTGAGAACAGCCCCCGTGGACAGCCAAAAGGTATGGGCTTTTACAGATTATGGGTTGTGAGAGCTATGGGTTACGACAGCTTCGACTGTATTTCCCGCCACCGCCAACTTTTTCCAAACGGCAATAATTTTGCCTCTGACTGAGATCACACGTCATATTCCGGAAGGAATTTCCCAAACTATCGAGATCCCTTGTAATGAGGCCAAGAATATCGTGCGTCTTCTTCCATTTGGTGCTCGCCTCAGCGCGAAGTCGTGGCTGCGAAGACGCGGTAGCGGATGCTGTACCGGCAGTAGCAGGTTTTGGCGCTGAACGCTGCCAGTAGGGGGTGGCTTAGTTGAAGTCAGCGGGGTTAAGGTGGCTAAATGTAGTCGGGCTGGGGTGCTTCCTCCGCGCTCAGAGGCCGTAAAAACCCGGCAGACGCGCGATGATACGTCCTGATTAAAATTCTTTGGTTGTGTTATAAGTTACAAAAAAAGTTGATCGTAAGATACATAACGGCAATCAAAGCGCGGTAACTAACTTCAGAACGAGGTTACGAGTGGATAGTCTGTCAAGAGAGATACTTCTAGTCCCTATCACGGAGCCGTGAATCTTTGGGCGCATAGGCACTCGCTCGAGTCTACATTCCAATAGAGTGGTTCCGATTCACATGGTGGGGCGCTACTGGCGCTGGTGCATGAAGTGGGCAACATTGTATGTCCCTCGCAGGCATTCGCTGGAAGACAATATCAACACAGATCACGCCCGAATCTGATCAGAGAAGAGGAGAGGCTTACCACCAGACTTGTGTTTCTTTACCACTGCCTGCGCAATCACAAGGAATATTGCCCATCCTGTCGTGAACATGCTGAGTGTTGCGACCAACACATCAATAAACGCCGACCGCGGTGGCTTTGGCCTTTGGAATCGACACAGATACACCCCGTCGAGCACCGCGGGACCCGGCCAAGTCAAAGGGAGTAGCCCTGGGATATCAAAGGCCACGGTGATATTGGAATAATAACCGTCGTCGACCAGGATCGAATAAAGGTAGGACTCGGTCGGTAGGTCGGGATAGCCCGGGCGATTGGGATGGGTCTGGGGAAATGTCCTAGTGATGGCATCAGATATCATGGAAGTGTTGAGCAAGAAGTTGTTGGGGCTGGGGTTCCCAAGATCGAGGCGCACGGCGGCGTACACTGCCTGTACAGCGTTTGAAATTATGCAGAACGTGTCATTTGTGAGCAAGGGCTTTGTATATTGGCCTCTGCTGGAGTAGAGTTGGATCACCCGACCGGGGGTGTATTCGAACATATCTGTAACATTCAGAGGCGGCACCTGAGCAGCACAGGGAGCGTCGGGGCCCAGAGATGCCGGGCACCACGGAAATTCAGCGCGGAAGGAAATTATGGTCGGAAAGGAGCCATTTGTGAGTGCCTGCAGCGTCAAGGTGCGAGTCGCAAACTCAGAGCCCGAGGTTGCCAGTATAGAGCTGCGCACCCGGGCCCGGGCATCGATCGACCGATTGAAGTTCCCTGTCTGGTCCCGGAACAGTGTCCCGTATTTCCCAGACAACGTGGACTCCGTAAAATCAGCGCGTGCCGTGATCTCGAAATCGATGCCTTGCAGTCTTTGGGCCTCGTCTGCCCGGCAGGTAACCAGGGCCGTATAATCTATCATAAAAGTGTTTGAATCGCCATTGACGTAGAGGGATGTAATGTCGCAGTTGTCCAGGATCCAGCCCTGGTAAAGAAAGCTGGAATCGCCTACGTTAGCCGTGTTAACGGATGCAATGGTATACTGAAACATGGAGTAGTTGGTCGTAATGGTGTCTCCAAGGCCCAAGAGCCGGGGATCACAGAGTGTGCCAGGCTTTGACTTGGCTGCCGACGGAAGAAATCGACTAAACCAGTGGCTCTGCGTCACATTGAAATCGGAATCGAAGCCAGTCACAGTTTCATAGCCCGCCAGCGCCGCTTCGGATGAATGAGCCTTGAAGAGTGGAAATCAATAATGGACACACCGTTGATTGCGGCCAGTGACAGCAGGACGACGAATGCGCCTCCAAATGCGACTGGAGCAAAAAATCGTCCTGGGTATGTGCGGGTGACAGGGTAATCAAGACTGAGAATGTGCCGCATGACGCAGGGGGACTTGAGATATGGATGGCGGACAGACCATTTATAAACAGGAAAACAAGGCGCTTCAGTGAAACTTTGATCATGGATGGGAACCGATAGGTGGCATCTGACACCTGCTCTGGTTAGGTAACCATGTTTTGAGGTGACTACCGTATCATTTTGACCAAGTGTGTATAGGGTGTGTTTATTTCAGCAGTCATGGGGAAGTTACCGTGTAGTATAGTAGTCCGGCGATTGCCGGGCCGATTTTTTTTGGCGTTTTTGAGCCTATTTGGCCCCCAAACTCTTGATGTCGCCGTCGCCTAGGTCCCAAGTGTTCAGTTCAAAGGGTCGCGTCACGCGTCACTTGAACACTTGGTCGAAATGATACAGTAGTATTCATCTGGAAAACCGGGGACGTACCTATGGGCACTATGGGCACGATGCAGATAGCATTTTTCGACAGGGATGTACCTATGCAGCACTACGGAAGTACTGCATAGCACTGCCTAGTAGCTCGTAGTGGTCCATATTAGCGGTTTTCCAGATGTTGTCAAGGCTAAAAACAGGTTGTAGGTGTTAGAAGTAAATTTGGAAATGCCGTTTACTCACCCAAATTCCGATGAATGGCGCACTCACACCGAACCGGGTCGCGGGTCGGGCTTGAGCCCTGCCCTGCAACAACACTACCGATGGCAATCACTTAGATATCTCCTGGTCCAATCCTGAGAGGCACTATGAATTGTTTTCAAGCAAACCTAGGGTTCAGAGTTGAGAGAATTGGACTGAACACCGAAGAACCCAATGTTTCTCTGAGCCCATTTCTTTTGAACATGCTGCCCACCTCGGTACTGGGCGCTCATTTGGCGCTTGCAGGTAGCAGGTAAGACCATGGGACGCCTGATAGGGATTGGTGATGTGCGCCACGGTGAACACATACATGATCGAAGAAGCAGCAGGTGCTGGCATCAGCCGCACTCCAACAGCCACCCACGACCAGCGCATCACGCAGGTTGATTGCATTTGAAAATGGCGGTGCGAATTGGCTGCTCACTAGATCTATTTCGATTTACATCATGTTTCAATGGTCCCACGGGAAAGTTCGAGGGATTGGCGCTGTGCGCCACGGTGAGGCGATGGATGATCCAGGAAGCAGGGCTTCCAAAAGACGCCCACGATTTAGTCCACTGTCATTCAAAAACTCCGGGCTGTGCGGACAACGTACGTATTCTTGGAGCGTGCGAGTGGCAGATCACTATCTGTCGTACTGCCTTCTCAGAAAAAACAAAAGTTGGTCGGGCACGACCTGAGTATGCGTATTCAGCAAAATGTGCAGATTGAAGCAAGTAATGAACCTATGCATGTGCTCGGGTCCCACCACTTCCACCGGACCACCACGCGCGCAAGGGACCGTCTCTGAAAAGGCTCTAGGTTGGACCTGGATCTGTGGTTAGGCCTGATCGGTATTGAATTTCTTTGGGGTTCCATTTCGCATCATAAGAACCCCAAATGTTCTTATTCCCGCATATCATCCGATAGAAGTTGGGGCGTTTGTGATTGACATCGCCCTCGGGAGGTTGAGACGCCTGCGATAGCAACAGACGAAGGATCTGGGGAATTCGCACCTATTGATGTTAGGCACCGAAAGACGCAGGAGCTCGGCCACTTGACGTCTAGGAGACAATTCGGGCAGAGTAGTACAAGGGGGGGTCGGCATTAAAACGGATATGGGGGTGGGGGGGAGAGGGTCTCGAGGAGGGCTGAATTTTCTTTCTAGGCCAAGTTACTAAAGAAGTCCAGAATGCTTCAAAAATGCAGTTGGAGCAGTTTAAATTGTGTTGAATGGAAAAGAGAGGGTTCTTCAACGGTCCCCATGTCAAATCAGACCGCCAAGCCAAATTGGGAAGTCAGCTCATAAGGATCAGGATTACGTTAATCCTCAGTGCTGCCGCATCACCTCGTTCGTAATGGCAAAAGAAGGGAAGAGCAAAAAGAAACAGGTGCGCGGCACACACTAACAGCTTTAATTTGTGTCAATTCGTCCATATTACAAATCGACACACTGAACTGGAATAAGCCAGGATTGTTATAATTATGCTGCATAATTTATGCAATCAGCCGCGGTATCGCCCAGATAAGGCAATTTATGTGAATTGGGGGGGAAATAAAAATGGAACAGAGAGTGCATCGGGAAACTGAAGCAAAAAAGAAACCATGTGCATTCGTACATTGAACCCCGAATTGTCTTCTTGATTGCAATGGAACTGATGGAAGGTCAGAGGCCGTGTACCGTAGACAGTGGCTTACGTTTCTCATGGATACGAGACATTTATGTTCAGGAGTTCCACAAAATCCTCCAGAGAACGTTCTAGTGAAACTCGCGTAGTCGTGGCCAGTGTTAGGCGTCGAGAAATGAATCCAGGTGATGCGGACGGTAAAAAAAAAAGATACAAAATGCATACATTCAGACACGGGGAGTCGAACCCCGCACTGCCTCCTTGTCACACACTTAGTTTAATATAGTCAGGGGCCGTGTACCGTACACCATGTCTGATTTCTTGGCTTATAATGAGCTGGGGTAGAAGGCGGATTTTATTAGATAGGATGTGCAAAAGCCGCACGAGCCGCATGCGGCATTTTGTGCATTGTGCAATGCTGCGGCAATTGCTTTGCTGTTCATGGTTCTTGTCTTTCAAAATTTGCCTCATAAATCTCATATTCCACTCTCAGGAGTGTTATGTTTTGGATGTGCACCCGTGGGAGGCTGCATTTTTCAAGCATCACAAAGGCACAGTCATCACTCACTTTTTCCATACTTTCACATCTGCCACACAGCAGAAGCAATGCCAAGAAACTTCCCTCTCCCCACAGCACCTCTCCTTCACCTCAGGTAAGCTTATATCACAATAGTTAATTGACACCTCTCAGATTTCAAATTTGCCGTGCGGCTTTGCACAATGCACAAAATGCCGCATGCGGCTCGTGCGGCTTTTGCACATCCTATCTATTGTTCACGATCAGGAGGGGACCGAGATCTCAGAAAGAAAAAAGTATTTTGAACTCAGAGACTCTGAGTGCCCAACGGACGCTGAATATACACGAGGTAGAGAGATAATGGGTAGCCTGCGAGGAATCAATCTAGGTGGTGAGGATAAAAAATGAAATAAAAAAGCTAGAGAATCCCTACAGTATACAGACACGAGGAGCCGAATCCCTTATTGCCTCCTTGAATATTAATCCCCGTTTAACCGTTGAAGATCAGAGGCCGTGTACCATACATCATATCCGAGTTCTTGGCTTACAATGAGCTGGGGTAGAAGATGAATTTATGTCCAAGACAAGGGAGGGACCGAGGTCTGAGAAATTTTGATTTGAACCCGAGTCTGCGGCTAGTTAGATACTGAGCGCCGCCGGTGAAAAGACAATGCGGGCATAAAACAAAATCACCTGAAAAAAAAAGATGGGGTACCGAGTTCCTGGCTTACAATGAGCTGGGGTAGAAGGTGAATTTATGCCCAAGACAAGGGAGGGACCAAGGTCTGAGAAGTTTTCTATTTGAACCCAGGGAGGGCGTAGCCTCGAAAAGTGAATCTGCGGCTAGTTAGATACTGAGCGCCGGCGGTGAAAAGACAATGCGAGCATAAAAGAAAATCGTCTAAAAAGATGGGGTATTCGAACACGGGGAGTCGAACGCCGGACTGCCTCCTTGAATATTAATGCTTGATGATCTTGTATGGTCAGAGGTCGTGTGACGTACACTATGTCTAAGTGTTGGTTCCAGTTTGAGCCCTGGTTAAAGGCGGATTTCATGTCCAGACAATGATTGGACGGAGGTCTCAGAGAAAGAAAAAAAACAATTTGAACAGTGCGCAGCGGACGT
This sequence comes from Mycena leptocephala, assembly GCA_029378395.1. Lineage (NCBI taxonomy): Eukaryota > Fungi > Basidiomycota > Agaricomycetes > Agaricales > Mycenaceae > Mycena > Mycena leptocephala. The sequence goes on along the minus strand of JARJLF010000129.1, from coordinate 61,600 downwards.
TGAATTTACACAGTGGATAGCCGACAAGAAATGAGGTGATTCGGGCGGAGAGGAAAAAAGGCTGACTTCCTCGCTATTCGGACACGGGGAGTCGAACCCCGAACTGCCTCCCTAATCCATTGAAAAACCCTAGTCCATGGTCAGAGGCCGTGTGCCGTACACCATATCCGATTGCCTGGCTTATAATGAATACGGGTACGAGATAGACTGTATTATCGTGAGTAGGCCACCAAAATTAAGGTGTTTTCTAGATCTCTCACGCCCTCCAGTCCTATATTCAGTGCGGGAAGGCCACCGCAGGAAAAATTAACTGAGAAAACAACAAATGTGTCCGAGTTCCTGCTTCGCATTGGATAACAACATGGTGGGTAAGTATGCGGAAAACAAGCGGAAGGAAAAGTTAAAACCAATGTTTGACCACGTTCAACTTCACTTGAAGTTCGAATCTGTATCCTACTGTGACGTTTGTTCTATTTCCCATGTATGTCCGCAGAGTAACCAGATTCAATTCATGATCAGGATCATTCTAGAGCTGCCCCAGCCACATACCGCCGTTCGAGACTCTAACCGAACCAGCCCATCAAAGTTTGATGGCCGGGATCTCCCGGCCCAGCCGCTTAAAAGATCCACGTCATCACTGCCACCTCCTTCCACCTCCATCGCGACTCCCGCCCTCTGAGTCTATTGCATTGACCCAAACTCAACCAGCACGTGCATCGTGTTCGACTTTCGTGCTAGCATAACACACGACGCGAATACAACGCCAAAATGCCCCGCAAACCAGGGATGAATGTCGCCATGCCCCATGGCCAATGTACGTCGCGTTCTTCAGCACTTTGAGTGTAGTTTTTCCTTGAGAATAAAGACTGATACTGTTTTATGTCGTGTTCTTCACCCCCAGACACCCCCGAGCTCGAATACACGCTCAACCTCGGTGCGGAATCCACTCCGGTGACGCCGCGCCTCGACAACGTGGATATGGGTGTAGACATGGGTGTGAGCGCGCCCGTGCCTCCGCGCACGCGCAGTTGGCGCCCCGCAGGCCACGAGGGCGAGCAGAAAGCGCGTTCGAGCGCGTACGACGCCGCGGGAAACCTCAAGGTTGCGGTGCGCGGCCGGCGTGCCGCCGCGCGTGATTGCGGGATTTGGTGCGTATGCTTTTTATCTGTCGAGTCGCTCACGGATTAACTATGAGGATGGTGCAGCGAGGAAGTGGCGGTCAACCCGGTACGCACGCAGTGTTGCGGCGCGCTGTTTTGTAGGGAACATATCGACGATGTACGTCCTGCGCTTTTTTTCTCGCTTTTTCTTCGCCCCCTGCGTTTCGCCCACCCGCTGACCCACCAACGCAGTGGCTCTACGCCCCCGCCGCAACAGGCCTCTGCCCCGCCTGTAGTGCACCCTGCGTCCTCCCGCCTTCGCGCGGCACATCCGCATCACCGTCTTCCTCTCCCGCCCGAGCTCGCGCCCACGCCCGCCCGCGCACCCCGCCCTCCTCGCGCTCGACCTCTCCCCACCGTAACTCCTCCCTCGATACATCCTGCCCACCTTCTGCGCTTGATCTCGACGACGGAGTGCTGCTCCCAAGTCTGAGCTCAACGAAGGGTGCACAATTCGGCTTGAAACCCGAAGAGAGCTCGACGACAATAGCTGCACGATCCGACTCGACAAAACCACAGATGAAATACCCCCGCCCCGGCGCGGACGCGCTCGTGCGGCTCCTCGCGGGGTTCGTGGCGTTCATTTTGCTGTTGGGGGCGCTGAGTCGGCGCGGGGGTGAGAGTGGGGTTGAGTTGGGTGGGGAGTTATAAGTGGATGCAGACGAGCAGAGAGGCGCGTAGGCCAATTTATACCAAGTGGATCTAAAACGTTCTCATTATCTTATACTCACGCACGAGCACGATTAATTTTTTTCTTTGCGCTCAGTTTCTCTCGCCCACGCTACCACCGATGAACTCCATCCCATCGCATCTTCCCTACCCAAACTCGAAATTCGAACAAGCAATATTATTCGGACGTGGTGTATGGAACACAGCCTTGCGCATTTGATTATCAACCCCTTAACGTACAAGGCAGTCCGGGGTTCGGCTCCCCGTGTCCGAATGAGCTCGTGAAGATTTTTTGCGTTGTCTCTGGATCGCCTTTTTGTTTTACGCGTACGTTATACTGCTAGCTATACCCATGGCTCACAGCACTCATTCAGGACGGAGGGTATCCTGAGCTAGTTAATCAAGTGGGCTTGAGGTACGGTACATTCAACCCCTCCTTACAGTACGTACTGTACAGAGTTGGATTCCTCGCGGACTCCGAACATGTACACTTCTTTCTCACCCCCTTGCACCGTTCCTTCCTCATCCCGCAACTCAGTCTCACTTTTCTTCAGTTCCCCTCGAATGAGCTCCGATCGACTACCCACCGTCTCACACTCCCCGCTCAAGTTCGAAATTCGAGCCAACAATATTAATCGGACATGGTGTACGGAACATCGCCTCTAAGCATCCTGTGTTTCCCTGTTTAGAGAGGCAGTCCGGGGTTCGACTCCCCGTGTCCGAATGGGCTTCGATCCTGTCATCTTTTTTTTCCCCCTCCTTTCCATTCCTTCCGACTCCTTCACCTCCCTCGATCTCGTGGCATGGTCTGCGAATAAGCCTCTTCACCTGAAACATCCAGGTTCGTGTCCAGACATTAACTTTGTTTTATACACTCCTGCTCAATGGGTGGAAAGGAATCGGACGTGGTACGACCATACTCTGCAGGTTATTTCTTTACTGAGCAATATTCCTTCTTTTCTTTCCCTTTCTCCAAATCCCGCAGCTAACATTCCCGCCTAACGGTTTAACATTCCCTCGTTATCAAAATAGGCAGTCGGACATGGTGTACCGTGACGGAACTCCGCCTCTAAGCATCCCGGGTTTGCTTGCTTACAGCAAAGCTTGGACAGGCAGATCGGGGTTCGACTCCCACTGTCCGAGTGTTGGAAGGGATGTTTTTCCTTCTTGCGTTGTTCCTTCCCGGCTCCGTTCTCACCTCGCGATGCCAAGTCTCCTCGATGCGACTGAGGTCTGTCGCGTATCCTTTCAGGCAATCCAGGGTGGGCAGTCGGACATGGTTCACGGAACACGGCCTTGACACATCGGAATGAAATATTCAAACATGTACGAGGCAGATCGGGGTTCGACTCCTCGTGTCTGAATAGTCTGCCTGGAGTTGATTTTTTTTTTGGTCTTTTCTTCCGCATTCCTTGCCGCTCGGTCTGGATTCCCCAATCGGACAGGTACTTGGCCATCTGATACATATGTGTCCCGTTGTGCTTGTTCGAATTAAATCGTGTCTCACACGGACCGTGGATATGAGATGGGGACTCGGGAGGATCTCAACAGATATGGTATAATGGATGCTGTGTCCGAGTCTATAGCAAACCTCCAACGACGTTACTGACTACGACTGGTAGTATCTTCCAGTATAATATAACCTCCTCTTCCTCCTGATACAGGAAGTATCAAACGAAGTTCGTACGATTCGGGTGTTTCCCCTCGAAAATTGCGCGTACAATGCGTATCGCCGCGACAACAGCGACGCCTAGGAGAGCTGTGATTTGGTCCATCTCCAGCATGGACATTCCAGTGAGTGGAAAATATCCCATCTGGGGGAAGAAGGCCAAGATGTACATCGGCCACCACTGGGCAACGCGAAACATGAGCAACCCCAATTTTACCACAAGGGTGGCCAAGAAGCAACGAATGCTCCATCATCCTGGCCATAAATATAAAAGCAATGATCGCAACGATTACGCCGGCCCACAACCAGTATCCGTGTGTCCGGTAGTCCTAGGACCAGAAAGCCGCCGCGGGGAAATGGATGGCGCTCAGGCTGAGCTCCACACTTTTTGTGTTGTTCGAATGACCCCAGCATCAGAAAGTGGGTGCCGTGTCGGCGATCACCAGGTGGGCACTGAGGGTGAGTCCCGAGGCAACGAAATCCACGGTGGGACATTATGCATCTTCTGCGCACGCAAAGGCTGCCTTACCTTCTGTTTTAATTTCCTCTCCATATTTTGTTCCCGGATCGTTTCTGATCCTATTGGCGACTTTGAAAACACCGTAATATCCATCCATGCAATTAAGTCTCTATATAGCTCTCGTCACAACCTGTCGTCAGACCGCTCCAGGCCCAGCTGTCGCGAGCCCCTGAAACCTTCTTGTTAACACAGCAGCTCTGTTAATTTTGGCTGATTTGTTCTAACTGGGACAAGACTATCGCTATTTCCGGGTCTTCGTTGGCACTCAATATATCTTTATTCAGCCATGATATTCATATGGTTCAAAATTAAGTGCTAAATGCGCGGTTGACAGAGCACCTGTTCCGAGCCCCCCGCTCGGGTATCTGATTTTTGATTCAGTTCATGTAAACCCTCCGCAGGCCAATTGGTTTGTTGAGACTAGCTCCGGTGTATTAATCACGTCAGGCTACATCTCATCTCACCAATTGTCCACAGAATTCTGTCTCTGGATACGTTTGGGCTCACAGGACCCCCGTCTACCTCCTACAACTGTTTGAAGGTACAGTAGTAGGGGTTTTTGTCCATAGAAAACCCGAGGACTGTGTTTGCACAAATTTGTGCACTTGGTGAATTCGCACAAACCTCCGCCAATTGTCCACAGAATTTTGTCTCTGGATAATTTTGGGCTCATAGGACCTCCATCTACCTGTTTGAAGGTACATTAGTAGAGGTTTTTGTCCATAGAAAACCCGAGTACTGTGTTTGCACAAATTTGCGTGCTTGGCGAATCCGCGCAAACCTCCACCAATTGTCCACAGAATTTTGTCTCTGGATAATTTTGGGCTCACAGGACCCCCATCTACCTCCTACAACTTTTTGAAGATACAGTAGTAAGGGTTTTCGTCCATAGAAAACCCGTACACCATGTTTGCGTAAATATGCGCACTTGGTGAATCCGCGCAAACCTCCACCAATTGTCCACAGAATTCTATGTGTGAACACTTCAATTGGGATGCCAAAACCACCACTCTGCGCCATTAAACGACACTTTATGGTGGCTGGTAATCACAATAATTTTGGCGCAGACTTTGATGTTTCACAGCGGCTCCATGCGCATGGGCAAAGAATCTACCAATGACAAGCTCACCATGTGGCAAAGAAGACTGGCTTCGAACTCTGGCCAATACACAGGACAAAGACAAGGATTTGATTTGGCGTGAGATTTTTGACAGTTGCAACTCAGCAGATGGGATTATATTTACAGAAATGCCATAGGAGAACGAAGAGTAGTTGAATCTGCATCTTGCTACAGTTTGACTGCTATTTTACCTCCAGATTTGTGTACCAAGTACCATCCACCCTTGTGAGTTAATATTGGTGTGACTCAACCGACTTGAGTCGACTCAAGTGACTTCAAGTGACTTGAGCTGACCAAGTCAAGTCAAGTCAAGTCGAAAGTTGTCACAAGTCGACTTAGCCAAGTCGACTTCCGACTTAACGAGTCGCGGCAACACTATGCGCGACATATACGTTGGGAACATTAACCGCTGCTTCGGATTGATAAGCAGGTGCATACCTGCGTAGCGATGGCAGCATTGTAAGCCAGATTGTGCCTTCAGAGGTTGCCCGCACATACCTAGTTGGGTGCGGGTGAAGACGAGAGGAATTCCTTGCGCAGGTTTTCACTGATGGGGTTATACCCGGCCCTGGTGGCTCATCGAAGTGAATATACCATGCCCAGATTTTTCGACACCGAGATGTTCCCCCGCAAGATGATCATTGATCTGAAGTAGCATCAGCGTTAGCGCCTGCGCATACATGGAGTAAATAAAGACTGAAGTATAGTGCCCCATATCCATCGCGCTCGTGTATTCTGTGTTACGGCGCTCGTTTACCAGGGCCCAGACAAAATTGGCTCGGACATACCATGCTTGCACCTGAACCTTTCTAGATATTTTGCTATGAGTGCACAACCAAGGCACTCACGCGAGGTCCAGGATTTCGCAGGTGATGTAAGTGATGTGTGACACTTCTCATCGGAGCAAAAGAATCTTGTCGTCCTGGTACGGTCGCAATGCGATATGAACCTCGTGAGGCCTTTGGAAACCTTCAGAATATGAAACATGAGAAGAGAACTGAACTCGCCCACACCTTTCGGCTAATTTTTCCAGTCTGAGTTCAATCTGGCGGCGGTAAACTGAATGCACTTTTAGGGTATTCTCCCGTTGTTAAGGTTCAATGCGACAGAGTCGACCGTTGAAAATGAGGAGGGTGGGAGCAACTGGCCGGGTAGGCCGAAGGCGTGACCGAGGAGATACCAAAACAGTGTGTGCATTCAATCATATAACATACTGAAGGCACGAGATTGCATAGTAGAATAGGAAACCACCACAGGCTAAATAATTCAATCCCAGTGGCACCACTGAGGGAAGGGTTTACCGGTTGGACTTTGCCACGCACTCCAGCTCGTCTTTTTTCTGTGATCGAAGATCAGTACGCATTGATACTGCAGGCGTATAAGTGGGGTGTGCACATACCTCGATGGCGAACAGGCTGCATAAGCCCTTTGCAGTGTCGAAGAGCCCGTCCGCGAGGCACTCTGCGATCGATTTGACATTTCAGATGGCAGATTTGCGGGCCTAATAATAAAAGTAAAAAAAGGTACGGAAGACAGATCCAAAAAGAATTGAATAGGATGAACGCACGCCGATGAGTCGACACGTCGCAGAGGCAAGCCATCGACGCCCTGCCGGCAGACTGTTCCTGCGAACCGATACGAGTCAAATCCTCTCAGAGACCGTTTTTGACAACGGCGTCAACGAGAACCTTGGCGCACGCGGGTAAGTGTTGCATACATCAGTAAAATAAAATATAAACACACCTGGATGGAGCTCTGGTCAGCGAGAAGGTGGATGATCTCAAAGACGTGCGCGACGATGCGCATGGCAGGCAGCTTCTTGTCGTTATTGCTGCCCTTCATCGTCAGGCTAACCACAAACGAACATGTGATACATCAGCGCTCCGTGCACGCGGGTCCCGACTCGAGGTATTAAAACGATCGGGGACACAGTGCGCATGGACAGGACGGCCACACAGACAGGAACGATGCGCGGCGGGGATTCGAGTTGAAGTCGCCAGTGTAATGAGCTGCTGTAGAGGAGGGATGATCACCCCATCTCGCTGTGCCGCGTGCTCGTGGTCAAAATATACAAAAGGAAGCAGCGCGGGGGTCTCGGCACTAAACCTGCATACACCGTGTGAGGGGACAGTCAACGTCGACAAAGATGGGAATGTACCGGGGCTTAAATCTTCTCGTCGCAGGCACGGAAGACTTGGACCCCGCGCTAGAATCGAGCTTGTGGTCAACGTTGCTGAAGGATTTTGAGCTCGGTGGCGCAGTGGTGAGCGATGATCCATGCTCATAAGGACGATAAGGATCGAGTGGCTGCGGCGGCGGTGGTGCCGAGACGTAGGAAAGGGCATAAGAGCACGATTGGTGAAAGTCTTGTGCCAGATTCTCCGTGTCTACGAATTTGCACTTGGAAATTCTGCCATGGTAAGTCAAATGTCACAACTAAATCATTTGAAACGCACCTTTCTACCTCAATCCAACCCCGACGGCTTGGCGGCACGCCCAGTGATGGATTGCAGGCATCTGGGCGATGACACTGACTAATTAACATTTAACAATGCCCGACATACGGCGCCGGGTGAATCATGGCCTGAAATAACGGAAATTGACATTTATAAAACCTACGAGATGGGAGCAGAAGATAAAAGACAATGGCGTACAATTGCTCAGAACCTTTGGCAACGCGTGAAATGACTTGGAGCTGCTTTAGAGGCAGATAACGAGTCCGAACAGGACCAGGATGTACTCCAGAGGGTGTCCGAGATATCACCAAGTTGCAAAAAGTCTGTGCTGGGTCGCGGCGAGGACGATGGACGTGGCAGCGGGAAAGCGCGAATTATTTGTGTCGAATAACGTCAGCCGGCTGCCGGATAAGTCCCGTATAAGGCATACCGGCCGCTTACACGGCACTTATCATGACATTATAATGCCGGCACCTTATAAGGCTATTTTTATTTTTCCGGCATTTGTTGCTTTGATAGCAACACCAGTTCCGGTCCCTTCATTCTCGCACGCTTCGAAAGCTCGCGTGCCCGACTGCCGAATCCGCGACGGTAGTTCCGACCCGACTTCTTCATTTACATGAAGCGTAGTGGCGGAACAGCGAGGTCCTCATCCTAGAGTCTTGCTCTGGCCTTGCTGGTCCCAGCCCGCCTGTCCAACTCTACGATGGCTGGAGCTTCACGGGGCCACCATCAGGGGTCGGAACGCAGTAGTGGTGTACGTCTGCCCAAGATTTTGGGCAGTTGAGGCGGTCCGGGGTTCGAATCCCTGTCTAAATGTATGTGGGATAAACTTTTTTGCTCCCTTCCGCATCAGTTCTTGTCGGCTACCCACTGTGTATATTCAACATCCGCTCCGCGACGGTCCGGCGTCACCTCCCGTGTCTGAATGTGTGAGGAATAAACCTTCTTGTTCCTCCCGTATCACATGTTACCCATTGTCGATCTGACTTGTGACTATTTACCATCCGTTACGCACTCAGAGTCCTTCGATTCCAACTGGTTTTTTCCTCAGACCTTGATCCCTCCTTCTACCCCAGCTTAGTGTAAGCCGAGAACTCGGACATAGTGTATGATACATAGCTCCCGCCCATGACCAGGGTTTTTCGATGGATTAAGGAGGCAGTCCGGGGTTCGACTCCCCGTGTCTGAATATTCGAAAGGTCGCGTTCTTTTCTCGGGTTTCCCGATGCACTCTCTATGTCATGTTTCTTTCAGACCTTGAGCCCAATTCGCATGCACAAATTATGTATAGTTCTGCCTCTCATCCATATATATCTGCCTTATCCCACCTCAATGTAAGCCAAGAACTCAGATGTGATGTACAGTGCACATCTCCTGCCCATCACTGAGTTTTAGAGGCTACGGGGGCATCCCGGGTTCGACTCCGTGTCCGAATACCCAATCTCCACAGGGATTTTTCCCCGGTCTTACCTGGATTCTTTTCACCGCCGACACGCATTATCTGACTCGGGTATATTTTCAACGTCCACAACCGACCTCCCTGTGTCGCTTAAAACTTTTCAGGCTTCGCCTTGAACATAAAATCCAAAGGATGCTACTTTTTCCGGTGGCTTGAAAGATCCACGAGCCCTGACGATTTACTCACTCCGAAAAATGTCATGTTTATGGGCGCCTAAGAACGTTCCCGAAACCTTTAGTTTCAGGGCCGGAAGGGCGGCCCGGGCCCGGCCCGGTGATCCGCGCCTGAAACTAAAGTTTCAGAAACGTTTTGGGCACCCGGAAACTTGACATTTTCCGGGGTGACTGTACCTAGTATGTGAGGCGCGGACTGAAAAGGGCTTTGAGCGGCAAACCATGCCCGTCGGAATTAAGTAGTCATGTAATGATCCGGTATTGCCCGCACTCATTTAAGGCTTAGTCCCAACCTCCCGCAGTTTCGTCACTGTCTCCGTTCCCCCACACACACAATCGTCTGAGATCTAGACTATGAAACAGCATGACGTCTGTTCCGGCCGCCATCGAACTCCAAGCGCAGGGGACTCGGTCCCATCGTTCACCGTCCTCCATCCACCAAGATGAGGTCTCGACACCGGAAGACACACCGCCAACGCGAACATATCAAACTCTGCTCGTGTTTTCCGCATTCCTGATGATTTTTCATATCATTGGAATCAATACAGTGTTCGGAATTTTCCAGGTGCCTTGTGACGATTCTTGCACTTTCTTGTGTGGCTCACCGCCCAATCAGGATCTGTACACTTCCCCAGAAAGCAATATCCCGTCCGCGCGGGGAAACGACGCGGTGGTGTCGCTGGTGGGCACAATTGGTAGCGGATTGACGTGGAGCGGAGGGATATTCGTCAACCCGATCATCGCGCGTGTCGAGAGCCTGAAGCTCATTACATTTATTGGGGCAGCAGTTATGAGTCTGGGGTTATTCCTCGCAAGCTATTCCTCCACTGTGCGTGCCCAATATATGCCCCCATTGGAGCTGATTCATAACCCACCGCAGATCTGGCAGTTATTCCTCACCCAGGCCCTCCTTTATGGGATCGGGTCTTCGTTGTACTACTTCCCCCTCATGACCATCGCCCCGACGTATTTTGACCGCCACCGGGGCTTTGCCATGGGATGCATCCTCTCTGGCGCCGGATTCGGCGGGCTCGTGATGGCGCCTGTCCTGCAGAGCCTCCTCGACCGGTATGGCGTCCGTACCGCTCTGCGCATCCTTGCAGCGTGGAACTTTGCCGTTGGTGTCCCGGTCGCATGCGTCGTCCGCCGCCGTACAGGCTTCGACCGCGCTGCCAACAATGCGCGCACACGGATAAACATGGCGCTCGTGAAGCGAGGGACATTCTTATATCAGGTACTTATGACATGTCATCCTGCGTCTCCTTACTTCCTAATCCGCGACCCAGGCTCTAGGCGCACTTCTTCAAGCAGCGGGCAATGTTATCCCGCTGTACTATATGACGTCTTACTCCGTATCCGTCCTCGCGTACTCGCATTCGACGGGAAGTCTCCTGCTCGCTATCAACAGCGCCGTCAATAGCGTCTCCAGAATCGCAATGGGTCTCCTCGCTGACGGTGTCGGCCGGCAGAACACCCTGATCGCTGGGGTATGCATCCATCTCCTCCCTCCAATCTTCCTTTTATCCATCGCCACCGTGACATTGCTGCTCTAACTCTAACTAGGTCTTTCTCTCCGCGCTCTCTGTCTTTGCGCTCTGGTACGACGCCCAGCGGCAGCGCTTCACTGCCTTCGTCGTCTTGTACGGCGTCTACGCAGGTGGGTACAACGCGCTCATGCCGACGACCATCACGGAGATCTACGGCGTCGAAAACTACGCGCGCGTGAACGGGTTCATATATTTTGTGCGCGGGCTTGGGTCGCTGCTCGGGGCGCCAATTGCGGGGCTCATTTTGGGGACGCATAAGCGCGGCGGGGCGGGGCGGGGACGGGCAGGTAGAGACGGAGATGCTGCGTGTGAGATACGAGCACGTCGTCGTGTACGACGGGCTGTTGCTTCTATGCGCGGGGATGTGTGTTGCGTACGTGCGCTGGCTCGATGCGCGCGATAAGGGCGTGTGGAAGTGGAAAGCGTAATTATTGTAAGTAACTTCAAAGCTCCGTGAATATATCGGTCTTGGTTTTTGCCTGGAGTAGCAGTGTCCCCCCCCTTCGTGTTTTAATGGCTTGCTGGCCAATGCCGGAAAGCAATGGCGAAGTTCCATTTTCAACTTTCGCCATGGTTCATCGATATTTTAATTGCCTCACCGATTCATGATCGCCTCCGAGTCTCAGTCTTTGCAGCCCAACGGCCACACCAAAGGGCAGTAGAACCGTGGACTTGGCGCCCACTCAAGTAATTGGCAATGTTACAGGCCGAGTCTTCGAGTTATCCCGGTTCAGCCTTTATAGGAGCTTCACGAGTCTAACTCGACGGGGCACGATTTGAGTCCACGCAAATTACTGGTAGAAAACTGCAGGAATTCGTGCGCTGAAAGCCGAAACTGCATACTGAAATCCATACGGACCCCCGCTGAAATGGGAGTGAAATTATGTGAGAGTTGGGGTAATACACTTCTCGCAATGAACGAGGGAGTACAATCTACAATCTACAATCTAAATTCAAACCTTCCGCGACCCTTATCCATTTATCCGGTTACACCACGCTCAAAGCTCGAAAGACTGTCCGATGACTTCCTCGGTGAGGGTCCACAACTTCGCCGCATTCGCCTGCGACAATATTATTAAAACAAATATTCAGGGCAGAGAGCGTGAGGGTGCTCACAGGATCCGATGAATGCGGTGCGACCGTCTCCGTCGCATCCTGACAATCGTCGAGATACATCCCGGATTTATCTGGCCACATTCAGCGTTAGACTCGAAGCGAATCGAAAGAAAGAAAATTCGCACGAACCGGAGAGGCTGGGGTCGAATGCCGCTAACAGAGTGCTGAAGAGGGGGGGGGGATCAAAATATTAATATCGCTTGGGGGCGAAGGAGAAGGTTGATTTATCTTACGTCGAAGCGCCCTCTGGGACCGTCTTCCATTCCAACCCCTCGATTTTTGTGTTGGGTTCACCGTTTTCGTCGATAAGACCTGGAAGGCATCAAACGACGAATTTAGTCAATATGAGATGAGAGGAACTCACCCGCATCTAGCCAGTATTGCTTGCTATAGTCCTGGTGGAAGACTTGCGTGTGAACCACTTACGACGGGACGCACGTCAGTACCGACCAAACGCCTGGAATGGAGAAATACAACACTTACGTCCAGGGTTCAGACTGTACACATTTATCTTCCCCTTGGCACGCCTCGCCAGCTCGATGGCCGTGAGGACGTTAGCGCTCTTCGTCTCCCTATACGCCCCCGCGATCGTCGGATATTTCGTCGGAATGGGTTGGGCAAAGGTCGTGAAGTCAACGCCGTCGCAGAAGGCGTGTGCGACACTGGCGACGAAAACTACTCGAGGGACGTAGCTGGTGGTTCCCGCGGCCAAGAGCTTTGGAATGAGGAGATTCGTGAAGAGGAACGGCCCAATATGCCCAGTGGCCATTTGGTGTTCCAGGTTGTCCACCGTGACTTTGAAAGGCCCCCAGGCCGACGCAGCATTGTTGATCAACACCTTTGGCGGCGCCTGTCAGCGACAAATTCTTTTGAGGGGGAAAGAATATAGTCCCGTACATGCAAAGGCTCTGGGTACGCATTGACCTCGGCAGCAGCGGTGCGTACGGCGGCCAAAGAAGAGAGGTCAAGCGTTAGTTTGCGAATGTGAGCGGCAGGAAATTCCTTCTTGATCGCGTCCTCGGCAAGCTGCAGTCTGCATTTCAAATTCAATTGAATCAGCACCGATTATGAGACAAGAACACGAACCGCTCAGCGCTGTAGCCAGTTATGATTACCATGTTCGCGTACTTGGCAACTGCGCGAGCGGTTTCGAACCCGATGCCCCCGATGGATGTCCCGGTAATGAGGACTTTAGTCCAGTTGTTAGTAAGTTAAATAGGGAGCCCAATCCATATCCAACGAACCATTCTTGCCCTCAATCTCGCGGGAAAACGCGTCAGCGACTTGCTCACCGGTCGTATGCACCGAGAAGGTGGTTGACGACATGAAACTTTGAAAGCCAAACTTGCGAGGATATTGTCCGCTTATATGCGTTTTCGAGATTCAAGTCAGGAGCAAGTCAAGAGCGAATGCTGGTGACGCGTACATTGCCGTACTGTACGTACACACCTTTTGCGCTAAAGCCAAATGCCAATCTCGGGAATCCATCCGGCTGATTCATTTGGGATGACCAAGCACTGTTGAGCGGCATAATCCCGGCTAGCTTTTCAACTTGCTGCGAACGCCTAGCCGAGCACTGAATCTATTATTTCAAGTGAGGGAAATACCACCTAGCTAGATTCCAGTAAGTCTGCGGCTTGCGGGTTGCCGCGCTCACCAAAACTCTGGAAATCAAGTGGAAATCATAACTGGCCATGAGTGCCGTGCGCCGGGCTCTCGGCAAGGTCGGCGGCGTCTCATGCCGTGCGGCGTCTTTCGGCCTGACGCCATGGCTATCGGCCCGACTGACATTCTCAATTCTGGAGTCTGGAGCCCGGCATTGTGGCTGAATCACGCTCCTGGCGAAAAAAAATCGGAGACCGATTTACATCCAAGTACGTAAGGTTTGGCCACGTACGGCCCGGTGAATTCCTCATTTTCTCCCTGCCTTCACTTGTCCTCCAACTTTTTGGTTCCATAGAGTTACTGGACGGATGCTTCCGGACAATAACGGCAGCGTTTGATGCCAACATTGGAGCTGTCACTTGGCAACCGCCGATACGTTTTCATCGCAGTTTCACTCCTGTCCATACAGTGGCGTTTGTAGGCCAAGTTCGAAGACATACGCTAATCCAGGCTCTAGGAACCCGGGGGCCGTCCCTCGGTATCTTCGTCGTTGTCTTTGCGTCCACGCGTAGCGTTGTCTTTCGACATGTCAGATGCGCCGACTGCCAAGGATTTCTCCCAATCGACTTCCGACGGAGAAGAATTCAGACCAAGGTTCGCCAACTATGGATCCTCATCATGGCGGTGCCAAAGCCGTGTGACTCGGCCTGCTATCGCATGGATATCTGACGGATACATATGCGCACATATCTTGGCAAAAGTCAAGTTTAATCGCTTATCCCAGCCCCGGTACTGACAGCTAGTGACTTTGCAGGAGATTGTGACGGCAATGAAGTTGCCCCCAGCCAGAGCTGTTGTTTTCCTCTTTAAAACACATCTGGATGGTGCCTCTTTCAGTTGCGCTCTTGACTGGGAGTAAAAGTGTTCGACTTGGCGCGACTTGGCAGCAGCGTTTCTCCGGTCATAATTTGATCAGAAGCACACTTGTTTTTGGGGCTCCATTACATTCGTGACTGCTTTCACGTGGAGTCGTTATCGTCCTCCGAATCCTCCCCGAGCATAAAACCTCGCAAGTTGGATGGATTCTGTAGGTTCACTACTTGTCAACCCCCCCGTCAACCATGTTGTTCGCTGTACCCGCCATCCTCGCTCTAATTTCCTCGGCGTTCGCCCTCCCGGCGTTGAACCACACCATTGTCCCGCGGTGCGTCGTTTCTCTGTCCACTTCAATAATTTTACTCACACATCTTCACAGTGCCTGCGGTACATTCATCAGCGACGACGACCTCATCGCTGCCGAGGCTCACTTTGCCGCCAATAAAGTCTCAGCTCACCTCGTACCTTTGGCCGTAACTCTCAAGGTTCTCACTGTCGCCTATCATCCCCTCAAAATAAATTGATCACCGATAATGATAGATCTACTTCCACGTCGTCAGCAAAGACAGCACAGTTGCCGGCGGCAATGTACCGTACGTTCCTTCTTATCTGTCCCAAAACTTCTCTGATAATCCCATTCGGTGCAGCGACTCCCAGATTTCCGCCCAGGTCGACGTCATGAACAAGGCATACTCCGGCTCGGGAATTACCTGGGTTCTGGGTGGCACCACCCGCACCGTCAACGCTGCCTGGTTCAATGGTGCTGGACCCGACTCGTCGCTGCAGACGGCGATGAAGAACTCCCTCCGAACTGGCGGTGTCGCTGATTTGAATGTCTACAGTACGTTGTTCGATCATTCGTATGCGAACCGGCGTTGACTGGATTCTCAGCCGTGGGCTTTGTCTCCGGATCTGGCGCGGGCCTGCTCGGATACTCAACTTTCCCTTCGAGTTACTCCGGCGCTCCCAAGGATGATGGCGTCGTCATGCTCTTCTCCTCGACGCCCGGCGGTTCGACAACCAACTACAACCTGTACGTGCTTCATACTTGAACATCGTCCAAAATATTAATTCGACTTGGATACAGTGGCCAGACGCTCACTCACGAGGCGGGGTGCGTCCATCTAACTATCCTCATTTTTTTCCTGGCTCTAACGTGAAGTGAGAATAGACACTGGGTCGGTCTCTACCACACCTTCCAAGGAGGCTGCAGCGGCACCGGCGACTCCGTCTCCGACACGGCCCCCGAGGCGTCACCCGCGTCCGGCTGCCCCACCGGACGCGACACCTGCTCCGGTGGTGCCGTTGACCCCATCCACAATTTCATGGACTACAGCTACGATTCTTGCATGACCCAGTTCACTGCGGGGCAATTCGTAAGTGTTCTATCTTTCTTTTCCTTTTCTTTCGGTTCTGTTGCGTGCTCGACATGGCTGCTGACGGTATTGCATTCTCATGTAGACGCGTGCAAAGTCGCAGATGGCCACCTACCGCGGTGTATCGCTCTGAGTCAGATATGGAATTTGTAAACGTAGTGACATTGTAGTAGCGACATAAAAATCGTAAACATGAGCCGGATACTAAACAGCTGGGACGCTACGTTGGGTTGAATTTTCTGGGTCACAAAGCTTATGTCTGGATTATCCAGAGAGCCAAATCCCCTCGAATTACCCTGCCAACATTCCGGCATATACGGCGAATGCACGTCGCCAACCATTGCCGTCGATCGCGACCCCAACCAAGTGCGTGCTCTGCAACCCGCTTTTTCCAAATATGGCTGGTCGTCAAGTCATGGGTAAAACTGATCGCTGCCCTACACGCCACGTTCAGGTCAGTAATTATAGCCCTGAATTGGCAGCGTGGAGACTCACTCGCATGGCCTTCATCTCCAGAGTGCCACCAGACTCCGTATCATCAAACGACCCCATTGTGACAAACGTCATCGGTGAGTCAGTCGATCGAGCTGTGCGTTCGCTCCTTGTGCCTCCTCTTGAAGTATTCTGGCGGTCGCCGAAGCTTGGGTAAGAAACCATCGCGAGGTCCGGAGATGAGGAAACTGTGTAGCCGCGGCCGCCTTGAATTTGTATCCGCGCGTTCAGAACGACCAAGATCGTGTTGGCGTAGAGCGCGGGCAGGACTACACTCCCCGTGACGAAGTATGGCGTCATAGGAAATACGAGGCAGAGCGCGAGGGTAGCGAGGGCAACGACGGCTGCGTGAAATTTGTTGACTGTGTATACCATAGGAAGATAAAGACGCACCGGTCAGGAATCCCGTCTCGATAGTTATGGTCATTAAGTTGATGATTAGCTCGTTGGTTTGGCTGAGGCCCTTCCCGCGTTTTAATAACTGGAATCAGCGTTAACCAAAATCAAAGAGCATCGGGAAAGATATTATTCACGTAGTATGTCATGCAAGCAGCTATGATTAGGTCGTTTAAGGCGGAGCCGCCGAGCCACACCTGTGAAGTCAATCAGAAAATTCTCATTTTAGCGCAGCGCATACGTCCTTACTCGTGAAGATGCTGTGGTTGCTGGTGTTGGGATCAAGATGCTGTTGCCTAAATATCGCTATGTGAGTCTGGAAATAATGCTGGATAATTGCACACCTCGCCCTGAGATGATCAGGATGCCGTTTAAGATCGCTCCGATACTGCTGGTCAAGGCGATCTGATTGAAGAGTCATTTTTCGGTACACCGGATACATATTGACGCAGTATTCACAAGGACGATCAACACAGGAATTGGCCGGGATTTGCATACGATGTAGACTCGGTATGCATAGAACGATTGACCAATGAATGCGACTAGAACTCGATGAACGTCGAAGAGCTCTGAAAATTCTGTGTCTTACCAATGCCACTAATGATAGGGATGGTAAACCCGAGATGTGCCTTGGTCAATGTCGAAGGGTCGCCGAAGTCATATGCGAAGATCGTGAAGGCGTCGTGGACCATTATGATCGTCTGCGCCACCTCGAGACAATAGACGATATACACTAGAGCCTTGGTGAATCCGCGATCGTGGGGGAATGCTCGATAATACAGATCTAAAGGGTCTTAGAACGCGAAGGAGCATCGTAGAATGAGATATGCACATGTCTGGATACTCAAAATCCCGAAAAGCCCCCAGTGCAGGAGATGTCCCAAAATCTGCATGGAGTCGGGAAAAGACACTGTGGGAGTTTCAAATGAAGCATACCACTGGTCCAGACCTGCGTTGAGTAAGATCATTGAGAATTATGGGTTCAAACGAGGACTGACAGTACGGCAATCTCAAACCCAGGAGGAAGGGACGAGACCGCGACCATAGTGCTTGTGGATGGAGGCAGGGAGCGACCGTTCGCGTTCCTCAGAGGCGGTCATTTGATAAAGTCGGCAGCAACAGTCAGATTATTAGATGGTACGACAGATTCCGGCATCCGCGTTGCTCCTCTGGTAACTGATGCATTTTTAGAATCGTCTCGGCGCGAAAAAAAAAGGACGAACGAAAAACGAGGCGATGAGGTATCCATGTGAGTTAGCGAGTATAGGAGAAAATTCCTCCTTACAGACTCCACAAAAACCTTGTTTACTGGGGACGACATCAAGTGTAGATAATGATCTGTGGTAAAAATGGACAGACTCGCACGGGTTGCGCACGGGTGTTTTGAGAATCTATTGCGTACACTGCAATCTTCACTGCCATGGAAGATGGCCATCAACGCTTGCTTCCAGAATGTATTGCATTAAAATGATACTGGACAGGAATCCGCGTGTCAAGGATGACGGTACACCCAGAAAGTTTAAAGTGTGGACCAGTATGCATATGGCAGGTTACCGGATGCAGCGCTGGTAGAGAATTGGTGTGCAGCCGAGGTGGCTCGATATCAAGCAAACCCGGTTTGTGATTGGAATCATTGGATTGGCATGAAGGAGTGATCCCATTTGGGTTCGTCGAGGTATCCGTACCTAAGCATTTTCTGCGTAGACGAATATCACATTGTTAAATTGTTAAAGTGATTCTGCCACGTGGTCAAAGCTGTGCCGTGGGGAAGATGCCGAAATGGCTCTTTCGTTCCACCATGTCTCAGCGGCAGCGAATCAGTTTATAATTAGAGCGGTTTAACATTAGTGCTTTTCAGTTTATAGTTAGAGGTCCACTCGCCGACGACGACAGGCAGCATGAAGAGGAACTCTGAATCCGCGCCTCTCCGTCTATCGCGATCAATATTCCGATCTGAATTGAATCACCTTGCAAAGCTTCTTCACGCAGGCGGAATTCAAAGTTAACGTGTGCATTGATAATGTAGCGGAGGTAAATCCGGCGAGTAAATGAATCTCATCTTTTCTCCTCCTCCTTTGGGTTCATTAACGTTCATTGGGTGCGTCCATAATCAGGCAAGACGATTTTTTTGGCCATCGACAAACCCTCTCTACGTTCGCGGGAGGTGTCGGACTAAGTTTAGGTCTTCGACATCGGGGCGGGGTATGTCAAGCAGAAGGTGTGATATTGTCGTTCCTCTAAATTTATGATGATTTTCACGATTCTCAGCTGTGAATCATTATTCTGCAAAGGTGGAGCACACTCAGCGCAATCTGTGACCTTCAAGAAGACTATAGGAACAACATGGACTATCTAGTCAAGGTAATGCAGTCGAAGCTGCAGCACCCCGATCATCCGCGAGTTGGCCATATTGGCACTGTTTCTCGAATGATTTCCCCCAGCGGAATCTCACCTTTCTTGTCCCTTCAGACGCGATGATTCCCAGGATTAAGACGTCTGGCATTTTGAAATCCGACCGTCTGCTTGTTCTGATTCCTTGAAGCCAGGTGGCCGAACCACGCATAACTCATGATTGGATCTCAAACAGTTATCTCATCCCACACGACATCGGAACTTTCTGCTTGTGGTTCCATATCGACTCCATCCATGGCTGGTTTCGATTTATGTCCTCCATGAGACCACACTCATAGAAGTTGTCGAATTCGTTATTCAACCATCCCCTCTTTGGCACGCCGTTTCTGTCTTGTTTTGGACAGACATGTCCAATTTATCCCTATTGGCTCGTCATCTGCCAATTTGGCTTCTTTTCCCCATCGGCTAAAGGTATCTCCGAGGGTAAGCGTTAAAGGCTTGCCATTACAGAGATCCATACCCACCTCTTGTTATCGCCCCCCATTTTCACTTGGCTGAACCGCGCGTCGTCTCATTCCGAATTCCGATACTACAAATCGCACTAACAACAACTTGAACTATCCCAGCCACTCCAACATGGATGTCGTTGCACAAATGAAGGAGACCGATATCCAGACGATCCTTTTCCCTAGTTTGTGCTCACTTTTCGCACCTATATCTTTCATCACGGAGCTCTGCAGCCATATTGGCCTTTGCGCCGCTCCTGGAATCCAAGCGCAACGAAATCACCCAAGCACGCAAAACCTTCCAATACGGTGCAACAGAACGACACCAGGTACGTGTGTCTTATGCCGGTGGGCCACTCCCGCTTCCTTCATAAACCTTGTCTACCTAGCTCGACGTCTACTACCCGCCCACCACCGGCAAGAAGCATCCTCTCCTCTTCTACGTCTACGGCGGTGGTTTCGTCACTGGTGAGCGCACCCTCCCAGCGCCTGCGGATCTCGGCTACGGGAACGTCGGCGTGTACTTCGCCGCCCGTGGTTTCGTCACGGTTATCCCGGACTACCGGCTAGCGCCGCAGACCACGTATCCCGGCCCCGTTGAAGATGTGCGGGACGCACTCGCCTGGGCCGTTGCGCACCCCGCGGATCTAGGACCCGACGCTGACATCGCGTCTGTGTTCCTCCTGGGACACTCCGCCGGCGGCGTGCACGCTCTCACGCTCCTCCTCGAGCCAACAGTCCTTGCCAGTGTGCCGGACCTGCGCGCGCGCATCAAGGGCGCAACGATCGCATCTGCGCCTTGCCACTTCGAGCCGAAGGGGCATAAGATGGACGCACGCGAGCCGGTGGATATGTATTACGGCTCGCAGGAGCTGGCGGCGGCGCGAGAACCGCTGACGCTCCTGCGCGCCGCGCCCGCGGAGGCAATAGAGGCGCTGCCGCCGCTCCTGCTGCTCAAATGCGAACATGATCCGGCGTGGTTTCAAGTCGTTTTGGATGATTTCGGCAAGACGCTAGAAGAGAGGGGCGTGAAGGCGGCACATATATTCGCGGAGGGGCACAATCACATTAGTTTCTCGTGGGCGCTGGGGACGGGGCAGGGGGAGAAGTGGGCGGAGGAAGTGGTGGCGTGGATGGTGGGGCTTTGAGCGCGGTGTGTTGAAGAGTAATTATATCGGGTCTTGAAATTCTGTAGGTTATTGAAATTCTGTACGTTAGTTTGTATTGCATCTTCCGCCTCGAGACGCGGTTCTCACTTGACCCCTCGCGGTGAAGTTGTCTTTGTGCCAGACGATTGTCATTTATCGCCTACACAATGCATATAATTGACTACAAGCCATTTCAAGCACCTATGCCGAAGTTACTCATGATCAGGTCCGGTCAAAATGTCAGACTACTCATCTGCGACATCACCGAAATTTCTTTCTATACCGTGAGGAACCACGACGATGTGCTAGCCCGTTGGAGCTTCGCGACCTAATTCAGTTTATTTCGACTCTTGTCGTCAGTATCCCGGCAGATTCGCATTTAACCAGACGGATGTGCCGATAGACGGCCTTGTACTAGTTGTAGTGGAATCACCCAATAATGTCTGGGTATTCTAACGCGCCTTTTCACCAGCTGAGTATCGATTATATTGCCGTTTCGTAGCCAGGCATTTGATTTATACTTGTTTCACGGTCTAAGGAGAATTTTTGGCCGCAAATGTTCAAAAACTAAGTTCATCTTTGGCTCAACTTGAGTTCAACGATTCGACGAAGACGTTCCAAAGGGGAACACGTGAACCGGCCCGGGATTTGATCGATAAACTGTGTAGCCCGTGGCCTGCTATCTTGCACCTGGCAGTGGTCCTAATGAAAGACACTGACATTCAATTATTATTTGTGATGCAATAACCAAATTGTTTCAACCATAGAATAACATGTTTACATAATACGAGAGGATTTAGATGTTATAGGACAAGATGCCAGCATGGGATGGGAGGGAAAATTTTATACAAGGGCCTGGAAACCGTCGAACGTGGAGAGGGCTATGCATTCAAACAAAACTATCGTCACATCGTTTTAAAGCTGCAACTTATGCAGATGTGCACGAAAAAAAGAAAGCTGGTGGCGGACATTGTCGTTGTTGGGATATTTATAAACTCCCCAGTATGTTCAAGTTGTAGACGAGCGGGAAGAGCCGTCAAATACAATGGCAAGGATGACCTCAACATGGCAAAGGGAGGGTAGTCGAGGCCGAAAATGAGACACAAAATTGCAAGTTGCGGGAGAGCGGCAGTAAAGCTGGTGAAGTTAGATATTATTATGGCCAGCCCGCATTCCAGCCCTGAAACGATATCGCAGAGTGGTAAATATCAGATAATGAGTCTAAGGAATTATACTTACCAGGTTTCAAATAGATAAGCAGGATAAATGTGCAACTCGACTTACTGTAGTAATCTGACCAAGTTTTCAGGTGACGGTAACCTCCAATTTTTTTTAGGTGCCCAAAAAACACGATAATTCAAAAGGAAATTTGTCGGCCATCTCGGCGAGAGAAAATTCCAAAAATTGTGAACAGTCAGATTACTAGAGTAACCGGACTCCAGCGTCACACGTCAGGGCACTGCAGGCAGGTCAATTGTTAATTACCACTGAAACAGAAATGGAAGGATTATAATGTAACAACTTACAGGCTCGCCGATAGAGGGAGAAGACGTAGAATGGAAGGTTCATGATTATACCCAGGAACTGAATGCATGGCTGATTTGAAGTCATATTGTGACCTGTGAGTGCTCATGAGTGTGCATGCGGAGCAGAAACGGGGCAAGATCTGAGAGGGGAGAACATTGAGTGACCAGAGGAGGAGGGAAGCAGAAGGAAGGTGTCGAACAAGGATGTGGAATTTTGGTGCCGAGATTTGGAGAGTCGCAGAACCGAAACAGAACGTAGCTGACATCGTGCAAGTTCAATGTTCAACAATCGTCTTAATGGTCGAAGTTTCAGAATTGGGGCAATCTGTCGGATAGGATGTATCTAAAGAAGCGTGGCCGGGTCCTCCGCAGTTCCAGGTGTGGCAGTGAAAGGTACAAGTTGGGGTTAAATTGAGGAAAAGGCCAGATACAATGAATAGATAGGTTGCGCAAAAGCCGCACGGCCGCATGCGGCTTTTTGTGCATTGTGCAAAGCCGCGTGATAAACCAAAGGATTTATGAGCAGATCCTTGGTCATTCCGACGAAATCTGAGTAAATTAGGTGCTATGCAGTACACTGAACCACTTACCTAACATAAGGTGCACCACCTTCACGTCATTAATGGCTTCGCCACAGCCGCTGTGCGGCTATGACCGCAATGCTGCCCAAACACGCCATTTTTCAACCATTTTCCACACTTCCTTCTTCCACCTGGTGCCAGAATCAACATAAACAACTTCAAAGCACTCTATGCAAGGTTTAGATACATCATGGATAGGGAATCAAAAGCCACACAATGCCGCATGCGGCTTTGCACAATGCACAAAAAGCCGCATGCGGCTGTGCGGCTTTTGCGCAACCTATCTAATATCCCTCTCGACTTGTACATCCACCTGTTCCGACATGGTTGACAGTAGTGGCACTAAGATTTTCACAGGCTGGCAACTTTCCTAGCTGCATGAAATTGAGCAAGAACCAGGAGAGAATCCTTGGGTAAAGATACAATATTATCAAAAACAGCACGAACTGAATTGGCGGAGGAATGGGCAAGAAGCTTTTGGCGTTTTATTTCCAAGTTCGAGCTGGAAGCGAAGTCACGTTAAGGCATCCAGACAGTTGACGACTGTAGCATACAATAGGGATGTGTTGTATGTCAGTACAGTACCTGCTTGTTCCTTAGTGGGACCACCGCAGTAATACACCCTTCCTTCCTTCCTTTGGCAGAAAGGGAAGCATCCCTGGCAGAAAGGAGAATTGTCGCGATGCCAGAAAGTAATGATGTGCTTTATAAGCCACGTCATAATTCGAACCATATACGGACAAAAAATATGCTTCAATCACTTTTTCTCGAAATTTGTCGAAAAGGTCAACACATTGTCGATCTTGTCTCTCTCAGTGGGTTCGGGGTTACTGACAATCTTTGCTCTCGAGGTTGTGCTACCTGCAAACGCATCTCGCATCCGGGTCCTCCATGACACACGAGCCCTCACGTACTTCGTCACTTCGTCGGATGTGGACATTCGTCGGATGGTGCGTAAGTTCGTCGGCTTGCGATGCAAGCTCGTTGCATCCTAAATGGGGTGCTGTCAAAGTGCAACTTCGTCAGATGCGAGCAGACGCGGGGCCAAGTGTTGATTACAGGTGCGTCGGTCGCCATTATACATCAGTCTGCAGCATATTTACCGTGCATACTCCTGCCCAGCTCGCATGGGGTGGCTGTACAAACTCCTGGTCCTCCTCAGTGTTGAGAATTGAAACCACTGCGGCATCGCGATTGCGAAACATGAATCTGGTGACTCTGGTGAACCGTGAGAAAATTGGATTGATGGGTTCAAATGGATTACAGACGGTGTCTGCACCCCAAAAAAACATATATATTTCGACTCATGATAGATGGTAAGATGCGTGAAAATCAGAGGAGGAGGAACTAAAAAAATGTGTGTGGGTACAGATCCCTTTGGTCGATTTTTGATTAGAGTTGTGCTCTATATCGTAGGATTCAAAACTCATGTTGTGCGGTAAATCAAACACCTGTTGCTTCAGATTAATGTGGGCAATATGACTCACCATTTTAGAGCTCTCCGATCTATTGAAATGATTGGAAGATTGAGGTTTGAGTCGATCCCGAGATGCTCGGCACCGGTGCAATATCTCAGCCAAGTTTGAGCTAGAATGCCAAAAGACATCTCACCAAAAAGTGGATGTGCCAAGCATGATTCAGGATCAAGATCTCTCCGTTCTGTACTGATTGAAAGCAGGAGTGATGGAGGATGAAAAACTCTGCTTTTATGATTCGCTCGAAGCGAGAATCCGGTTGAATGAATGTTGGACACCGAAAGTCTATTTCTTATTTTCTACTTGATGACAACCCGTAATAACTTTTAGTATACCGTTGAATCAGGGTGTTGGACATGGCAGCTGGCTCAAAGAAGAGAAAACAAGATCCCGGGGAGGACTGAGATCCGGGAAGGGCCTTGTTGACCAGAGTGCGAGAGTCCATCCTGGCAAGCATTCAGGTGGACATCGCGTTGAAGTTGAATAACGGAGTAGACCCCGTGCGCAAACTTACGCACGTTGTTGACCGCGCTCCACGGGAACACATGTCGAGACGCCGTGAAATTTGAGAGCCTCCCTTGATCTCTTGGACGTCAACCCAAGCCTTGATCTATCCTTTGAAAAGTCCAATCACAATAACTCCGACTGTGAAGGATAGCGTCGTCCATTTTATCGGCTTCTATCGAATCTGCGCAGATTTTACGCCTATGAAACTTACCGTTTGGACACCTAAATTGCCTTTAATGCATAGATAGAAAACCTAAACATATCCAATCACAGTGCTCCAACACGACCTTGTTACACAAAATCTAAATTTGGTGGCGTTTAAATATGTCCGCACACGGACCACGACGAGGTGCGCGGGTTTTATGGCTCCCAAATTTGCCTTCTTGGGGCTCAGTTGCGGCGTTACGCGTAGATACGATACAGATGGACCTAAAAGTATTCAACTGCCACGCTGCGACAAGACATTGTTACGCAAAATTGAAATTTGATGGCCGTGGGTGGTACAGTTCCGACCAAAACTGTGAGTTAACTCTTACTCTACGTAAAGTATCTAAAGAACTAAACAGCTGAGTCGTCACGGAAGCATGAGATTTTGCGCATATGTACGAACATTCAATCTACGAATCTGATACCGACTGTGCGAGGTAATCAAGGTAGCGCTGGTGGTCCTTCTTGTAGCGCATTTTGAACTCCTCCGGGTACCGTTCGACCCACTCTTTCCCGGTCAGCTCCTCACCAGTGTCGGGATCCTGCATCACCCACCCAGCCAGTGGATCCTCGAGCTTCTTCCGACGTTTGCTGGAAGAGCTGAAAGAGCTGGAAGCCGCGGTAGCCGACTCCGCTTGCGCGCGTTTGCGAGTAGATGCACGCCGCGTGCCTGCAATGTCCGAAGCCACATCAACTGCTGACGTAGGAGATGAGAGCGGCAGCTCGGAGGAAGCTAGTGTTGGCAGCGCTGGAATTGCGCAGAATCATGAAACTTACCCCATCAAATAGATCTCCTGCACTTGAACCGGTGGAAGGGGGCCGCGCGGCTGCTGGCTGAAAGCTACAAATGCCGCAGGTACGTATCATATTAGCTGAATACAGTGGGGATATCGGACCATCTGTCCCACCTGGAAACAAGATCATCCCAGAGGGGCTGGATTGAGCGGTCGTCCCACTCGTTCGGTTGGACGCCGGGAGCCAGGAAGAAGCCGATGTGCCATCCCACGAGGCCGATGCTGGCAACTCAGGATGAAAGGGAAACAAATCTGAACAGAGATTAATATCGGAGTAGGCGATATTCAACAGTTTTTCACGCACCAGGAGGTACAGGGTGGGCGAAGAAGCCGGTTGGATCCATCGACGGTATTGCCGAAGGATCGTAATCGGCTGGGGATGGAACAGCGTGAGTACACCGCGGGCCGCGCGTGGCTGGCAACGTACCGGGAAATTCAAACAATGACAATCCGCCGGCAACTGAAGCCGGTTGACAAGGGCAGTGGTCTACTCGCTGGTGAGATCACTGAGCTCGAAATAAAGTGGGGCATATGTACCGCCGCTGCGTTTCGCTGCTGCCGTCCCAAATGTATGGCGGAAACTGAGACCCATCCATGTCGCCTGTACATATTTGTGACTGTTGAAGAGTGTCCAGGGACTGAGTACGCGCCACGAAATTCCTTAGAGCGTGGGGGCGGGACGAGATGATGGTGGGAGAGGACAAGAATCGATAGGCGCATCACCAGGCCCAATCGATTACGGAATGTTTCACTGAATTGGGACTTCCGACGAACTCCGAAGCCTATCTGACGAACTTGCACCAATTTTGGAGCACGGGAACACATCCGACGAGCTTTCTTCCGCTTAGTTCTGATCTGACGAACTTGCATGATCAAGTGACGACGATCCTCCATCAACTGACGAGCTTGCCCATCTCACGAACTGACGAGGTACTATATGACTCATGACACACCTCCATGACATGACACTGGGTTCTCCGATACCGTATGCGGTCCTCATGACCTGCACCGTAAGCTTGTGCTGAGAATCCTACGACAAACAGGATTGATGGTAATCCACAGAGGTAGATGGAATTATAGACACAGGAATTGACCCCGTTCGTAGTCAGTGGGTCTAGCGCTAGTAGCAGGTAACTGACGATGACACCCGCCGATGAGATGATGTTCTATGATGTTCTTGTTCAATGAGTAGTTGATCATATGCATGCAGTACTCCAGGACCCGTTTATGTGGTTGATGGATCACGGGAAGGATGTGTCGATGATGGAGAAGGGTGTTTCCCATATCTACAACATGAAGGTTAGGTTGAATAAGGTGGAATATAGGAGAGACACACCATCTGGAACTTGGGCAGGACTAAATCCACTGTGTCAGCACTGTCAGGTTCCGCATTGGGGAAGACCACAACATTGAAACGGTGTGCTTAATGCATGTCTTGACTATGCTAGTTATAGTGTGTTGTGGAAACAACACTAAAACCACACAAACAATATCTTATCACTTCCAAAAGACTAGCATAATCCTTGATGAGTTTGGGTCCAGACTGTAGTATGCGGCCAGCAGGTTTCAATTGTAAGGCAACAACGAAAACAAGTACTATGAGGCACTAACAAAGTCCCTGCAGCACTTCACTTGGCAAGTTACAGCAGTTATCTCTTGCCACAGCGTAGGATGAACATTTGTATGAGATGGATACAAGAAGGTAGTAACTATAAAGATAGTTCTATTGCTTCAGGGCAGAGTTTGTACTTGGTGTTCACAAAATATCCCCAGCAGTGGCTATTCCAATTGCTATATTGAGGCAAGCTGATTCTTCCTTGGCAATTCTCTTTACTGCAGGACCCTTCTGTTGTCATGCCTCCAAAATGTTTGGAGATAGAAGGTGAATGCATTGATTTTTAAATTTAATTATTATTGTTGAGAACAGTCAGAAGTGTGAGTCATAATGAAATGACTCACACCCATAGAATATGCTGGAATAGGGGAAAAGGAGGCAGGGAGTAGGAGTCATACAGAAATGACTCATACCTGGAGAAGGTGCTAGAATTAAAGGTATGACTCAGAACAAGTCAGGATTTTGGGATGACTCCTGCTGTGAGTCATAGTAGAAATAGTATAAATGTAGCTAGTTTATGTATGATTGCCACCTAATTAACCTGCTCTTGACCTTGATCTCTGCGATTTGAGTTCTGTCTTTTAGCTGCCTAAGCAATTTAGGAAGCTATTTGAGTTCGTTTCTTCTGCTGCTGCCTTTTTGACACTAGTGATCTCTGACTCGCTAGGTCATCCCCGTTCCGTGCCTGTCCCGTTGCTGAGTGACATTAGTGATCTTTGACTCGCTAAGTCTCTCTGCTCTTCTGCCGCTCTGTGACGCTAGTGATCTCTGACTCACTAGGTCATTCCTCCGTTTCATTTGCTGTTTGACGTGAGTGATCTTTTGACTCACTAAGTCTCTCTGCACCCCTGCCGCTCTGTAACGCTAGCAATCTCTGACTTGCTAGGTTATTCCTGCTCCTCCATTTAGTTGACTGTAGTACCCCGAAGCATGCTAAGTCACTCTGTTCTTCCACCTTGTTGGTTGTAGCATACTGAACATGCTAAATCAACCCCACCTCTCCGCTGCAGCTGTTACTTGCTGAGCCACCGAAGTGTTCCGAAGTAACCTTTTCCTCCTTGGAGTGAGTAATTCTATATTTACTTATTTCATTCCCCTCTTGTCAGCACAGGGCCTCACTGCAGGGGTTACTGCAATGTGAGCGGCTGGGAGATACAAGAAGATAGGCAAAATGCGGTAGATTGAGCTCTGGAGAATAGACTAGAATAGTGTAAAGAGCCTAACTACCTATCCTAGGTTATATACTGCAAGGCGTAGTAACGACTACCGGTCACCAAGGGATCCATTGGAAATAATGGTCGCATTGTTGAAATACGATTGCTGTTGAAATACGATTGAGGTTGCAAATGATCAGGTTAAAATACCCCGATCAGGGACAAGGGCGATCAAGGGGTTTGAGCAGGATGTCAGAGAAGGAAAGACAGGATGAAGGAAGGGGAACACGGTAGGGGCATCCCGAGGTATAACCCGGTGAGTGTCTGCATAGTCGCCGGGTTATTAGAATGAATTTGTGGGATGCAGAAAAGAGCAAATCATGACACCTCTTTCTCTTTCTATTGAACCACTCCCAGTTCCTTAGAAACCCCCCTTAACATTGAATATTGTTCTTGAGAGAAACATCCTATTAAAGTTACATTTGATGGAAAACAATTTTTACACTTGACACCGTACAGTAGACCTAAACTTGTCCTCATATAGGAACATTTCCTTCACTTTATAGTAACGGCTTAAGCCTTGACTGCAAAGTCTAACTAATTGATCCAACCATCAGCAAATCCTGATTTTTTGGGTCTACACCGTACTATAGCATACTATGGAGCTCTACATAGTACTACATAGTGAGGGATTACTATGCGGCGAAGGACCTTCACTACACCGGACTACACCGGACTACACTGGACTATGTAGCACTATGTAGCACTCTATAGTTCAATCAGGATTTGCTGATGACAGTGAATGACAGGACTCTCCTTGAAGAGTGCGAAGGCAAAGCAGCTGACTAGTCACAACCAATTCTCAGGTGGTTAACTGTTTGAAGCTTAACTGATGAGTCCCTTGCATGACAATTTGAGCTAACAACTAAATTCGATTTATAGACAAGTTACAAACAGAGATAGTATTCAAATCTCTGCGAAATATGCCTGAGGACACCCACACTGATAGACGGTGCAATGAACTGGCTGTATGTGGGTTCTACAGGCTGCTTTTATAGTACTAGTACAAATGAGAGGAGATAAACTAGATATAGTAACTGAGATGTGGTGCTTGGTCATGTAGGTTCGTTCCCTCATGGTTCTTCGTCGATCCTGCATGGTCTTGGGGCTGGGAGATCATCGTTATTGACCCCCTGCGGTCTATATTTGGTATATTGGCAATACTGCGGTGCCTTCCACACCCGCAGTACAATGCCGCATTGGCCTGGGGTTGAACTCAGCCTTTTCAACACAATTCTCCTCATGCTTGTCTTTGGTGGATCTGGCTGTGGGCAGTGCTTGGCCTACGATGTACTGGAGTGCCTCAATCCGATCGTTAGAATCCGAATTAGGACTTGTATGTCTTTGATTAGCAGGTCGCGTCGCGCCGCAGCACCACGTGATTGTCCGATCGCTTTGGCAGTTCCCTGTCTTAGGGTAACAATGGGTTTATGGTCGACTATAGCCTGTTAGTAAGCACCACGGTTTGTTATACATGACTATAGGACGCTGCCGCTTTCCTCCATAGTTTAACCGTTAAACACGACTATGCCTTGGCAGAGAGGCACTGCGGTCGCTCTCCTACGCAGTTTAATGTACCCTCGTTCTGACTCTCCTTTATATCACCTAACAGAGGTCAGGTATACAGCTATGTTTGTATAACACTGAAACTATCCTGCGCCTCTTAATGATGTGTTTATAAGTGCAAAAATAGCTAGAGGATGGGCATTTGGTGTTGTGCTGTCTCATCGTCAAAATTCCATCCATGCAGACCTGAATCTAGGCAGATCTAGGCTCATGACCAGATGAACCGCAAGAATTGAGCAAGCCCAGCTGCCATAGGACCTTCAATGTGGTCTGACAGGCTGGCGGCTGGGATCCACCTCATACGTTTTCCTCGGCTGCAACTCTGGCCTTAACAGTACAAGTCGAAGAACACATAGCTTTCCGGTATTCGTTCTCCGAAATTTTCTCAGTGGACTGAATCGCGGTTATTTTGGGTCCAATACTCACTCCTACTTTCGCCGCCGATAAATACGAGGCGTCATTAATTAGGTTTCCGTGATAATCCCTGGAAACCGGTGTTCGTTATTCGGATTGTGCCGTGTAATGCTACCTACCTACCGTAGAGTGAATGCGATGGGCATGTTCCACTGAAAGTGAGACGAATGGGATTATGACATCTTTTACCGACGGGTGTTCCACTTTTCATCTGGTCTCTCATTAACAGAGGCTACAATACTCGTGTGTTGCCGAACAGTAAGTTATTCTAAGGAGCAGTCCCCTTATTTGGTCGATCTCAGACTCGAAGACAATACATCCGCCATTAGATATTCCCCCAATGCACCCCCTGTCGACCACAGTAACAACAGGGAGTTGACACAGAAGAAACTTATTCTCTGTCCTATTTCGAGCCATGAGCCTGCAGAATCCGAATTCAGCAATCAACCAGAGAGAACGGTAGGACTGACCGGTATCAGTCACGTTGAAGAAGAATGTTAGCGTCATGCCATCCATCAGGGCGAGAGTGACCAAGGAGAGCGAGAACGGGGCAGGTGGACAGCCTCGTTCAGCGCGGCTAAGGTCACAGAGAGGATAATGTTGGGAGCAAGAATTTTGAAGATCTGCAGCGGAATTCATCAGACTGAAAGACAGGCTTGGGAATGATGAAACACCAAAAGCAATGCCATGAAAAAAGAATCGAAGATCGGGATGAGTCGGTAGACCGGCGATATATAAAACGAGCTGATCAATGGAATGAACAGATTAGCGGTGGGTATGGCCAAAGTGAACACTTGACTGACGATATCGACGCAACACTGAAGAAGGAAAGTTGAACATTGTCGTATGATCGGCCGGGCGACTCACTTTCCAGCACCAAAGAACGCAGCTTGAGCGAAGAATAGGAAGAACAAAGCGATCCTCATGTCGTCCGGCCGGAATGTATATCGCAGAACATCATACTGCAAAGCACCTTGTGACTTCATACCCCGGCTCGAGTCGTGTCGAAATGCCCGTTCGACTTCAATCCACGACACCAGAGTGATGAAGTATGCGACGTAAAAGAGGCCCTCCACACTGATGGACAGAAGGACGAAACACGGACCGAAAGCGAGGAAATACATGAGCAGCTTTGAGCTCACGCTTGGATGCGAACGCGGGATACGAAGGGGAGGATGGAAGCCGTACCTGGAAGCAATCAGGGACTGTGACTGAACGATAGATAAGACGTGCTCAATACGATCCATCCTGCGACTTGATTGAGCAGCGGCAGGCCTAGTTTGGCCCGCAAGCGGTGGACGGAGCTTGAGGTGATGGTCATAGCCAAAGCGATTAGTATGACCTGTGAATGGTTCAACGCAAAGTCGCACAATACTTCCGTATGAGGGCGACAATTACCTGCAGCATGAAAAGGCGAAATACAGGTTTCGGCAGGTTGCCGGCCGCAAACAGTGTTCCGACGCCAATCATACAAAATCCGCCAGCAAGACTTGAATGTACACGTGGGTCAAGAGCCAATATTTGAGTAGTGATACGCACATGGCAGGTAAACTTTCGGTCTTGTTGACCGAGAGAAGGGGGAAAATCCCAGTCACCAAACAGGATGCCGTCCAAAAGTAAGGACTGAAAAAGCGGCTGGGGCGTGGGCGTTCTTTCGCCGATGACCATAGTGGCCACAGAGTTCCAATGCCGAGAAACCCAGACTCCAAATCCATCGATGGTCGTATGCAATCTGGACGAAGGTCAGTCAAAGAAGTAGAGATGAAGAGAAGAGAATCCTCACGACCATGCCTCGAAGTACCGTGATACCCAACCCACCGTATAGTAAAATCCGCCCATAGTCCATATGAGACATTTGCAGTGTAGATGTCCCAATGAGGGGGGCCACCTGAACTATGAATTGGTGCCAAAAGTAGCAGGGAACGTGATGTACAGCCAGTACTTCCACGGCGATTTCTGGATGGCAAATAGTATCCAAAATACGGCAACAAAGATGACTGCAAAAGCGGTTATGACAGCCCCACCACTTGATTCTGTGCTGTACCGCTCCAGCGGACGAACAACGAAGAGCAAAGCGTAGGCCGCCCAACCGGTATAAGCCCCAGCGGCCATTGCCTTTATAAACGTTCGGTCATATGTCTGGAGGTATCGTAAACCTTCGAGGCTGTCCTTTATCAAATCTGACGAGAGTTGCCGGGCCACATCCCACTGCTTCGTAGATATTGCCTGCTTTATACTGTCCAATCGTTTGAATCTGTTGGATGAGCCTAATTCCTCCAGCCGCCCAAACGGTCGATACAGGACCATGGATGCCATTCTGAGCTCTAATCTAAAATAAGCATTTTCCGGGGGAATCGAGACAAATAGCTCGCCATGTTTAATTCTATACTGCTCTGTTATCACCTGAACGTCGATGAGCGAGCTTTTCTTCGAGAAATGAACGCTGCCTGACTTTCGCATTGATTTGGGCGGCTTTTGCAAGCGTCTCGTCTCCTTGGTCCGGAAGAAGATAGCCCGGCTTGGTGGGGTCGACGTCCGGAAGAATGCCAACAGAATTCGCTGGCCAATTGAGGCCTAGAAGCGTCGCCATTAGTGGCGCCACATCCGCCTGTTCAATATCTCGGCGCAGCAGGTGATTGACTTCCCATGGCTCAGAGTACGCATCATGGGAAGTGGGCGAAGAATCTGGAAGTGGGCCGCGGACGCCTTTACCCAAGCAATCAGCGGTGTACGCGTGTTGTCTGGGTCTGCGGAATGGGTTTCGTTGATAGACAATGGAAGACTGTATAGGCCACTCACGGCCGTCGCCGTGGTTCCCAATGGTCGACATCCCATGGTCTGCGGTGAAGATGTAACTGGTATCTTCATCTTGATAAAATTGTTCAATGAGATGTTCAGTCCGGTGAACAATGCTATCGACGACTTGGATGCTCTTCATATATTCCTGTATATACGAGATTCACGATGTGTCACCGGAGATGATTGTACCAAGTACCTGAGTATGAGGTCTGTAAGAGTGACCCGTGGTGTCGAGACCGAGGAGATGGAGGAAAACGATAGTGCCCGGGGAACGCAGTTGGGAGTCCAGGGTGGAATTCGTAGTAGCGTTTTGAAGGAGGCTCTCTAGATGATCGAACACCCATGCGTCAAGAGCCGTCGCATCTAGCAGGAAGTCAGGCAGGGAGTGGGAAGCAAAAGTTGTGATGCCTTGAGTGAATTTTCCTCGTCTTCGTCGTATGACCATGTCAGGACTTTCCCGGGTGTGGCTCCGTCGGAGAACATGGGTAAGATGTCCGGCGATCCGAAGCAAAAAGCGGTACTTGATTGATTGAATACAGAATCAAAATCAACCTAGTCAAGAGCCGGTCAGCTACTCAGCTCGAGGATGAAGAAACACACTGGGTTCGTTTTCCAGCCCTTGAGGTTAAGGGTAAGTGGTGAATGCTAACACAAGAAATCATACCTTCATGAGAAAAATATGTCGTGGTGACGGATCTTCGTACATTCCCGCTAAAGGGATTGCGTCAGTATTTCAGATCCAGGAGCGGGCCAAAGGGATGAACCAATGGTTGCAACATGACCAGGTCTGCTCTCCGTTGGCACCCGTGTATGAGATATACCGAAAGCACCCCTTGTTTCGAAAATGGACCTCAAATAAGGAGCGACCACTTCGGGTGCATTTGGAATGTCAGGCGGAAAGCCATTCTTCTGAAACAAAAGGTCTGCACGAAGTCCATCGGCTTCGGAAAGAGAATTAGAATCTTCAATTCAATTGCCGCCGGACAGACTAACCAACTATGAGGACAAGGCGTTTGGATTCAGCTGGACCACGTCCGTGGCTTTGCATGCCGTGAACAACAGAACTGGTGAAATAACAATCAAACACTGCGAGCAGCGAGGAAACTCAATGAAGATTTGTGGGTCTGCCAAACGGGTTATACAAACCAGATCCAATGTACACCAAGTGGAATAAAAGTCCGGTACAAAGAAGAGTTGCGATGTTATATTTCGACCCCATGGGTTGTCTGCAAGCGCAGAGAGACAAGGATTGGGAGCGGAACCCGGACTTTATTTAGTGCGCGTTACAGAAGTGCACACTGGTGCCGGTGGCGTATCACGCGGCGACAGCGTCCTCACGGTCCTGGTTTCGTGTCACGCAGTTGGGAAATCAGCAGCGGGAGAACAACAGACAGCAGCAGTACGGTGATCGATAACCATCTGTGGAAAGGAGATTCTCTGTCAAGGGATGGGTTTCTTAGCAAAGTTCAAGAGCGCATGCCAGCCTGTGGGAATACTTAGATGACGACAACCATGGCAAGAAGCCGACTGGAACGAAAATGCCATAAAAACGCACGACCCGGCCCGCAAGTACGATGACGGAGCGAAAGTCATTGTGGGTCAGAGCGTCTGAAAGTGCTTGGCGTCTCGTATCTCCTTTCAGACAGGGGCTGATGGTGGATTGACTGGGTTTCTGTCGAACGCCTTGGGGTTCCTACGTTTCTTGTCAGAACCTATGTTCTCGAAATCGAGTCTACCTCGCTGGTGATATTGATAACATTTCAAAGCTGCCTGTCGCAGCTCGTCTCAGATACGGTACACATCGATCTTCGCGTCCAACAACCACTGCTCTTCTAAAACACTTACTGATAAAAATCGAAGCTTCCTGGCTGTTTCCCAACGCTTCTATAGATTGGCAAAGGCCCGGAAAAAGGTGGTCGGGAATTCCCGGACAATACCTGCTGGAGATATCAATCAACCTGTCATATTCTGGCGGTGCTAGTGCCGTGTCATTGACGTGTTGGAAGACAGGGAAGTACTGCCTTGAACTGCAAGATTTGAACTGCCAAATATCGACCTTAAAATGGCATTTTTCTTGATTGATTTTGTCCCGAGCATCAGATAAATCGGACAACATATATGTTCTACTCTACGGACTTCCCGAGTTTTTCGGAAAGGGACCATGATAGAATACATCTCCATGCCTCCGTTATTTTGGCGGAACGCTAAAGATTCATTTTGCCACCCGAATGCCTCAAGTCCAAATAACAATGACCGCTCAGGCCTTGGAAGCCAAAACAACAAAATAGGGGGTCTCTGTACGCTTGTGCTGCCGTATATCTAACAATTTCCGACCTCTCAGATCAGCACCCATTACCGTTGAAGCTCCTCCGTCGAGATTGATAGCTAAAGATTCCGAGATTCGTCCGTCCACATCGGCACCAAGCCTAGAAAGCCTTGCCGCCACTCTTCCCCACTCGACCATGGTGAAGCCCGTGCCTTCCGCACCACGTTTGGATGTCGTCGTGAGGGCCACCATTAGGTGGTAATTGGCATTTCTTCCTGGTTTCAATGGGACAATTATTGCGGTGCGCGGGTTAG
Source organism: Mycena leptocephala (assembly GCA_029378395.1). Taxonomy (NCBI): domain Eukaryota; kingdom Fungi; phylum Basidiomycota; class Agaricomycetes; order Agaricales; family Mycenaceae; genus Mycena; species Mycena leptocephala. The sequence continues at coordinate 25,679 of JARJLF010000129.1, read as the reverse complement.
GGTGTTCAGCATGGTTGAGAAAACCGGGTGTGATGTCGTGGGGATCGTACTTAAAACGCACTTCGGCCATGTGCTCCTCCGTGAAGGTGGCCTGTCCATTACGGGCTATAATCGGAGCGCCGGTGATCATAGCCTCGCCCGTGAGACGAACGGTGTGGTATTTGTCTGCGTACTCGGTGGGAGGAGGGAGGAAAGGAAACTCTGTGCCATCTGGTGGCTATGAGATGGAGATTGTTTAACAGTTTCCTACCCACCCGAAGCCCTTGCTGTACCGATTGCCGCGTGCTCCGGCTTTCTCGTGTCTGCGATGGAGTTCGAAAATCTTGGGTTCCGCCGGTTGTAAAAGCCGCCATTTACATAGGCCAAAACCGATCCTAATGAGCTGACACGGTGTTGTCGGACCCTCTCTTCAACAAGAGCGCCAAATGCGCTTCCAGCCGTATTGCGATCGACGGCCTTGTAAATATTATCACCCCCGACAACATGGAGTCCATAGGTTGCACCGCAAGCAGTCAAAAAATGGAGTTCCTGCTCACCGTTGAAATCGGTGATGTTCTCGATTCCAATAGCAGAAAATGTGTGTTGACCGCCATGAATACGAACATAGACTAGACCTGGGCTTAGGAGCCTCATCTCTGCCTGATGGACTATGAGTGGCACTCTAAAACGTAGAAATGCACTGGTTACATGGGTAGGATGTTGGGAAATCCATTGCGTAACCTCAAAGCCAAGCAGACCGTTAAATGTGTGATTTTCAGAGGTCTGCATGACTTTATCCCCAACCCACAGGTCATTCCGAAATCGGCTAGGCACCCAAAAAAATCAGGCTTCGCGAGATTAGAACACGGATGCCTCCTTACCTTGCATCTGAGCCCAACTTTCTCTCAGGTTCAAAGGCATTAATGCCTCCTGATATGGATTCATGCCAGAATGAAATCAAATTGTCGCTCCGACTTGAAGAGTCTACTTTGCGGTTGCCTAAAATGGGTCGGAGCAGATATTTGGACGGGCGCTCAAAGCCTACCTGTGGGATAATATACCGGCTCCAATAGGGGAGCTACAGAGTGGAAAATTGAGACAAGTACAAGACCGAGAACTGGCGCCGACATGGGGGCCATTTGGCCTAAAGCACCCCGATGAGCGACTCGAGGCGGTTGAAATGGGTGTTCGCTGTCATATAGCTTCAAGCATGAGAGATAGAAGCGAGGTTTTCATCATGGGTTCCGAGTCAGTTCCATGAAGGCCAATTTCGGACTGTGTCATTACCGCGATTACAATGAATTACCAGTCCGAATTACTTACGAGGGCCTCTGGACGACATCTAACAGAGTGAAGTATGCAAATTCTACTTTCGTACCTGAAAGGCCTGCATTGCAGGACGCATTAGATTATTTCGCAAGGAGATGTCGGTTTATGTCCCCATCTGGTTCAATGAGCTCCGGGGTTTGTCTTCCATTTGGCAATGGGGTGAAGGGGGGAGGATTTTCATTTTCCAGAACATTGGCGGTGCTTCCGTAAAAGTTCGGATGTGGGGCAGAGTCCCCATTGGCGACCAATGTCGTGAAGCACTAATTTAGCAAATGCCGTGTCAGATCACAAGGCCAATAGCAGCGGGAGAAGGAAGTGTGAGAATGTGATCCGGAGGACAACAGAAGCATGAGCTTCTATTGTCCCGTGAATGCGGCAGCAAGCCCTCTCGACTCAGGCTGCTCATAGCTGTTCACAGTAGGAACGGTACAAACTATGCTCATCAACAACTTCTCTTCACTCGCAGGTCAAGCACACTTTCTTGGTGCTCGGGTCCATCGCATGTCAGATTCGAACAGTCGAACAGTTGGACGCAAACGGCGAGCTTTTCACCCGCGTCCTCTGCGTCGCACCCGACATTAGGTTCCCTCACAGGTATCTGATTGGTTCATACTATCTTCTGTGGCACCGTCACCGCGGAGACGAAGTCGGATGTCTGGGCGCGTCTCATCGATGCCATCTTTCATCCTTCTCAAAAAAACCATTCTCAAAATCTCACCGCGCATAACCATGAGCTCCTGCTGTCCTCAAAAGTCACTGGGTTCTCCTGCAGTGGTTGTATTTCTTCTACTACTTCATGAGAGACTCTGCACCGGAAATTTACCCAAGGTCGCAGAAATAGCACAACACTGTCCGTCGTCGTGTGACCTTCTTCGCCAGAAACATGGCTCGGACTCACTTTGCAGCGGTGGGACAACTTCTCCTGGTTTGACTGTCTTCGGTCTCCCGGTGCCTGGCCTGCACTTTCTGCACTCTACAGGTGATAATGCAGATCCGCCTTGGGTATTGATTGATACAGCAACGCTCCTTGCAAAAATGGACCAAAAGATGTGAATTCGTGGTCGTGTGCGCGAACATCACTCCTTGAAATGGTGAACATTGGCAAATTGTGGGAATTCACTGGAAGACGCTTTTAGAGACAAACGTGCGCGAGTGTACTGGTTGATAAAAGTATCCACAAGTGATGTCGGAAATTTATTTTTAGCATTATTATCACGGCTGCCGTCGGCTAGCAAGATCTTATAACGAAAACCATTTTGCTTCTGGAGGACGATTCTGGTCGTTCTTCTTCAATCTGGTGCATGTACAGTACTCGGAACCCAAGGCATGATCCCTAGAGCTTCCGACCTGCGCTTATCACATATCGTCTCTCTGATAAGAGCCAAAGCTCTCATTATAAGGCCTTACACTGCCTTAAACCGAAAACGTTTTCCGACATTGACTTATCCGGAGCATGCCTCAACGGGTGACGCGGATCCTGTTCTCCATTATTAAAAAGTGTACCTGGCAGTTGTTCCGTGCATGTGTCGGATGGGTTGATATGATAGTGCATACCATGTTTTCTTGCAGCAAAGACTAATAATACACACACTCCAGGAATCTACCTTGGGACTCGGGAAGAGGATACATCTTGATGAATGAATTGCGCGAGCATGTGACGCTCTCAGACCTAGCCTGTGGTAGCAATTTACCTTCTGCCATTCTGAGTACAGGTAGTTTGATCCACGTCCGCAAGATTGTTCAATAATTGTTCGCAATCGCGGCTCGCTCGTGATTTCCCTGAGTCGAAGGTAGTAAAATCTGCATCTCCAATTCGCGTCTCAAATACCCGATAATGGGATCCTCATCGTCCAGCAAATCGTTGTTGCGGACACAAACGATGTCGTCGACTAGCTCGTCTAGTCCTCTTCGACCTCGGTCTCCACCGCAGAATTACGACACCGCATCTCTCAAACAACCGTCACCTCGTCATCCTCGGCGGAGGTCTCCCCCGTCCATGGATAGTGGCCACCCGCGAAACCACCGACGCTCATTAAAGTGGATAAGAAACCCAAATCTAGTGCCGCCTGAGCCTCTTGGTGATCACATAGTGGTGGGAGGGAGAATTTTTTTTTTTTCTGTTTTGGTGAAGACTACGGTTAGGCAATGATAAGTCCTCTGCGGACTATCCAGTATGAACCCGTGAGTTTGGGACAACCACCGCCTCGGGTGTAGATAAGCTATTCACAGCGGTCGCTTTTCACACAATTCCTCACTTCACATATAAGGGACAATCATGATCCATGAAACGGACTTCCCGGTTCGCAGCGGCCGTCCGGTAGCCTTCCACTGCATAACATTGGGATAATCATCTGCAACAAATTTGGAAAAGATGTGCTTCGGTCGGTTAGTTGATCGGAAAGCAACCGTGGGACATTAATGGACCATGTCGGCATCAGGATGACGACGTTGACAGAATACCTATGATACATTCCAAAGACACATTTCATAACACGTACGTCGAAGAAAGGGCTATGATTATGTGGGTTTCGAGCTTATCCCACCCTGGTCCTTGTCTGCACGAGCGCTCAAGACATTGTTGAGTTCGATGTCGTCCCTTCTGGTCTCAACATCGACTTGGAAGGTCGGCCAGGTGGAAGACATTGTTTGATTGCTCATTTGAAGGCGAGCAATCCGCTGACTCGAAGCCACAGCGCCGTCGATTACTGCGTGCTTGGAATGCGCGAGAACTACCAGGATTGTTGGGTATATGCCCTACAATACAGATTCAGTACCGCTGGAATCGCATTTTGGACGGACGAACCACAATGACACTGGAGCAGTAAGAGTACATCATGAAGGCAAACGACAGACCGTCTGGGTTTCAATCCAGCTGTGTACCTGAGGAATGTCCTCTACCACTTGTATAGCCTTTCGTAGATCGTATCAGACATGACACCAGTAGAGTATCATTCACGTACAAAGAAGAGGAAGTAGAGAAATCCAGACTCCACTAGGAGAATTAAAACTCTCTCGCCCTCGCGGCGTCTTGTTTTCTTGGTCCCGTTACTGCTCGCGGAAACATTGTTCCTCGACAGCGGCTTGATTGCCTTTCGGTATTTCCTGGTGAAGCATGAAGTACCTCATACCCAATCGTACATGAAAACATCTTACCAGGTCGTAACCCCAATTAAAATGGTTGCAACTGTCGTGGTAGCGAGAGGCATGACATACGTGACGATCTGAACGTTTCTACAGAAGGCGGGATTCTCGAAATTGCCTAAAACAATTTCTGAACCGGTTACGGCGACGCAGTACGTCAGCATAAGAGTCGCGACTGGGCGGGAGATAAGCAACGACCGTACATCCAAGAGTTTTTGGGGTCACACCTAAGGAGCCAAAGAGAAGAGCACACGGAATAAAGAAGACCCAAAGATGATAGTACGCTTTGAGCATCCAGACGCGGTGTATGATGATGGCATCGCCAAGCAAGGCCTTAAGGCAACAGAACGATTATGAAAACCAGCCCGAAATACGAGCCTCGCACTTACCATATACGCATACAGGGCGTCCTGTGCCGATACGAGGCGGAAAATAAAGGCGAGAGCTCTCCCATACTTGTCGTCGATTGTTTCGTCAGAGTCCTCTACGAGCGTAATTTTGGCCTCCACAATGAAATTGGACAGATCGAGGGTCCAGAGAACGAGCGCGAGAGCAAACATGGTAAGGATGGCAGCCAGTGATAGCACATAGACTCTTGAACCTCGCCGTTCTTTGGCCCTATAGAAGCGAAAAACAATGTGAAAATCGCGGTGAAACTCATTGGCAAGCACCGTACAGGAGCGCAAAGCTGGCCTTGATCACCAGAACGGCATATATCGCTAGACGTGTCATGGTCAGTCAGGTATTTAATTGCCAGCAACGCCCAAATTTACTCAGCAACACTGTTTCGTTGGTAATGGCCACGAAGCCCCTCACCCAGTCGTTACCGATGCCCTGCAATGTGGTGATTTCTTCGGGCGTCATATCGAGGGAAAAGATGTGGAGGAGCCGTGTATATGGTGTGCCTTTAACAAAAGCAGATTGGTGACCCCCAACAGCAGCGAACAATCATATAGATCAGAATAGAGTTGCAAGTTTGCCGTGTTACGTCGCAGTCAGTCTGCGACCGTCCTGTATACTGTTTTCACCGTGACACTGCCCTGACGACGACGGGGCCATAGATAGAAACGTCTTTGCTCATCCGGCTGCGATATCGCACGGGACTATCCTTAAGTTAGCTAGGCAGGAACGGGAGCCCGTGTCGGAGGCTGAGAACTCGAGCTATTTGTGGGCGAAGTGAGAGTTATCTCCCGCCTTTCCAAGGCCGCGAACGTTCGAGCAGCTCATTGGCGGCTGATTTAGTTTCTGAATTGGATCGCAATGGAAGACGTGAGACAGTGAGAGTTGTTCAGATTTTGAAATCTATGATAGACCGACCGCATCTGTGCCGTTCGCAGGTCGAGAACAGTGCTGTTAATAAACTGCTGAATTGAGAGCCAGGATCCTGGCAAGAATCGTACTTCCGCTTTGGGGTCGCGATTACGGTAGGAGTTCCTCTCCGGCGCCACGGCGGGAGAAGCAACCTTTGGCAAAAATACCTGACAGATGTGACGAGCATAGACACCGCACATAGAAGGGTTCTACCATGGTTGCTGAAACATTTACATCCTGTTCCAGAGATCAGCACGCGCTCTGCCACCCGCGTGTAAAGTTGCAACCACGGCTTACGACGTATTTATGCAGCGATCGCTTCCGTCCCTCCTCCATCTCTCCCCCCAGCCTGCTCGAGATGAACTGGGTACTCATATCGCTGCTGTCAAGCCTGCTCATCGGCACGGGGTGTGCCCACATTGCGCCCAAAGTGCTGATACTCAATATGGTTGAGCAAATCTTGTTATTCAAATCGTGGCATCGGCTGATTTGCTGCGTAAACCAGTTCAGTAACGAGGCCGACGTATGGTACAACATACCAGAATTCGATGTGCTCGCCCAGAACATTAGTGTTCCAGGACTTTCGCCACTCTTCCCAGACGTCCACTGCACGAAGGATGGATCCATCTGTCAACTCACCACCGGCGAGGGCGAAATCAACGCCGCGTCGACGATCGCCGCACTCCTTCATTCCTCCTGTTTCGACCTTCGGTCCACGTACTTCCTAATCGCCGGTATTGCTGGTGTAAACCCAAAAGTCGCCACTATTGGTTCTGTGACGCTCGCGCGGTTTGCCGTGCAAGTCGGGCTCCAGTTCGAGATCGATGCGCGGGAGATACCCGCAGACTTTCCGACGGGATATTTCCCGCAATTTGCCACCGCCCCTGGCCAGTTCCCTGGCACACTTTATGGCACAGAGGTCTTCGAGGTTAACGACAACCTGCGGCAGTTTGCCTTCCGGCTTGCCAAGACAGCTGAGCAGCGGCTCAACGATACCGCGGACTGCCAGGCGGCGCGGGCACCGTACCTAAACGTGTCCAGCTTTGCGGCCGTGGGGAACTTTCCTTCGGTAGTCTTGTGCGATACGGCGACGTCGGATACCTTCTGGAGTGGCACCCTGCTCGGGGAGGCATTCGACAACACGACGAAAATCTTCACCAATCAGTCGGCCGTGTATTGCACCACACAACAGGAGGACAGCGCGACCCTGAACGCGCTGTTTCGAGGGGCATTGACAAAACTTGTCGACTTCTCGCGCGTAATCGTCATGCGCTCGGCATCGGATTTCGACCGGCCTCCTCCCGGAGAGAGTGCCGTGGCGAGTTTGTTGGGTCCTACGCCGGGATTTGAGCCATCTGTCTTGAATTTGCATATCGCGGGTGTGCCTATCATTCAGGGAATCATATCCGAATGGAAGCAGACCTTCGAGGGCGGTATCAAGCCTACAAATTACGTCGGAGACATCTTTGGCTCATTAGGTGGGGAGCCTGATTTCGGTCCAGGCAGCATCTTTGGTGGGAAGGGCGTAAAGCGTTAGCCACGAGACTTGGTTTTGTGCTCCATAATAATAGGAAGTACAGATCGAGTTTTCAGCCTGAGAGGTGCAAGACAGGTGAAAGAAAGATGGAACGAAATTTGAAGTGACGTGAATCACTGAGCCGCTAGGATGAAGCGATCTGTGCACAAGATGTTTCGATAGAGGATGACGCGACGCATCCGGGAACGACCAGCTTGGCGACGGAGCACTCGTGAGGTGTGGCTAGCGGAGGAAGCGGGGACTCCTTGCGTGACCCATCCAGTTACGGTGTTCCCACGCCTCGCGAAAGTCCATCACACGGATCATCTCAGTCAAGTCACCGGACATGATTCATTTTTGCATCTCGCTCCCGCATCGTCAGCCCAATCGGTATCGTCCTCGCAGCCTACGCAGCATGGATACCAGTGCCTCTCAGTTTCTCGCCTCCCCTCCGGTATGGATTATGCCGCTTATATACCCCTCCCTACGCCCCAGCTGCAGGCACGGATGAGAACTCAGCGGCAGCCGGAGTGCACGACTCGCGTACACATGGTTGGCGCGCGATTTGCAGCTGGATCCCATGCTCCTCCGCGCCGGCACCTGCACCCCGGGTGATGATCGCGGTTCGCGCCTCCCCCGCCTCGCCCGTATCACTCCCCACTCCCGTCTAACATAAAAAAGAGAAGGACGGAGGAGCAGACACGGCCGGCGTCACCAGCCCCGCACGCACTCCTCCGAATCCCAGGAGATAACGCTTGTGCGCGCGACTACGGGTATTATCTCCACATCGACAGACACGTAGCCCGCTGGCCACTGAGGACTGAGGGACTGAGGATGACGCGCATCCCTGGAGGATGCACGAGAAACGTGCACCGTGCACACGATGCGAACTCAGGTGGAGGCTCTCCAGCATGGGAAGTATCTGCGATGCGAAGGAACGACGGGTGAGAAATATGGAAAGAGGAAGCCTCGGGAACGTCGATGTGATACGAGAAGAAAGGTAAAATAGCAAACGGGCAGAATAGCAGAATGAAAAATGTAAGCCATTGCCTTAATGAAACGAAGAAGACGGAGGAAAATAAAAGGGGGGCGGAAATAAGCAGATACCTCAAACTCCGCCCATCTGCCCGCTGCAGCGCGGAAGCGCAAAGAAGTCTTGTCCGAGCTCTACTTCCCGGTGTCTTTGCCGCTCGAGTCTGGGGAGCTTCGAGCAGGGGCAGAAAGACCGGCCGGGAGAGGCAACCTATTTTTCGGTAGTCAGTAAAACCGTAAAAAGAAAGAATAAAATGGCCGCGAGCAGGGACTGAGAGACCAAGCACGCTACCAAGAATAAAATGGCAAAGGCAGGAGAGTAGATGTGCGCAACGGAAGAAGAACACACCACCTAAACCGTACCACGCCGCCGAAGATGAGTTCCAATCTGTGCCTGAACTTGGATGTAAAGCATTGCGGATTTGTGGTTCCGTGCATGTATCCCGAGCTGTTGCGCTTAAGCTCTTCTCGATGCCTGTCGTCTTTCAGATTTCATCTCAGCGCTGCCGCTTCTCCCGCTCCCTATCTTGCTGCTAGTTCCAGTGTGAGATGGCGCAAGTTCTTTCTCTGTTCTGAGGCGTTCCCGCACTTTTTTCATCCATTTTGTCAATGGTCATCACTATCCTGCGACCGACGACGCGAGAGGTGCCATCGATCCCACAATATGCTCAAACGAGGGATGCGCTATGGCCATCCTCCGGCTTTTTCCAGATTCACCACCATCAAGTTTGTATTACCTACCTACCTACCACCGGTCCTCGGCGGTGTTGTATGTTGTAGACTGGTTTTCTTCCTCGGGAAGGAGCCGATCTCATTTGTGTGGTTGTTTTGTGCATGCATCCTGCAAAGGGAACTTTAAGGGATTCAAGAAAAAAATATTTGACAGGTCGATGGACAACCGGATTTGTGTCCGGCTGGAGAACTCCGATTGTGCCCCAGAGGGTTTTATGCAAGTGTCCGGCCACATCTTGTTTGATTGATTCCCTAGAGTCGTTATTCAGACATTTGGACGGTCCTGGGCTGTGCAAAATATAATAAATCCTGCCCACATCCACTGCATTCAGAGGATTTCTAGCCACGCACCGGCTCGCCGGACCTAGCCGGCTGCGTGTGGCTAGCCGCCCTAGCGGCACCTGGCTGCACCTGCCACAGTTATGCTGAGCTCCCCACAGCTGGCCAGCTCGACCCTCTCCTTTGCGTGACAGTACTCCTGATATCAATTATTACAGACATGAGAAAGTGGGTGGCGGTTGAGCGCTATCAGTCTCAGCAAATAAAATTGATTGCAAATGGATGCGGAGTTGCACACCATGAAGAAAAATCTTGACCTAGGTCAAGATGTTAGCCGAAACTGTACAAGTTAGTACTCAAATTGAACTTCACAGATGGTTGATGTATTTTTTTGGGTGCAAAACCGCCACAGAAATTGCCGCATTCAGCAGCCGTTTTCAAGCTCATATATTTGTTCATTATCAGCGAGGGATGGAAGGACCGCTGAGAGTTCATCTTTCAGCAACTATTTCCAGTGAGAAGAAAGAGGTTCTTTCAGGAGTCATTTAAAGGAATTTAGAAAATTCTATTCAAAAGGAAATCTTTCTTCCACTTTCTTCTTACCGGAAATGGCTGCTGAAAGTTCATCTTTCAGCGGCCCTTCATAACTCCCTGACAGTGGATAAATTCATGGGTTTCAAAACAACCCCTCATTGTGGCTACTTCCATTGGGGTTTCACCGTAAAAGAATAGATCAACTATCTATAAATTTCAATTTAACTACTAATTTATACAGGTTCAGCCAACATCTTGACCTAGGTCAAGATTTTGCTATGTTTTTTCTGTAACATAGTTTAATGGATCCTAGAAGTGTCTCTACCAAGTCCCATAAAGATCGGTTGGCTACAAACTACAGTGCATCGAATTTTGCATACGCATCAGGGGATTTTTGCGCTCGGTGCAGGATCTCAGTCAATAATCATCCCTTTTCCTTGGAAATTTCTTTATATCTTAAGAATACACACCTGTCGGTTCAATTTGAGCCACTTCCGAAGGCGATTGGGCAAAAACTGAGCCCAAGCGAATGCATTTTGCACTCCAAAGCTAATTATAGTATGGCAACACGGACTGGACAGCTTCGTAATTCCGCGCCGGAACTTCGGCAAGCGTGATTGGCGGTAAGAAATGACCCAATAGGATTGTAGGACCCCAGATACATGTCAGAAATGTCGGTGGAGGTATCCTGCGGCTACCTTCAGCAGGTGCTGTATATATTCTTCTGAGCCGTTATTTATTCGGCTAAGCCCCAGCTTATTCTGCGCAAGTTCGCCCACAATCAACTCAAAATTCAACAAGCGCGTGTGGGGATCACAGCCGCTTCCTTTTCAGGAATGTGGTAACATTTTCGTCTGGCGCCGCGTCTCATTTCCAGACGCGTTGAATGTACAAAAATGCTACTGATCACATGTGACCATAAATTACTTTCCATTCAACCTCAAACTCACTTTGATTTACACTAGGCTCAAACTGGTGGAGCATTTGGGATGGGATATTCTGCGCGCGAATTTAGGGCCATCCTGACTTTCTCTCCAGGTTCTTAATGGGTGTAGTAGCCGGCAGACCTTTGCATCTAGGGGCACGTCTGCAACTGGGCCCCATCATGGCTAGACCTATTCTCTTGGCCTCAAACACTGCATTGAGGCCCTCCGTAGTCACGGTCCAACTACCCAGTTCAAGCTCGGTCTACATTGGACTGCCCCTATAGTCGAAGTTGTAGGCAAAGGTCAGACTTTAACCTACCTTGGCCTACTAGACATAGACCGAGCTCTGACCGGGTAGTCAGATTGCAACTACAGGGGGGCTCACGCAGTGAAAAGCGATACTATCGTGCTACACCTCGAGGTGAGTTCAATCTGCCTTGAAGCAGTCCCTTGTTGAGTACAATCAATATTCAGGTTCAATCTCCATGCAAGAGATTGTTTCTTCACTTTGTACCCGGTAAAGCTCGAACTGAGGCTTATCTTAAAATCTAGCTGCCACCGATATTATTGAGAGTATCTGGATGAAGGCGGACTGATATATGTTGCTTTTTCAAGTTTGTTTCTTACTCTTCTTAAGAACGAAATGCTCGTCTTCTTCCCGAGCCTCACAAAGTCGAAATCATTTTTTTGTTAGTGTTCTCTCAAACATCTCATCACTTATCAAAAGATCTCCGAAGATTTCTGGCTGCTGTTGTCTCCTGTTAATCTCGTTCTTGGGCTACTTCCCACCCTGCTGAGCGGGCACGGAAAATTATCCAGCTTCTCGCTCCTACCAGAGATCTACGCCCTTTTAGCAGCTCTTTCCAGCTCGACTATTCCATTTATGTTAGCTCCCACCTGACCGTATCCTGTTCTTAGACGCACCAGCGCCAACCAAAGTAAAGATCCACTCGGGCTCGACACATGGGAGTCTTGTTGTGAGCTCCTCGGAGACTGCATTTCCTCTGAAGATGAGAGCTCAAAGTTTCGACTCCAATGTCACGACAGAAATCTGAACATCACATCTGAGTCCACAAATCCCTTGCGGGTTGAACTTGAGATCAACCCATTGGATGCAGGAACAGACAGCGGAAGACTGACTCGAGTTTTTTTTATTTGCGCAACACTTGCATTCACATTGTGCACTTGAAAGTAAACATTTAATAGCATAGTTGAAGCGTACCTGGGTATGCACAACCATAATCTTTCATTGAATATGGGCGGTGAGGATCGGAGATAGCCGCAGAGGTTCACGAAGGAGGATTCAAACTGCAGTGCAACCTTGGGTCGGATTCCAACGGACTCCAACCGATGCAACGACCCGTCATAACCGGGAGTACAAGCCCCTGTGGAAAAGCATTAGTTGAATAATTCCGAGATAAAGGAATTAGCTACTGGACCATTTCAGCCAAATGTTCACTCAATTCGATTTTTTTGCTCGCCGAGATGGCCTAAACTATTTCTAGTCAATTAAGGCAATCACTGCGTTCAGACCCCCCCGTAGGCACAGGTCTGCCAGATCCTGATAGGCAGATGTGTAGGCAGACCAGTGTGCCGACCCTTGCCCATCCATCTGCCCTTCCCTGCCGAGGTTGGTCTAGGTATTCCCACTGGATTAGGCACACATAGACTCACATGGGCCGATGAGCCTAGCTAAGCCTAGTTAGCCAAATTCAAAATCTGACATGGTTTGTACCCATCCAGCCATTCCAACCAACACCAACCTAGACCCAGGTCGGCCAAGGTTGACCAAGGTTAGCCAAGATAGACACACCACTGTGGCAAAGATCTACCAAGGTGGGCAGGCTTTGCCTCGGTAGGGATGCTAGACCAACGTCGGCCGATGCCTATTAGGGTAGACCAACATCGGCTTGGGTGGGCAGTCCGTAGGCGGGGATCGGTGAAGGTGGGCACATCTGTGCCTATGGGGGGGTCTGAATGCAGTGAATTTTAGAGACCATTGAGATTACGGGATTGCTCGTCACCTGAAAATTTGAACAGAAGGGTAAAGTGCTGCGTGAACGAAAGTCTGTTTGGAAGAAAAACTACACAAGGCATTGCCTCATTGCTTCCGAAGCCGACTTCGGTCGATCAACCGCAGCTCCGAGTCAGTCTCATTCTGTCGAGCGATCGTTTTTCTTCCCGTGATATTCCGCGTCGCTCGCAGATCGACGGCGCGTTCGGTAGCCTACAAGCAAGAATCTCAAATCCTTCCTGCGACAGAATGGCCGCGCTTCAATATATCTTCCCTTCAACTACTGGACCTATTGGGAAACAGGGGTTGAATGGGTTCTTCAACCTTCATTTGTTTACCTCTGCCGACTACGCATGTACCACTGTTGGGCATGAGAAACAGGATATTCAGAGCTCCTGGATATCTAATGAGTGGAACACTCTTTCGTCCTTGGGCGTGCCTCGTCCAGAATCACTCGAAAATGTTCAGGACCTCGGACGGAGCAGAGCGGAACTCGGAGAGCTCCAGTTAGGGCTCAACGAGTCTGAACTCGATTACAAGCTAGATTCGTTGCAAGACGGGGCTGGACTGTTGTTTCTGGATTCGGGAGCTTTATTCGATGTCGCATCTTCCCTTAATTTCTGGAATTATTTTTCTTAGGTTACGAGATTTCTTTGACTTTGTAGACAGTTGCATTCAAGGGGTTAAAATCGTCTATTCGCGCTGGTTTATTTCTAACCAATCTACTCCCACCGATGTGGGGCATTTTCCTTGTCTATGCTTGCTCAAAATATTGCCTAGGCTCATGTTTTTTTGGAAGACGGGCGACAAATTGTGGGTCCAGAGATACGTGCCACTGCTTCGGGGAGTCATTACAGTGAACTATAAACACAGCTGGATTTTCCAAGTATTCCTCACACCTGTCAGATGACTAGCTGCAAAGAAGAGCCGGGAGTGACAAGATTTGTGCTACACTCAAGAAATACCAAATGAAAATGCAACCACATTCCCGAAAAGGAACTGGCTGAGATTGTCACATGCGCTTGTTGAAATTTGAGTTGATTGTGGACTTGTGCAGAATAAGCTGGGGTTTAGCCAGATAAATAACAGCCCAGAAGAATATATACAGCACCTGCTGAAGGTAGCTGCTGGATACCCCCACCGACATTTCGGACATGTATCTGGGGTCCCACAATCCTAATGGGTCATTTCCTACCGCCAATCACGTTTGCCGAAGTTCCGGCGCGGAATTACGAAGCTGTCCAGTCCGTGTTGCCATATAGCCACAGATAGCCGGCAGCTTGCAGAAGCTGGGGCGTCCTGAAAACAGTGATTCTACTAAATAAAGCGGGGGAGGCCGACGAGCGGCAGAGCCCGGTAACAACTTCATCAATGTACTACAGCAATTACAATAATTATATCAATCATTCGAAAGACTGCACTGTTCCAATAATTCTCCTTCTCTTTGCTCATTAAATTCATCGCCATTCCAACATAATAGGTGTCCACCCCCAGAATGACACATTAAGTTATACTGAGGACACACCATCATGTACCAGCCAAATCAGCTTAATAGATAATTCTTTGTTTCAGATTTCGCGATTGGTGCGAGATTACATTGTTTATTGGATAGCAACAGAAATGGATTGTTCTACATATGCTACACATAGATTGTGTGCTGCATGGAATACTTACAACCTATGCCTGGGTATCTAACCCAGACTGCAGTCTGCAGGCCGACTACATTCCATATGATCATTGTTTTCACATTCTACATGATTCGGCCCTCCAACATGATGGCATTACCTGCTGAGCTCTGGCCAACCCGTTGATATAAGGTTGATATGCACATACGGTGCTTCTCCTTGTTATGCATCTCAGCTTCCTCAAGGAAACCTAGTATACACCAGATTGCCCTTTGTTCCCCCAAATGCACCTTGAATGTTGTAGAACAGGCATTCACACTAGTGGTGGCAAGGTCCGGTTTAGAAATTGGTTCGAACCTGAACTGGACCGAATTGTACACTGTACTTGGGTTCAAGGTCCAGGCGAGTCTTGAACCTGCACTGCACATCTGGTTCAACGTTCACCGCCGAGTCGCGTTCCGACATTGAACCTGAAAATCCCACAATTGAGTGATTTTTCAATGATGTTTGGGGATTTCTTGACCTATCGTGGATTTAGATGAACTTCCCAGTAATTTATTCGGACCAAACTTCCCTATGTGTTTTTGGAGCCAATTCAGGTCATGAACTTCATGTCCCGTGCCAACTACTATCAGAGACTGCCTTCCCGGCCACCTTAGCATTTATCGCCGCGGTCCCATACACACAGTCCGACCTATACCGGTATATAGGGTCTAAATTGAAGGAATACATCCCGCGAGTGTTTTGAAATATTCTTTGCGAATTTACATGAACATTTCATGGCATGCCGAATTATTTCGCGGGCGGATGCCCAAAACGGCAAAAACGGCCTAACCGGCCACCCATCTAAATCCTTCGTTGGCACTCGTACTATCCACCCAGTGCATCCTAAATCATTCATTGGATCGAAATGCATTATTAAATACCCTCAAACTGTAAATATAACATGTATAGGGACCACGACTGTTTCCGTTGCCAGCCAAGGAGAATGGCCGGGATCGAGTGCGGAGCAAATGGTGTGCCCTGCCAAGGACAGAGAATTTGAGACCCAAATAGAGATCCTCATGCTTATATTAGATGTAGTAGGACGTACCTGTTAGCAAAATAGGTCCTCCATATCCCAACTACCCCTCTAAAAAGTCCATCTATATGTCTCAATGAAATTCGGTGGTTTTCGATGTTAACCCACCGTGAACGGGAGGTCTGATAGCTAAAATCCCAATCAGTGTGGTAGGATAAATTATTATGTATCTTGAATGACCGAGCCAAATTCCAGGCACCCAGCAAACATGGTTGGTTCGTTGCAGAGGTGGCCGGTTTGTGCCACTCGAAATGGAGTCAAGGTTTTCTTGGAGAATTAAGTAGACTAGCGGGAGCTTTTTCACGGATAATTTAGCCATGGTCCATCGCCCCGAACCATGAGAGGAGAACGGACCCCCGCACTTGTGATTTGGCCAGGAATTGGGGGAGCAATAAGGAAAAGACGAGAGAGAAGGCCGGTCGGGGATAAGAAATGATGCTCCCACGCCCGGCATCTTGTTTGAAACTCCCGCAACGTTTGATTGCCGCCTTCTCTTGCCTTCAAATTTGACATGCAAGGTCCCCATAGGTCGTAGTCCAACCAACAACCACCAAATTCAAGTATTATATATTGCACCAGCTTATATTAGGCAAGTGGCCAGTTACCTAGTCTGGCCGGATAGGCAGTCGCTGATAGTATAGTATGCCAGGATCCACCAACCAAATCTTTGATGGAACAATTTCGCCTGCAGGCCATCGAAGCGTGTAATAGTGATTTCGAAGAGCTCATAAAGCCTTGAGAATGACAAAAGACAACAGTTGGTATTTTCCTTCACCAATTTCATGCCGACCAAGATGCCCGAGCTTTGCTGGGTTCGAACACGTTCGAATGCTGAACCAAACCTGAACACATTTTCAGGTTCAAGGTTTAGTGTTTACCTGAACCGAGTGCCAGGTTCAGGTTCGGCGTTCAGAGCAAAGTGCCCTGAACCTGTCCAGAGGTAAGTCTGATGTTGCGTGGCTAACCCTGTGTCACCGAGATACATTGTGTCCCCATCCAGAGCACTATGCCGCCCTACAATCCATTCTTGTATTTCAACATAACCGAGATGCCCGAGCCTGCGAGGCCTTGGGAAGAAGAATAATGCAGGCATAAAAAATGAAAGTCGCCCATCCTCAGGCCGCAAGATCCCCGTTCCCAGATTATTCACTCTGCAGGGTGATGTGGAGTGAGGATAGCTAAATCATAATTACAGTGTCAAAGAGCCCAGTTCAACAACCTGATGAATCCCAGTTCAAATCTATTCATTTGAAGAGCGTGTTGGGGTCATTTCCAGCTGCGATTTGAGCCTCAGAGCCACCAACTGATGGTTCAGGACTACAGTATTCTACAAAAAGGAAGCCATAATCCAAGCTGCAACTTTTAATTGAGATGCACATAGGACAACCAACATCTTCTAATGGTCGCAAGCCGACAAATTCATTCTCGACAGTCTCATTTCAAGGAAATGTTGTCGAACCATTAGACATAATCTCGTGCCACTCCCTCCCTCTATCAACTTTGTTCAATCATTGGAGTCAAAAATCCTTCCCGTCTTTCATGTTTCCGGGACTTTAAGACTAGCATTCTGGAGTAATTTGCCTCCGAAAATCATGAACATTTCCCAAGAATCAGTTTTTACGCTCATCCGTTCACCATGTTGCAATATTTTATTCCATCCTCACTGCCCATTATTTGGGGCACCCCCATGTCCATGTCCATTATATTCAATCACTGCTGTGCTTTTCTTCTGAAAGTATGACCCACGTCATCGACCTTGCAAATCTTTCACAAATCTACAGACTCCCACCAAATGCTGTCAATTATGTCCCATATGTCGGGCAGTTTGGATTGTGGCCGAGAAATTCAGAGCTTTCCCTTGGATGTTTCACATGACTGAGATATCTATGTTACCTCTCATGGAATAAAATTTCCCTCTTTACAGCCGATGTCAGTACCGAGGGCGCAGATCAAAAGTTTTCTGTTTTGGGATGTTTCCAAAGAATTCCCTATATCTCTGTCAGTTCTTCACTGATTCACATAAAAACTAAATAGATCTACTCAGCTAATTCATGCACAATTAGTGATAGAGAGGAACTTGCGAAAATATTACGTATTAGGTAATTTCTGTTTTGGGGCTGTTTTTGCACTGAATACCGTCTAGCATGGCCAGAACATGCCCCAGTGACCTAGAATTTTGGAAGAAAAAACATGCATACCTGAAAAAACATGTGATAGAGCCAGAAGTGAGGATAATTTAGTTACAGTCCTTCTAGCTCCAGCGAAAACATTTGGCAGTTTTTGGCTTTCAGAGATATTGCCAAGATCACATTTATCTGGACATTTCGTATAGTTCTGGCTCTATCACTTGTTTCATAACATATACACGTTGTCCCTCCCCAAATTTTAGGTCACTGGGAAATGTTCTCACCATGCTAGATGGTATTCAGTGCAAAAACAGCCCCAAAACAGAAATTACCTAATATGTAATATTTTCGCAAGTTCCTCTCTATCACTAATTGTGCATGAATTAGCTGATTAGATCTATTTAGTTTTTATGTGAATCGGTGAAGAACTGACAGAGATATAGGGAATTCTTTGGAAACATCCCAAAACAGAAAAATTTCGATCCGCGCCCTCGGTACTGACATCGGCTGTAATCCCCTAACCAAACTCCCGTTCAGTAAAGGTACTTCTGAAGTTCTGAGCTCATACCGAGATTCAAATGAACTTGAAATAAACCAGAATCCCTTTGCCGTTAAAGGAATACAATTTCTTCCAGCATGTCCTGGTAATTGAGGGAGTGCAAACACAGTTTGAAGCACTAACTCCCAAGAATATGAGCGCTGCGGAGTGTGGTGTTACATCGTGAATTGTGATGTCAGCAGAATTAGGAAAGATCAAGCGGCTCTGTCGGCATTCTCATCGGCCCGAAGTATTTTGGCAGGCAAGAAAGGTGCTTACGCAAAAACAGATGACGAAAATGTGATCGTCTGCGAGTCCTGAAAATCAGGCGCTATAAGACCCAGTAACTTACGTTACCGGTGATAAGTGAGCTCCGAACCTAGTATGGAAACCAACAGAAACAGCCAAAACAAAATACTACAACCAAAGAATCGGATGGAACAGACGAATCTAATCCAAACAACCAATAGTATGCAACAAGTGTGGTGTAACGTTCGTCCCAAAGGTACCAGACGAGTGTCAGTCCCTGATTCAGAGCCTTGTAAAGGTTGATCGGGAGAAAGTTTAGTTCAAGAAGTCGTTGTAGGACGAAGCAAGTGTTTGATATGTACGAAACTAAGAGATCCAAAGGATATCTGTTTCGGACACCAAGACACGAGTCGGTTACGACTAGTGAGAACGATGGAAACTAAGGAAACCAGAGGTTTCTAAAGCTTCCAACGCAAACAACACAAAGAGATTTATCGGAATGAAGGGAACCGTGAGGTTCACCAATATTCCGAAGCGAAACCAAAGTTCCGCAAGGTTTTAACAAAGATGGTGGTGGTTCCAGACAGCAAGACAACAAGACAGACGACTCCAAGACAATCCCAAACGATTCCAAACGTTTCCCAACCATTCCCAAACGATTCAAGGTCCAAGACCAGCGATTCTATACGATTCCAACGATTCAAGACCCAAGGCCAGCGATTCTATACGATTCGATACGATTCAAGACCCAAGGCCAGCGATTCTATAGCTTCCAACGATTCAATACGATTCAAGAGCCACGCTCAGACGACTTTATCCAATCCAAAACACTGGTGATATTCCAACCCCTACAAACTTGATGTTGGTAGGTGTCCGAAGATCGACTAAGAGTTTCCCTTGGTGTAAGCTAGGCTCACTAGTTGGGGGAAACTCCGTCCTCGACCCTAGAAACACCTCTAACTACTTATACAATAACAGATATGACTATGACAATGAAAGAATTAAGTAAATGGTCCGTTTAGCCGCCCCAAAGTCCATGTATCCGTCTTGGCGACTAGAATCCGTTGATTCTCATTGGTCGGGGCACTGAGCACGCCATTCCGGGTATATTCCGACCATTCCTTTGTAAGATTCTGCACATGGTGACTTTGATGGCAGCTTAGACATCAACCACCATGTAGCCCTTTTGCAATGTAACTTGCTCTCTGAAGGTATCCCTCGAAGATCTTCATGAGAACTGTAATCTCCAGCCATGTAGGCTTCGAATGATACCCCACTTTGAGTTATGGCTCAGGATGGGTTCTTGAGAATGCTCCTACACTCAATGGGGAAAGTCCTGGGAACTCCAGGATCGACGATCATGGGCTCCCTTCGCTTATTATCCCACTCTGATGCACGTTGCCGAGTAACCGACGTTCGGGTACAATCGAAACACCGCCTCTGGTGTTCTCATGTCACTTGGATCGACGCGAATGTGTCGAGAACCAAGATCGAGAATAGAATAATCGCTCGAATCTCTATTTCCCATCATTCCCATAGTTCTCGTCGAACGGAACTACCAGAACTTGGTAGAATACCCATATGTTTAGGTCGGGCTACACAATCTCCTACATGTTTCGGAGCGAGTACTTGTCAGAGACACCTCTGGCTTCCACCAGAGCATCATCCCGTTGCTCCTGTGATGCTGGCCACAGGCCAGCTACTTTGGGTTCTCAGTACTGCCTATAATGATAATATAATAGGAATGAACTATACAATGAAAACCGAAAAATATCGTGTTTTCTACTGTGTGTTCATTCACTGCTTATCATCTCCCTTATTTTTGAAACCTTGACCGTCCCCGGTCAAGCTGTCTTCAAAATATCCGAGCGATTCTCAACATTCTCATGATTCCCAAGTCTCCCGACGTTCCGTCCATACCCGATGTCATGATGCCGAGGAACCATTGATGATTCTTATTATGGCATCACAAATTGATCACCGTGATCTGCGAACTTCGGCAATTATTACGTGTTGTGTGGCACCTTGTAGGTCCCCGATGATAGTTTTATCATCGCACCCAATTATCCCAGCCACTCCTCTTATTTCCTTATGATTCCGGATGTTCTGGTGGTTCCTTATGTAGGATCACCCCTTTACGCCCGTCATATTGCTGGCTTGACTAATTTGCTAATTATAGCAAAGTTAATCACCAAGTCCCTGAATTCGATGTGCGCAAATATATTGCCACGTATCCTGCTGCGATCCGCAGCAGGATTTCGAATTCTAGAGTGATTTGGTAAGCCTCGTGGCCTTCCTGTGACTCGGGGAAATGTTTCACATCATGAAAATTTTCTTTCCGAGTCACAGCCACATTCTCCTTTCTCTCTCTACGTCCACCATGCCCAAAACCATCTACGCCGACCTTCGCTACGACGCCCCGCCCAACGACGAGATTGTCCCTTTTACCACCTCTTTCTTCCGTCCCTTCCACACCAACTCCTCCGTTGAAAGGCTCTCCAAGACCATTCTTTATGCTCGCAGGAAGGACTATGTGCAACCAACGGCCGAGCGGTGTGTCAACCTCTTCAAGAAGGTGCTCCCTGCTATGGTATGTCTTCCCCATGGTCTTTCCTCTCACTTCGTTCTCACTTCCACCGGTTTTTCCCAGCGATTCGCTATGCAGACACTCGATCCCAAGCGTCTCGTCCCGTCCGATGTAACGCTTTTCCTCGGTAACGTTGCCTATTTGTTGGGAATCGTCGAGGATCTCGAAGCGGAAGGACTGGAAGAGTACGATGGGGTGATTTACCCATCGTTCAAAGTAAGTCGTCCTTCCCTGCTCATTTCCTCCCGCTAATCTCAACTTCCTAGTCATTCCCGTGCTTCCGGGACGAATGCAGCATCCCCAACGGTAGTCCCCCTCCGACAACGACATGGACAAGGCTCCTCCCCTGGATACCGTGAACAAGAAACGTAAAGCCGTCCCGTCCGATGAAGAATCTGAGGAGGCTTTGCCCCTAAAGATTCCCGAGTAAGTCGGCTTTCACCACGCATTCTCGTCATTCCTCCGAATTTTTCCGCTTTTCCCTCAGTAAAGCCCATAAAGGCAAAAAGCCCAAGCTCGAGGGCGGTCAGAAGAGCACGAAGGTACGTCAGCTTCCCCCATTTCCCTTCAATCCCGTCCTTCCAATGGTCTTGTTAACTTTTATGGCAGGCCAAGGAACTCGTCTCCGTTTCCGACGACGAGGTCCCTCGCTCTATCATCAAGGGATCGCACAACCTACGAACTTCCAATGCGATCTCCTACCCCGTTGAATCGGAAGAAGAGGATGTCAAGCCGAAGAAGGTGACAAAATCGAAGGTAAGGTTTTAACCACATTCTTACTTGTCGTATCGTTCTCATCATCCTTTTCCTCATTCTCAGGGCGGCCAACAATCCATCCAATCCCGTGTCCACGAGCTCATGCCCGAAATCGAGTCCGCAATCGTCGATCTTGCCACTAGCAAGAAGGTCTTTAGTGCGTCCTTTTCTTCTCTCCTTTTCGCCTAACTGACGCCTTTCCTCTAGAAACCGTTCATGGCATCGGAGCAAACAACATCGTTATCTCTATTACCCACAAGCAGGGCAGTAAGAAATACGACCTCAAGTCCTCCCTTGGTAAGGGAACCGACGCCGAGTCTCCCATCGACCCCCTCAGCTTTGTCGAGAGCGTTTCTCTGCCGATAGAACAGGCGATTCGGGTAAGAATCATCTTATTCTCATCGTTCTTTTCCTTCTCTAACGCCTCACAGCCCAAATGGTCCTGTACCCTATGCATCATCTTCAAAGTCGAGTGTCTCCCGAACGGAATCGGCATCGAGTGCGTTCATTGCGCCTCTCGTAAACTCGGGGCGTACTGCGACCATACCGCGAACGCCGTTCGTTTGCATAATATCGTTAAGAACCTCCGTGTTCTTAAAGATTTTATAGATCCCGATCGTGAATCCTTTCTTCCCTTGATTCCCTTCCTCCTCTAACTGTTTTCCAGCCGTCGCTATCACGTCGCCGCATCTCCACTACCTCGCGGATCGTGCCCTGACCACTCAACGTCTCGCAGCAGACGATCGCGGCACTTTTGCCCGTGATCTTCGCAAGTACCTTGAGTCGGCCTCGGAACGCAACAAGCGCCTGGGAAGCGCCGGTTTCGAAGCTCTCTTCACTCCGGAAGCTTCGGGCTCTGCCCGGTCTCATTTCAACACTCTCATCAAAGCTTTCAACGAGACGTTAGAGACTGCGGAGCAGGCCGGAACTTCTGAAGAATCTGAAGGATCCGACGCCGGTAGCCCGCACAGTGGAACCCCCGCACCTTCGTCCCCTCCTAGCAAAGATCGTGCTAAGTCCGTCGGGAAGGACGAGAAGGTTTGAACGGTCGGTACGCGTTTTTGTGAGTACCACCCGTCGCTTTCCTTCCTTCTCTGACTTTTCTGCAGTTTTTCTTTTGCAATACACGAAACTCGGACAATCGTACTCATAGTTACCTATCTCGTAGATAGAGTAACTTAAAGCATCTTTGTATATTTCTCGTCTCTCGGGCGTCATCTGCCCCGAATATAATAGTTTTCTTGGTCAAATCATCTCAAAGTGTAATATTCTTTAAGTGACTTGAGATTTGAACGACGTGATAATTAAGAGAACCTCCAGAACGGAGGTTCTTTGAGTTTCCATGTGTATGGTTTTTAAGACACATAGTACAGAAACTACTCCCGAGGTTGAGGACGTCGCGACTTATCATCTTCATCCGGAAATCCATCAGGTATTGTACCCGAATATGATTACCGAGACGAAATGATTGCGAATCAACCTCGAGACATCATCAATATCGCTCCCTTTGTGGAAACATGTCCGCATCCGACTGGATATTCTAGTTCCCTCTAGTATCCTGTGGCTTCTATCTCAACTTATAGAAGGATATGCATCCTCCATGTTGTCCTCCTTTATTCCTTGTTATAGGCTTTTGAGAATCACATCCAAGAAAACCGGTTTCCATCAATGAAATATTTGCAATGATCCTATGCTTCGGCAAAAGTGTTCCATGCAGTATCCCATCGATAAACCGTGATCCCAGGATGATCTTCATGCCTCCTGATGTCCGATATCCGTGTTTCCGTCTTGGAAACTCGACATCTGGTACATATTTGTAAGGGGAAAGGTAATCCTCGTCATTTCATTGGTCGCAAGATCCTAAGATCTGCGAGAAATGGCTTAAATTCTGGCCGTCGGATCTTTTCCTAGGTCACCCCTCCCTTATTTTTGAAATTCTCGCCGTCCCCGGCGAGATCTTCCATCAGAAACAGTTTCAAGTGCGAAACTATAAGATGGAGTTTTATGAGGAGTATATTCCCCTCATCCAACTCTACCCTCGTACATTCGCATCCATCGAGACTACCGTTCCCATCCCACCGTCCATGACTGAGGTCGTTATTACCAACAACTTCGTCCCTCCCGACGACTCGTCGACGAATGGGACGACGCCGTTGAGGAATACTCAGGGTTCATGACCGCTGCTCCCGGTTTGAAACCGAAGAGAAAGCTTATCGCCTTGAAGAAGGTTCTCAACGCCTGGGTTCGTCATTCCCGGACCTTATTTTCCTCGGAATTTGTTAACCCATTGCGTAGATGCCATTCCTCACTCCGACTTGTCTGAAACTCGCCATCGGTTCTGAGAATTTTGGCACGATGCTGTTTGCTCTCGAGAACAAGATCAAGCAGTACGCTCAGACCCTCGGTACTGACCCTGACACCAAGGATGAAGCCCTTCCGGTCAATGTGGAAGAATTCCAATCCGCTGTGTCCGCCTTCCGCTAGCTTCGTCGTGGAGGTAAGGTTACTATCACCGTTCCTGTCCCTGAGCCCTCCAAGAAACCGTCTTCCGCTAAGAAGGTGAGTTCTTGAATACTTCATCTTGCTTCGCTTCTCATGGTTCTCATGTTTCCCATAGGATGCGAAGTCTGGCAAGCGTGCCCGCTCCCTCAGTGTCGGTCCCTCGGACGTCGAGACTGTTGGTCCTGACGAGTTGGACCAGGAGGATGTCTCTATGGGTGACGCTACTCATTCTGTGCGTCGTCTCCCTCATTTTTGACATCTCTAATCCTGTTCCTTTCAAGTCTCAGATCGCAACTTTGCCCGATCCTCCTACTGACTCCGATTCTGAGATAGAGGAGGTCCAGAAACCCATCAGAAAGAAAGTAGTGAGCGCCGTTCTTAGTTGTTTCGCCCCCTGTTGAACTAAAGACAGGTTACTCGTTCTCAGAAGGTCGCTTCCGGCTCTAAGGCCGAGGCTTCTACCTCTAAGAAGTCTGCTACCGCCGTTCCCAAGGTCCGTAACTCAGTTGTTACAACCTATATGAACGTCTCCTAACAGTTTCTTCAACAGGAGGGCGATGGTATGTTATCCATCGCTACTGAAACTTCCAGTACTGAATGCTTTCCAGATTCTCTCTCGTACCGTGAGGTCCTCAAGATCTTGGACGAGGCCAACAAACTTGTTGGTCACGCTGCCAAGATCCCTCACACCGTCGACGGTCTCCAGCGTATGGACTGCGCCATTCGCACTCATCTCAGCCAAATTGCTATCAGGATCTCGATCGAGATCGCTAAGTATGATGCAGTTTTCGATGAGTATAATCGCGTTCGCCAGATCATGGAGACGAGGAACGTTGGGCCTAAGGACCACACCATCCTCGAGTAGGTGAACCTTTATTCCCATCGGATGGCAGTGTTAGAACTCATTCCCAGTACAGAGAACATGTCGATCTTTCCACCATCCGGCCGCTTCACATTCCGACAGGACCACGTAACTCTTTCCGTGGTCGCGTTGGCCGTGGCCGTGGCGGCCGTGGCACTCGTGGTTTCTAAATAGCTCTAAGCCATTCTTTTCCGAAATTTTCCGTAGTTTCCAAGTCGCGTAAACGCGCTTCCGCTCCTTTCCTGATACTGTTTCCGACAAACTCATACACTCCTTTGCGTATCTCCGCTTCGAGACCCTTGTAGACACTATTCCTGTACTCGCAGAATAGTGTATAACTCAGTTTCCATTGTTCCGAAAGTACAACGCTATTTCTTGAGTCGCTTTGAACGTCTCGGACCTTTGGAAACTGTCAAGTACCGGATACCGAGGTGGCCGGAGGGGCCGAGGTTACGGGAAGTCCGAAGGTCGGGAGACAAATAGTATAAGTCCAGCGGGGCCGACCGGGCCCGTACGGTGGTGTCGACTATATGATGTAGGAATGGGCTTTGGCTTCAGCT